>JAAALK010000080.1:63612426-63847934 GCA_019279435.1 Zizania palustris | reverse complement strand
GTGAAGGTACCTCGAGACGAAGTCCTCGGAGGCGAGGCACTTCGAAGGATACTCCGAATGGAGTGACTTCGGAGTATGGTGGACTAAGTCCTCAACAATGAGGCAAGGCGTTCGAAGTGTGCTCCGGAGGGAGACACTCGAAGGTATACCCGACGAAGGTCTCAGAAGTCGAGGTGCATCGAAGGCATGGTCCGGGTGAGGATCGTCGAGGAGTGTGCTCGGGGAGAGACACTGCGATGAAGTGCTCATGGAATGCTTCATGCGGAGGCCTTGGACGAAAGAGGGACTTCGAAGGGTGGTACTCTGAAGGTGGGGCTTCGGAGCGAAGCAGGCTTTGGAGCGAGGCTGGCTCTGGAGCGAGGTTGACTTAAGGTACTTCGGCCGTGCATGGCTTCAGTACACGGAATGACGGAGTTCGAGCTGGGAGAAGCTGTGAAACCGTGGTGGTCCACTCCGAAGGTGTTGGTGCGAAGGCCCAAGGGCTTTGACGGCTTCGGCTCAAAACCGTCACTGTATCGAAGGGTGACTTCGGTGAAGCGAAGGCCGTCAGGCTCAAGGCTTCTCACTGAAGCTACCGTACCCCTCGCGTGTGAAGGGGGGCTTCAGAAGAATCCAAGACTGTAAAGGCTGATAGTGTCTGCTCTGCAAAAAGCTGATGCTGTCCCCTCTGCAAAGCTGACAAGAGAAGCTTCCAAATAAAGCAGACTACCTTTTGTACCCCTCTGTTCTGATGAGACAAAAGCAATGTAAACCCTAGGGGTAAAGTAGTCAATTCACATGGATGAATAGTGGCTATAAATAGTGGAGGCTGGGTAGGTCGCATTAACACTTTGAGCATTCATTGTTGAGTTCCTGTACTAGCCACCACATACTTTGTATTCATCTTGTGAGTTCAATTTTCGTGTTCCCTGTTCAAGCATCGAAGCCTTGATTCTGTGTTCATTTTCTTCTTGAGCTTGTATGCATACTTCGCTGCATGCTTCGATTTCTTGTGTGTCACTTCACTTGACTTGAGGTTGTGCACCGAAGACTGTTTGAGCGAAGTGTGTTTTTGCATGAAGTGTGTTTGAGCGAAGTGTGATTTTCAGTGTCTGTTCGCTCTGTGTAAACTAGAGGCTAGACCTCTCTGATTACTAGCGAAGCATTGATCGAAGCCCGTTTTTCTTCCCTAGTCGAAGCCCTTAGCGAAGTCCGTAAAGTGTGTGTTTAGACCTTCGAAGTACGAAGCCCAGCACCAGTTGCTGTCGCTGAGTATCTGGTCGAAGCCCTCAGAGGGAAGTCCGCTCTTGCGAAGGGTGAAGTGCGAAGCCTGCTCGGAGCACCCTATGTGCGGAGCCTGCACTGACTTAGCAGAGCTGATTTTTCGGGGTGTGGGTGGAGCGAAGTCTTCTTGGCTTCGAACTTTTGCTCCTTGCGAAGCCTGTATTCGGAGCTGTAAAATACCTCCGAACCAGAACTTCGAAGGGTGTGTTCGAAGCTTGTTCCGCAGAAGACAGAATTTAAACAGAAGACTATTTTTAGTCTGAAATTTTAAAAAGCTCCCATTCACCCCCCCTCTGGTCGCCGTTTCCAGTCCAACAATTGGTATCAGAGCAGGTTAAGATCACCAGTTGACCTTAACCGGTTTTGTGATCTGTTGGCGACATGGACAGAGTTAGTAAAATTCCTCTGTTAGATGGGACTGATTTTGCATACTGGAAGGTGCGTATGGAGGCTTACTTGTTAAGCCAAGGAAATGCAATTTGGGAGATTGTGGACTCACAATACTCCATCCCTGAAACTCGCACCTCTCAAACAGAGAAGGATCAGTATAATGCCAACTCCAAGGCTAGAAATATACTGTTCATTGGTTTGAGCCGGAGTGAGTTTGATAGGGTGCAGCACCTTAGGACAGCTAGGGAAATTTGGACCACTCTCACTATTTTTCATGAGGGCTCTACACAGATTAAGGCTAGGCGCCAAAGCATATACAATCAACAGTATCAACTGTTTGTGCAGGCACCTGGTGAATCTATAGATGCCATGTTTTCTCGCTTTGATGCAATAGTGAGTAACTTGCAGTCCAACGGGACGCTTGTTTACAATGATCATGTTAGGGCTATCAAGCTTCTCTATGCTCTTGATCGTAGCATATGGGAAGTGAAGATATCCAGCATTGAGGAGTCCACAGGTTATGACACATTGACCTGTGATGAGCTCTTCAGCAAGCTGAAGTCCATAAAGATTGCCAAGGCATCTCTTGCAGTGCACAGAAACTCTTTGCCACAACCATTGGCATTGGTTTCTAGCACTAGCCGTGGCACCACCGCAGAACCAAGCACATCTGGCACTTGTGTTCTTGCAGATGGTTTTGCTTTGTCCTCCCTGGTCTCCATCACCAAGGAGCAGGTGGATACTCTGGATGATGATGAGCTTGCTCTCATTGCCAGAAGGTTCACCCATTTTCACCATGAGAGACGGGATCAGAGGATAAGTGGTTTTAGTGGTTGCTTTGAGTGTGGCGACACTTCTCATATCAAGGCCAATTGCCCTAAACTCAATAAGAGAGATGAGAGTGAGCGCCCCAAATCCCACAAGAAGGAGAGGAAACCCTTTGTGAAGGGCAAGCACAGCAAGGTGGCTAAGAGAGTAGCCAAAGCCGCTTCCAGAGCATTGTTGCTGCTCTTAGCGACATCGACACTTCCTCAACTGAGGAGTCAAGCTCTGAGGAGGAGGAGTCTCCAGGAAGGAGGAGAAGAAGGACAAGAAGGGACGAGATTTCACCGACCTTTGTTTCATGGCCGACAGCGATCACAGCGGCGATTAGCCTGACTCATCTGAGGTACCTCTATCCTATGACCAGCTTTCAATTAAATTAGACGAGCTGAATGAAGTAGTTCTTGGTCAGGATAGATTACTTGTGCAAGCCGTTAGAGATAGAAAAGACCTTAGACTTAGGCTAGAATCTGTTTCTACTGATTATGCCATGCTTAAGTCTAGAGTTAATGATGCTGAATGTGAATCTTGTACTGTTGTCATGGGTGAGCTTGCTCAGTTGCGTTCTGTACATGCTCAAACTCTATCTGAGCTTGAGACTGCACAGAAGCAGCTTTTGATGGTGGATTCTAGTCATGATATAACTGAATGTATGAACTGCGCATTATTACGTGAGAGCATTGATTTACGTGATAAGCATGTTCATGATTTAGAGGCTAGATTGGAGAGGGCCGGTAGTTCTAAGGATGTGCAGCCTGTGTGTGACACTTGCATGACCCTTAAGGACCATCTAGGCACAGTTAGAGAGCGAGCTGAAAACCTTATGACTGAGAATGAATACCTTCTTTCTGTGGTTAACAAATGCACTGAGTGAAAAGGTAGGATGGATTTGCTCTTGGCCAAGACCAAGATGTGTGCAGACAGAGCAGGGTTAGCTCTAGGTTTGGGTTTTGAGAGGATTCCTTCAGATAGTGAGAACAAAACTGTTTTTACCTCACCCACTACCCTAGAGAAAGAGAGAGCTCTGTTAGACACTCCATCAGCCAAAAAGCCTACCCGAACTCCAAAGAAAACCACTCCTCCTGCCAAGAAAATCCCTCCCAAGAAAACCACTCGGCAGAAGCCCAAGGAGCCTGTGAGAGTTGCTCCTATGACCCATGAGAGTGCCCCTAGGAGAGTTTTTCATTGTTCCTACTGTCAGCGGGCGGGTCATTTGGTTGGGTTCTGTTTTCGTCGCATCAAGGATGAGCGACGCTCACAGGAGATGAGGTTCCAGAACATGCATTACCCATCTTTAGGTATGCATGAGTCTGAGTTTTACTCTCGTCCTGTTTTCGAGGCTCCTCGTGCTTCTCGGAGAGGTTTTGCTCCTCGAGGTGTTCACCATGTTTCATATGGTGGTAGACCCCGGGCTAGTAGCTTTGTACCTCGTCAGAGTAGGAGACCTCGTTATCATGTGCGTAGACAGTCTACTTTTACTGTGCCTACTACTCGTATCACTCAGTGCTGGATGCCTCGTCATATTTTCACTCACCCCAGCACTGAGCGATCGAGATTCTCTTATCATGTGTAGGCGGCAGACCGAGGCTTGGAGGGCACGTGGATCATGGACTCCGGTTGTTCACGCCACATGACCAGAGATGCAGCATGGTTCTCCAGCCTCACCACAACCAAGCAAAGGGAACATATCACCTTTGGCAACAATCGAAGGAGTAGAGTGAAAGGTAAAGGTGTGGTAAGAATTAACTCGAATTTCACTCTCAAAGATGTTGCTTTGGTTGAGAATTTGGGATACAATTTGCTTTCTGTATCTCAATTGCTTGATGAGGGCTTCAAAGTGCGATTCCATCGCGATACTTCACAAGTACTCAATTCTGATGGCGTTGTGGTTTGTAAGATCTTTAGAGTTGGGAGAGTTTTTGGAGCTGGTTTTTCTAAGTCATCTAGTTCTTCTCATTGTCTTGTTGCACATTCTACTTCTGGGCTTTGGAAGTGGCATAGGAGACTATGGCATATGAGCTTTGAGTTGCTCGCTCGTCTGAGTGCCCTAGGTCTGATCCGAGGATTGCCCAAGCTCAAGTTTGAGAAGAATTTAGTTTGCGCTCCCTGTCGACATGGAAAAATGATCGCCGCTTCGCATTCGCCAGTCACCATGGTGATGACTGAACAACCCGGAGAACTTCTTCACATGGACACTGTAGGTCCTTCTCGGGTTAGTTCTTTAGGCGGCAAGTGGTATGTGTTAGTCATTGTCGACAATTTCTCTCGCTACTCTTGGGTCTTCTTTCTTGCCAGCAAGGATGAAGTGTTTTCACACTTTCGGAGCTTGGCTTTGAGACTTTTTACTGAACTCCCTGGTGCATTGAAATTCATTCGAAGTGATAATGACACTGAGTTCAAGAAAAGTCTCTTTGTTGACTTTTGCATGGAGCATTGCATAGAACATCAATTCTCTGCTCCGCGGGTTCCTCAACATAACGGTGTTGTTGAGAGGAAGAACCGCACCTTGGTTGAGATGGCTAGGATGATGCTTGATGAGCATAGGACTCCCAGAAAATTTTGGGCTGAGGCCATGAATACTGCATGTTACATCTCAAACCGAATTTTCTTGCGCTCAATTTTAAATTTGACATCTTATGAGCTACGTTTTGGGAGACAGCCCAAGGTTACTCATCTTCGAGTTTTTGGCTGTCGTTGCTTTATCCTAAAATGTGGTAATTTGGACAAATTTGAGTCGCGTTCTTCTGACGGGATCTTTTTGGGTTACACCACACATGGTCATTCTTATCGTGTTTATAATTTGGAGACTAACTGTAACACCCCAAATTTTCAAAACAATAAAAATATTATTAAATTCAATTTCTTGGAATTATTATTTCTGAAAATACTTTTAATACTCTTTTATACCCTTTTTAACTACAACATAGAGTAGATGGCCAAACCAGGAGGTGAAACTTTTTGTATATGATCCTAAGACCAAGATATATTTTGAGAATTTTTATAAATTTTTACCAAGCAGGGAAGTAGCCCTATTATTTTAAATCAATTTCTGCAATTATTTTTAATCAGAAAATAGTTTCAAACAGTAATGGGCCCTCTCCCTCCTTTCTCTCTCTCCCGGCCGGCCCAGCCCGTTACCTCGCGCGCCTTAGGCTGACAAGCCGACCCCACCTGTCGGCGCCGAATTCCTCCCCTCGCGCGCGAACCCGACGCCTCGACCCCACCCGTCAGCCCCCTCTCTCGCGCACTCGCTCCCGCTGACCACCTTGGCCCACCTGTCAGACCCGTCTTCCCCGCGGGATCCGCCCCCGAATCCCCCCCTCGCCGGCCGAAACCCTAATCCCGCCTCGGATCCGCCCCCGCCGGCCCCCTCTCCTTAATTGGTCGCCGGCATTGATTTCCCCGCGCTCCCCCGACCGTTTCCCCCTTTATTTCACCGCGTCATCGCCCCCGGATTGGCGCTCGCATGCACGACAGGAGCTCGACGGCGTTGAAGAGAGCCTTTACTCTCGGCCTCCCCCGATTACGACCCCCCTGCCCCCGCCGACGACCCTATATAAACCCCCTTGCCGTCCGCAATGCACCCCTACGCCTTAACACTGCGAGAACCAACCGGAGCGCCCCAATTCACCTTTTTACTCTCCACCGCCGCCCGCACTTCAGTCGCCGCTCGCCGTCGCTGGAGCCCCTCTCCGTCCACATCGACCGCACCGCTACAACCGCAAGGACCTCCCCAACGCCGGCCACCACTCCATCGACGACGAACCTCGCCGGATCGCCGTCACCGCCAAGGACCCGAAATCCTCCACCGCCTCCGCTCGTCGCCGGCCTCACCCCGTCGACCTTTTCTCACCGCCGAGGTACCCCCATGATCCCCATGCCACCCTCGTTCCGTTTTAGGCCTTAGGTTCGATCGCCATCGCTCGCCATGGCCGCTGGCCCGCTCGCCGTCGTCGGAGAAGACGACCGGCACGGGTCTATTACCCGTTCCGTGTCGGATTCACGCACGACCGTGCGATCTAGATCCGACGGTGACGATTAATCCCCGCGTGCGGTTTAATCTGATCCGTTAGATCTCGGCGAAGGGGTACATTTTAATCTCGTGCGTCCGTTAGTTTTAAAACCCCGCATCGCATCTAAGCCGTCCATCGCGTACCGGTTCAAACGTTTTAATCCTGGCCGTCCACGTCACTTTAACGCGTCCCGCCTCGCCCTCGCGCGTCGGATCTGGATCCGACGGTCCAGATCGACCCGGCGCACGCGCACAGTGCGCGGGTTCACCGTGGGCCTGGCTCACCGTGGACCCGAGGAGTTTAAAAATTGAAAATGAATTTCAGAAATACTTTTAAACTTGTAAAATTCATATCTAATGCATTTGAACTCAACAAATTACCATTCCAATTTCAGAAAATTCATAAAATTATTATCTACATGTTTATGCAATAAAAACAGTAGGTTTACTTTGACATTTTCATGTTTATTCAAATAAATATTTAAATGCCTTTAGGATTAAAATATGAATTCAAATGTTTGAACTTCAGAAAAATTCATATTTATTCCTTTCTATTCATATACTGCAAACCACTAAATTACCATGAACTTTTCATTTCAAAACTTATTAGGGAACTTAATATGGGACTATTCACATTTAAACATTTGTTTTCTAAAAAGGACAACCCTTCATTTTAATCCCTTTAAAATTATTTATGAAATAAATTTCAGAACCTTAACAATGGAAATTATTTTACTTTTAATCAAACCAACAGTAACTTATGTGCTATTAATGTAATGTTATATTGTTTGATTGAATGTGTTCTTTTTATTTTGCTTTATTATATTAAAAAGACTACGACGTCGCCGAGGAGCCGGAGTACTTCCCGGAAGTTCCTCCCTCCCCATTCGCTGAACAAGGCAAGTCACCAAACCAATCTTTTGAGCATATTGAACCCATGTTTGATTAAACTATCGCTAAAACACATAGGTTATATATATGCATTAGTCAAATGAAACCCTTACAATATATTTATTTAGGATCCCCCGACCTTGATGTGCAACCCAAGCCATGCTCTCTCGCCTAACCTCCTTGTCACCATATGATCAATGATATTAGCTAGTGTCCAATGTATTGACACAATCGCTATAGGATAAAAATGAGTCGTAGCAAAATTGTTCTATTATATGATCCCCGTTACTTCTTATCCTTGGAAATTCTGTTGGTGATGAGTTATGGTTGTGAGTGTATGCATGGTGGGTTCCGGGTGCAAGCTAGGGCATTGGTCGGTAGCACCATGGGCACTATAAGGACCGGTCTGAGGGATCCGTTGCAATACACTTACGTACTAACCACAAGTCTAGTGGGTAAGTCCTAACTAAGGTATGGGTTGTTCCAAACCGAGGCCACCATTTGGAGATGGGTCAAGTTGCACCTGCGGGTGACTTGTACCAATGTGGCGCAAAAGGGGGTGCGACGTTAGCCGGGATGCGGCCCGGCGCGCCGGCGAAACCTAGAGCGGGTGGTTATCGCTTGGAACATCTCATATTGAGGTTTTGGCACGAGTTCCCGTGGTATGGGTCATCTCGTTTGGGATGAGTGCGTGCCTTGTGGGTACAGTAGTACATCTCTGATCAGAGTCTTAAATCTTTTCGAAAAGCCGAGACCACGGTCAAGGGCGGGTTGCGTGACATCCCCCAGTTAGTTTACTTTAAATGAGTATGTGCATGATGGATTGACATGTAAGGACCGTTGAGCGAGGTGGGGCTGACTGTACCCCTCGAGTTAGTCGATGTTGATGATGTTCATGTTTACTTTTCGCATGATTAAAATATGATTACACTAAATGCAATAACTGAAACTGTACTTTTCCGCAATGTTAGCCATTACCCTTCCTTGTTAATTATCCTGCATTATTACTTGCATTTGCGGTGGCTTGTTGAGTACTTTTTGTACTCATACCCGTTGGACCCCACAGAGGATGCTTACTTTGAGGACGGTCTGGAGTAGCGACCCAGTCGAGAAGAAAGATCCTGAAGAAGATGTTCGTCATGCCGTTGTTTAATTATTTTATTACTGTTTTCACTAAAACTTTGATGTAATAAATATGGTCTGCGTACCATGGATATTGTCGTATGTACGTTGTCGCATGATGAACCTCTTGTATTATTGTTTTTCTATGGAAATTCAATAATGTCTCGATTTGCTAAATCGGGGCGCTACACTAACACTGTCATCGAGTCATGTGATGTAACTTTTGATGAATCAACCCCCTCTGTTAGTTCTACTCTTGAACAGGCAAATGAACACGACATGGGACAGACCATCTTTGAAGAAGAAGATCCTGGAGAGTTCGAGGATGAACCCCTACTACCCTCGACATCAACCCCCGAAGCCGACCCCGCTTCAACCACTTCGGCACAAGGTCCCAAAGCAACTACCTCGACATCGTCATCTTGGACCACTCCAACGCACAAGTTGAGGGGGAGACTGCATCCCGCCGCGAGGCTCCACACCATGTTCAAAGGATGCATCCTCCCGAGCAGATCATTGGTGAGCTTGATCAAAGGGTAACACGTTCTCATGCTCATTTCATTGATTCCGCGTTTGTTGCTTCTTTTGAGCCCTTAGATGTTAGTCATGCACTTTCTGATTCTAGTTGGATCAATGCCATGCATGAAGAGCTTGAAAATTTTGAGAGAAACCAAGTCTGGACATTAGTTGATCCTCCACTAAATGTTCATTTCATTGGAACAAAATGGATTTTCAAAAACAAACAAGGGGAGGATGGGACTATAGTTAGAAACAAGGCTAGACTTGTAGCTCCGGGTTATTCTCAATTAGAAGGGATTAATTTTACTGAAACTTTTGCACCTGTTGCTCGTCTTGAGGCCATTAGGATTTTGCTTGCCTTTGCGACATCCCGGGGATTCAAACTCTATCAAATGGATGTCAAAAGTGCATTTCTTAATGGTTTCATAGGCGAAGATGTTTATGTGAAACAACCCCCCTGGTTTTGAAAACCCCAAATAGCCACATAAAGTCCTTAAACTTCATAAGGCTCTTTATGGACTCATGCAGGACCCTCGGGCATGGTATGACAGACTTAAGTTTCTGCTTGAGCGGGGGTATTTGATGGGCTCTGTTGATAAAACCCTGTTCACTCTCAAGCATGGCAAAGATTTCCTCCTAGTTCAGATTTATGTGGATGATATCATCTTTGGTGGCTCTTCTCATGCTTTGGTTGCCGAGTTTGCAGATGCCATGAGCAGGGAGTTCGAGATGTCCATGATGGGCGAACTCACTTTTTTCCTTGGTTTGCAAATCAAGCAAAGCAAACAAGGTACTTTCGTCCACTAGACGAAGTACACCAAGGACCTGCTCAAGAAGTTCGACATGGCTGACGCGAAGCCACTCGCCACTCCAATGGCTACATTTGTAGCATTGGATCCCGACGAAGATGGAGAAGCCGCAGATCAGAAGGAGTTCCGAAGCATGATCGGCTCCCTCCTCTACTTGACTTCTACAAGGCCGGACATACACTTCATAGTGTGTCTGTGTGCTCATTTTCAGGCTTCACCACGAGCTTCGCACCGCCAAGCGGTAAAGCACATTCTCAATTATCTCAAACATACCCTCGAATTCGGCATTTGGTATTCGACGTCTTCCTCTTTGTGTCTTCGAGGTTATTCCGATGCGGATTTTGCTGGGTGTAGGATTGATAGGAAAAGTACCTCTGGTACTTGTCATTTTCTGGGTACTTCTCTGGTTTGCTGGTCTTCCCGCAAACAGTCTAGTGTTGCACAATCGACGGCTGAGGCCGAATATATTGCTACAGCTAGCTGTTGCTCTCAGATTTTGTGGATGGTTTCCACTTTGCGGGATTTCGGGTTAGATTATAAGAGTGTTCCACATTTCTATGACAACACTAGTGCTATTTGTATTGCAAACAACCCGGTTCAGCACTCCAGAACTAAACACATTGATGTGCGATATCATTTTCTCAGAGATCATAATGAGAAGGGTGATATTGAACTTCAATATGTTGATACCCAACACTAGCTAGCCGATATTTTCACAAAACCCCTCGATGCTTCTCGATTTGCCTACTTGCGTGGGGAACTTGGTATTTGTCACCCTTACGGCATTTTGTCAGGGGGAGCAGATTTTGACTGACTTGCATATGCTCATTGTGTGTGAAATTGCATTTGCATCTCTTGCACTTATATGCCTGATTTTAATTCATGTAATCATGACAGCTCAGCTCTATTTAATATATCTGAAACATTATGTGCATGATTTTTCTTTCCAAAATCAAATCATGCTCACTGCTTAGTCTTGAATCTAGCATGTTTAGGCAGGACTGCTTTAGCTATCTTTTATCTGCTTGATAGCAAGACTTCTTTTCTCTAGATGCTAAATATTGCAACTTGAAAAATTGTTCTACATACTCATGGATATTCATCAAGTGCTAAACAATTTGTTCACTTAATCAAAATTCCAAAAATCCATGATTTGCATGCTTCAAAGCAAAAAGATCCAGGTGGGTTTGTTTGTCGCACTACTCTATTCTAGACAGCTTACCATTGCACATTGGTCTGAACTGGGATAGTGTAGTGTATGCCAAAATCACCGCCTTAAGCTTCTGATGGCTTTCATGCCTAGGCTTGGCTTGATTGGAAAGTATAAGGTGGACAAACAAATAACCCCTGGCATTATGAAAAGAACAACAAAATTCATTGTTCATCAAGTTTGCTTTTAATGCTCCATTTGAACTGGACTTGTTTGTCTATAGTAGAAATTGACTAGCTTTGCGTAGTCCCTGCTTTTACTTGTCTAGTTCCCTTGATTGAGTGGTGATGCTTTTATTTCAAAATGATAAAATCACATGCTGTCATCATGTTTTTAGAGAATGTTAAATTGAGCTGAGCACATGATAATTGGTATTAAATGTTGTCATATTTGTTGCTTTATGTGTCTTTGCAACTCTGTCCATTTCGAAGCTATGCATCTTTTACATGCTCCTTGATGCTTGCATTGCCAAAGGGGGAGAAATTTTTGAGTTCTCTACAGCAAGGGGGTAAAATAACTCAGGGAGAGTTTTTATCTTGCAAAGGGGAGATTTGCCGAAGGGGCTTTTACTCTTTTGAAAAGGGGGAGGAAAATTCTTTTGTCATGTGACATGATTTGGCTCGTTTCTGAGTTTTTATGGTCACTTGTGTGCTGAAATTCTTCAAATTTTCTTGAACTTGAATTTGGTTGTATATGCACTCATCAAGGGGGAGATTGAGAAACCAAGGGTTTGTTTCGGAGTCTGTGATGAGTGATTAACAGATTTTACCCTCTGATTCGAAGGGGTCCCTCCGAAGGGGTTCGGAGGCTGGTTCTCCGAAGGTGTTCGGAGGCTGTTTCACCGAAGGGTTCGGTGGGTCTGTTGGCTGTAGTTGTTGCAGCGGAGTGTGCCTGTCGGATGGGTCCGATAGTACACGATGACTGAGTTGTACCAAAGGGTTCGGTATTTTGGGCGGTACACCAGAGTGTGTATCAGAGGTTGCTTACTCGGAGAGGTCTTCGGGGTACTAGATACACTTGTCTGCTTGTCTATGGTGCGCAGGGGACTTCGGAGGTGACGGACGGTTCATAGCAAGTGAACCTGGGTCAAGCGGGAGGCTTGATGCTAGGGGAGCAAGGAGCTCCGTCACGAAGGCTGCGAAGGGGTTGAGGTCAGACCTCGGGTCGAGGTGCGCTAGGAGAAGGCAGTAAGTGCGGAGCGTGGCTCCGGGTGAAGGTACCCCGAGACAAAGTCCTCGGAGGCGAGGCACTTCGAAGGATACTCCGAATGGAGTGACTTCGGAGTATGGTGGACTAAGTCCTCAGCAATGAGGCAAGGTGTTCGAAGTGTGCTCCGGAGGGAGACACTCGAAGGTATACCCGACGAAGGTCTCAGAAGTCGAGGTGCATCGAAGGCATGGTCCGGGTGAGGATCGTCGAGGAGTGTGCTTGGGGAGAGACACTGCGACGAAGTGCTCATGGAATGCTTCATGCGGAGGCCTTGGACGAAGGAGGGACTTCAAAGGGTGTTACTCCGAAGGTGGGGCTTCGGAGCGAGGCTGGCTCCGGAGCGAGGTTGACTTAAGGTACTTCGGCCGTGCATGGCTTCGGTACACGGACTGACGGAGTTCGAGCTGGAAGAAGCTGTGAAGCCGTGGTGGTCCACTCCGAAGGTGTTGGTGCGAAGGCCCAAGGGCTTTGACGGCTTCGGCTCAAAACCGTCACTGTATCGAAGGGTGACTTCGGTGAAGCGAAGGCCGTCAGGCTCAAGGCTTCTCACCGAAGCTACCGCACCCCTCGCGTGCGAAGGGGGGCTTCAGAAGAATCCAAGACTGTAAAGGCTGATAGTGTCTGCTCTACAAAAAGCAGACTACCTTTTGTACCCCTCTGTTCTGATGAGACAAAAGCAATGTAAACCCTAGGGGTAAAGTAGTCAATTCACATGGATGAATAGTGGCTATAAATAGTGGAGGCTGGGTAGGTCGCATTAACACTTTGAGCATTCATTGTTGAGCTCCTATACTAGCCACCACATACTTTGTATTCATCCTGTCAGTTCAATTTTCGTGTTCCCTGTTCAAGCATCGAAGCCTTGATTCTGTGTTCATTTTCTGCTTGAGCTTGTATGCATACTTCGCTGCATGCTTCGATTTCTTGTGTGTCACTTCGCTTGACTTGAGGTTGTGCACCGAAGACTGTTTGAGCGAAGTGTGTTTTTGGACGAAGTGTGTTTGAGCGAAGTGTGATTTTCAGTGTCTGTTCGCTCTGTGTAAACTGGAGGCTAGACCTCTCTGATTACTAGCGAAGCACTGATCGAAGCCCATTTTTCTTCCCTAGTCGAAGCCCTTAGCGAAGTCCGTAAAGTGTGTGTTTAGACCTTCGAAGTACGAAGCCCAGCACCAGTTGCTGTCGCTGAGTATCTGGTCGAAGCCCTCAGAGGGAAGTACGCTCTTGCGAAGGGTAAAGTGCGAAGCCTGCTCGGAGCACCCTGTGTGCGGAGCCTGCACTGACTTAGCAGAGCTGATTTTTCGGGGTGTTGGTGGAGCGAAGTCTTCTTGGCTTCGAACTTTTGCTCCTTGCGAAACCTATGTTCGGAGCTGTAAAATACCTCCGAACCAGAACTTCGAAGGGTGTGTTCGAAGCCTGTTCCGCAGAAGACAGAATTTAAACAGAAGGCTATTTTTAGTCTGAAATTTTCAAAAGCTCACATTCACCCCCCCTCTGGTCGCCGTTACCGGTCCAACAATAACTTATTGAATTTACGTTAGACATGTATTAACTATAATTAAATAATAACCTATATATATTACCAATATCTTAAACAAAATGATATAATTGATTTTACAAATACGCGTGCTAAACATAAATGAACTAGCATTGCACTAATTTTCCATCGCCATCGGTGCGTAGATAAGGAATCACACTACCAAATGATAATTTTGCTTCAACCACATTGATCCTTAATATGTCAACGAAAAACGGAACCTCATCAAACTGATTGTATTCTTCTTAGTCTTCGACTCCATCGAATCCATCAATTCTTTGTTTTCCTGGAGCAACGATGTATTTTTTCTCGTCTTTAGGATCAAGTATGTAAAATACTTGTGCCACAGATTGAGGGAGTATCCAAGGGTCATCTTTATAAGCCATGTTATTAAGGTCAACTATCGTAAACCCGTAATCATCCACCTCCACACCTTTTGTATGTCTGACCCACTGGCACTTAAATACATGGATTTCTATAGAGTTCTCGTAGTTAAGTTGCCATATTTCTTCGATGTATCCATAGTAAGCATTCTTTTGTCTAGTGCTATCTTGTGCATCTGCTTTGACACCACTATTTTGGTGCTGACTCTTTTGATCATTTGCTTTGGTATAGAATGTGAAACCATTGATCTCATACGCTTGTCATGTTTTAACCATGCTCAATGGACCATAACACAATTTATTTATCATCATCTCTTCGTCGGTTTCTCCAATCGAAAGGTTTATATCCCTCAACCATGATGTGAAATGAATTTTGTGTTCTTTCATAATCCATTGTTCATCGTGATCTTCATTCTTTTCATGAAGCTCTTGCAGGTGTTGTTCAACATATGGTCTCATAATCGCCAACTGATGCATTACACTGTAATGTGATTCTCTTATTGTTTGGTAGCTATTGTCTCGTATGATTTTCCTACCTTTTGTTCCTTTACCGGTGAGTCTTCCATGGTGCCGGGACACGGGAACTCCTATTGGTCTTCCATCTCTTATGTAATCTGCGTAGCACTCAATGACTTCCTCAGTCGTGTAGCCCTCTATAATGGAACCCTCTGGATAAGCACGATTTCGTACGTAACCCTTGAAGATAACCATTAGACGCTCGTACGCATACATATTATGCAGGTACGTTGGACCTAGAACAAAGATTTGGTCTGCTATGTGTATCATGTAGTGCTCCATAATATCAAAATATGAAGGAGGAAAGCACATCTCAAGCTGACACATAGTCTCCCTCATTTGTTTACGTAATTCATTTAACTCTTCAGTGTCGATCACCTTCTTTGTAATGACGTTGAAGAAGTGACACATGCGTGTTATCACCATCTTCAGAAATGAATGTTTGATTCCTCTTACTGCGATGGCGAGGAATAGCCCAAGCATAACATGACAATCATGAGTGTTGTAGCCACTCATCCTCAAATCTGCTATGGAGACAATATTCTTTATATTCATTGAGAATCCTGTTGGAACTCTAATTCCATGAAGACACCTGTAGATTGATCTTTTCTCGTTAATTGTGAGGTTATAGCTAGCAGCCAGAAGGGAAAATTTTCCATTGGCCCTTTCCTGTGGGTGAAGCTCGAGTCTAATTCCGAGAGTTTGAAGGTCCTTTCGTACTTTGAGTCCATCTTTTGATTTGCCCGGTATGTCTAACAAAATACCGATGGTGCTTTCGAAGATATTCTTCTCAACGTGCATTGTATCGATAGCATGACCAATCTCCAACTACTTCCAATAGGGAAAATATCTAAAGAAGATTGACTGCTTTTTAAATGGAGCGTCCTTTGAAATTTTTTCAGATTTCTTCCAGTTCTTTCCGAAAACAACTTTGATATTCTTTACCATTTCGAATAGAAATTTGCCATCTCCATGTCATGGAGGTTGTCCAAGCTCGATTGTACCGTTGAAATGGTTCCTATTTCTTCGATATTTGTGGTTTTTTGGTAAAAATCTACGGTGTCGCATATATATCGTTTTAATGAATGATGGAAGATGCATAGGTTCTGTCTGGTCCACACAAACTAAACATGTTGTCTTTCCTTTAACCTATCCTGTTAGGGACATACAACCTAGGCTGTCAGCTATGGTGCAAAAGATCATGAGTCTTAGATTGAAGTGCTCTTTCTTGTGCTCATCCCACACACAGACACCATGTTCCCATAGACGTTTCATATCCTGCATCAAAGGTTCTAGAAAGATATCAATGCCATTGCCAGGTTGTTTTGGATCAAAAATTAGAGTATTGAGCATAAGGTATTTTCTTTTATGGCACAACCATGATGGAATGTTGAACAAGCATAGAAAGACCGGCCACGTACTGTGTGGGTTCCTCATCTCACCGAAGGGATTCATTCCATCCGTGCTAAGTCCCATCCTGATATTTCTGGGATCGTCCGAGAAATCTAGATGGGCCAGGTCAAATGATTTCCACTGCCTAGCATCCACAGGGTGCCGAAATTTTCCGTCCTTCTTTCACCCAGCGAAATGCCAGATTTATAGTTCAGCATCTCTGGGATTATAGAGCATACGTTTCAAGCGATCAATCACCGGTAGTTACCACATTACTAAGGCTGGAACTTTCCTCTCCGTCTTTTTTCCATGATGGTCTGCAATAACATTTTTATTCCTCTTCTGCAACCTCTTATTCTTCTTCTGGTAGTCATTGTAGTCCTCCACACGGTCATTTGGATGTTTGTATCGACTTGCATTGCACTGCGGACATCTCTCTAACAATCCATACTCTTTTCGATATAGGATACAGTGGTTCAAGCATGCATGAATCTTCTGAACGCCAAAGTCAATGGACAAATCATCTTCTTTGCTTGGTACGTATCAGATGGTAGACCATTGGGTTTTGGCATAACCTTTTTTAGGAGTTGTAAAAGATTTGAAAAACTAGTGTCAGACCATCCATTGTTGGCCTTCAGTTTCATAAGCTCAAGAATTGTGTACAACACAGTATACTGCTTATCGCATTTGTGGCGTTCCTCGTAAAGAAGGTTTTTTGATGCTTTGTCAAGTGCTTCAAAGTTATCGTATCCTTTGGTTGTAGTTCTCTGCAACAACACCTCAGGCGCAACATTTTGCATCAGTTCCTCCACATCAAATGCATCATCATCATCATCATGTTGATCAACGTCATCATGTGTTATGTCAGATGTATGGTCACAACCTCTTCTATGTTGATGAGCATCTTGCAGCACATCAGAATCTTTAGGAGGGTTTTGGCCCATCTCACCGTGTTTCGTCCATATATAATAGTTCTTCACGAAACCATTTTTCAACAAGTGAAATCGTATGGTTTCATGATCTGAACATGGATACATCACTTTGTTTTTACAAACTTTACAAGGATAATATATTGCATCTTCACTCTAACGGGAAGCATATTGTGCGGCAGCTTCAGTAAATTCAGTTACTCTCTTAAAATATGCCACCACATCTCCGTCGTTGGACGAGTACATCCAGGACCTGTGCTCCATCTAAAACATAAATTATTTGAAAAAATATTAATAAATTCATTATTGTTAATTTTAGTAATTTAAAAATTGAAAATATGTTGATTTATTATCACTCATAACAACATTAATTAAAAATCTTTAATTCAAACTATGTATTAAGTAGACAAAAATTATTAAATAAATTAACTACATTGGTTTCTCTCTCCAAACAATGTAACTCTAGATCTATAATCATAAATCAAATTAAAAAAGAGATTAAAATGACGTAAATCAATATACAAGTGATGAATAATTGTGAGGAGGGTCATATTTGTTCATTTGGGAGAAGGAAACACCGTTAATGGATGATTATTTGAAAATTTCTATTCACAAACCCTAAATTAGTAAAACGCTAATAACTCATTATATACATGATTAAATATAAAATAAATGTGAGATTCGGCATGAATTTACCTCCCAGAATGAAATCCTTTAAAAAAACGAAAACAAAGCCTCCCCCCTCTTTATCTAGATTTTTGTTGCCATTGTATGGACAAAATTAAATGCGAACTCCGGTAGAGCTCGGGGAGGAAGAAGATGCGCATTTATAGCCAGAATAGTAGTGGCAGTCGTAAGTGATGTCATCAATACTTTAGTGGCAGACAGCATAGCAGCGGCGGGCAGCACCAGCGCCCGCCACTGCTATTGGTAAGATAGTGGCGGTCCGGGATGATGTCAGGACCGACCGCCACTACTTTACTAATAGTAGTGGCGGGCGCTGGTGCTGGCGTCAGCACCTGTAACTCTAGTGGTGGGCATCTAATGGCCCGCCACTACAGTGGAAGACTCCAACGCCACTACAGTAGCGATTTGTAGTAGTGTTGGATAATGTGTACTTTAGGGATAATTCTCCTTTTAACTTATTTTAGAACTCAGTGCATGTGCTATTGAATGTAGAGTTTAACACATTTATTTCATGTTCATCACATTTTTTGATTTTTGATTTTTGCCATAACATTAGCATGGGCGCTATACTAGTTTGTATATATTTGAATATGAGTAATAAAGAAGTTTGATTTTTCCTTTACATAATATATCTTATCCATTGAAATACATAGGTAAAAGAGTAGTTTCTAAACATTTATAACGTTTATAGTTTCGAATGGACTTGCTTAGAGTGAGGCATGATACCTTGCGGAGCGATCATGTCAGTCTTGTCATCCGAGTTTGATGAACTCTCGCACGTGCCGTGCTCATCCACACGCTCTAACATAGATCGGTAAGTATTCAAATTAAAGCGAGAATTCTTGTTTGCCACGAAGTTCGTTGTTATGTTCTCAAATGCCACGAAAATTGATCGAATAAGTTGCAGATTTGCCTTGCTACACATTTTCATCAAGATTTAATCATTTTCTCCCCATTTACCCTCGGTCGACAGTGGAGGAGATCGTGGCCGCCGGTGAAGCTGCGCGGGGCAGTGGCGAAGAGGCTTGGGGCCGCCAGTGGAGGGCCTCGGGGGTGGAGGGGCTTGGGACCGCTGATGGAGGGGCTCGGGGCAAAGGCGGAGCCGCTCGGGGCCAGCATCAGAGCCGCTCAGGGGGCCAAGCCAACAGTGGAGGACTATGGGGGCCGTAGAGGAGGAGAGAATGAATAATGGTAGAAAGTGAATTTACAAAATAAAAAGAAAAAACAAAATGTAGTAAAATGAGAAAAATGGCAAAAGTGCAAATAAATCAGCAAACTGTGAAGCAAAATTGCAAACAACAATAATTTCATGGCATTTAAGAACATGGCAACCAACTTCGTGGCAATGAGCAATTAATTATTCCCAAATTAAACAGCTTTATAACTTTTAATGGTTTTTTATCACAATAGTTTTTTTCATATCTCAATAAAAATATTTTCAATAGCTACAGTACAATCAACCACCCGTTAAATTTTATTTGAGATTGCTTGTTGTGCGGTAGGTTTCTTCTAGAGGGATGAACGATCGCTCGTTGCGTACGCTAGGAAGGGAAGACGAATGAAACTCACTTGTAGTATAGAATCCGTACCATCTGTATATATGGAAACATGCGAAATTGACAACATGTTGTATGTTATGTATACATCAGCATAGGCAGCATCCTACCACGCATTGGCTTAAAATTCAACAGAGCTAGGTTCTTTACTCTGCAAACTCTTGACTAGTTCGTCAGGTTGCCACGGGGGATGAGCTGAAGCAAACATTTGTTTACAAAAAAACGCGAGGCGAACCGAACCGTGTTTCTTTGCCGAGTCATCGCTGCACATGCACATTCAAATGCAAATTGTAAATATTTTAGGTGGATCCTTAATGACGAATGACACCAGCGTGGGACCAGATCCTCTGACTTCAACCGAAACGACGTCCCTATGCAGTTAAGCGATCCAGCCGTTCAATTTCAATCCAACGGGCTACAACATTTTATCTATTTTATTTTTGCTCCGGCTCACTGCGTGTTAAAGTTTTTATTTTGCAAAATTTTGATGCTAAATATTAACAGTAGTTTTTATAGTATAATAAATTATAAAAATGTGAAAATAATTGTTAATATAAATAAACTTATATTATTTTAAATTTAAAAATCAATAGTTTTTTAACTTTATCCAAACTATATTTCACTTTTACCTTCGTACACATCTTTGGTTCCAAAATTCTAAAAAGTTTAACACATTTAATATTTCTTAACTATCTGTGGCTCATCGCGCGTAGCAGCAAAATAATTAGCATTTTTATTTTGTATAGTTTTGATGCTAAATATTAACTATAATTTTTATATCATAATAAATTATTAATATGTTTAAATAGTTTTTAAGAAAAATAAACTTATATTATTTTAGAAATATTAAAATTAGTGTATAATAAGTTTTATTTATTAATAATCATGTTCATGCTTTAATATTTCTAACATTACTATAATTATATCATGTTCATGTTAAAAACAATTTATTTTTAAATTTAAAATAATATAAGTTTATTTATATTAAAAACTATTTTCACATTTTCATAATTTATTATACTATAAAAATACTGTTAATATTTAGCATTAAAACTTTGCAAATTAAAAACTCTAACGCACAGTGAGCCAGAGCCAAAAATAATAGATAAAATGCTGTAGCCCGTTTGATTGAAATGAACGGCGTGGATTGCCTAACTGCAGAGGGACGTCGCTCGGCTGAAGTAGAGGATCTCGTTCCCACCAGCGTACGGCTGTGCAAGGAACTTTTGGAGGCCAAACTATATGCGTATGTCCACGCCTAATCACATACTCCCTCCAATTACTATATAAGAATGAGCGGTCCAGAGTATTCTTTTCTTTTCTGAATGTGTATTGGTTGGGTACATTATAGTTATACAAAGATCAAGAGTATTGTTAGTTCAGTTATATATTTTTTCTATGTAATTATCTAAATTTAACAAAAACTTATATTATCTTAAAAAATAATAACAATAGGGCGTACCTTACTACCGGCTCTCTCTATTATAGAAATCTCAAGTGCTGCAACAATGACAAAGTTGACCTGACATAGATGCGGCATTATCTTAGTTTTTAACACGGCCGTTTCTAGATGCAGGGCAAATGCACATAATTAATACTGAGACGACGAGATGTTTTTAAGGAAGAAGCTATGGTGTGATATGGTGTACAATAAAGTATGAAGATGCAACGCTGTTTGCATAATTGCATCCAATAAGATTGAGATGAATTTGTCCAATATGAGACGAGAGAGAGAGAGAGACATCGCGATTTACGAGGAGGGAGACTCGCTTAATATTGTTGAGGTCGTATTAAGGAGATTGGCTGTAATCCTTGATCTGCAGTTGGGACTTAGGAGCACAACGACCTAACGTTCCATTATTGATGACATTGCGCATCCAATTTGATTCGGGAGCTAGGAATTGAAGAAAAGCACGCAGGGTCAATCATGAAAGGACAACGAGTAACCGATGGTTGATAGAAAAACACGCATATCTAATAAGTAAATATTTTTTCGGTCAAATTTTATTAAGCCTGAAAGAATAATATATAAGTTGGATAATAAATATAGTTTTTGTGATACAACCATCCTCTACACAAACATAAGTTGCATAATTGAAACAAAGCCGAGAGAGTTGTCTTTGGCTACAGGTAATGATAGTTTGTTTGGCTACATCCAGCAATCCCAACGTCAAGATATCTAGCTATATTACATTCAAGCATCAACAAGAGACTAAAACTAACTGGTATCATCTCAGTACTATTGTTCTGGTAAACTACTCAACTCAGCTGAAAACAAGTTCAGCAAAAAGCTATAATTGAGATTACAATTACTGGAACCTGATTGCTTAACAAAATGCCCTCACAACTACAATGCAGATTGCCTTCTTTTCCGGCAGCCCATCGCTTGATCTCAAAGTACATTGTTTCCGAAATTCTCTGGAATTAACGAATAACGAAAGGGAAAAGAGCCATCCATTAGCATGAAATTAAGAGCATCTAAAAGAACAGTTAATATACTTATGCAAGCAAGATAATTTACTAGAGGCCAAAAGAAGTAAAATTGGGCACATGCCAGATAAACTATGTTTACAACATGTAGTACTTACATTGTCTTTCTGTCGGCTTCCTTTGAACTTGCATATCCCGT
The DNA here is from genome assembly GCA_019279435.1 of Zizania palustris. Taxonomy (NCBI): domain Eukaryota; kingdom Viridiplantae; phylum Streptophyta; class Magnoliopsida; order Poales; family Poaceae; genus Zizania; species Zizania palustris. The sequence goes on along the minus strand of JAAALK010000080.1, from coordinate 63,826,061 downwards.
TCATTCTTTTCAGCCAATGTTTTTGCCTACATAGTGCATACAAAGTGAAGCTAATTAATAAATGGCACTTTGACTATGCTAGACATACATGAATCACAATTTCTCTAGAGATCGAAAGAAAGATGAGTGAAAAAACTGAAAATATAAATCAGGATTCAAGATCAAATTGTCCACAAAATCATTAGTTGCACTCCTGATGTATAGGACAAAATCATTGCATAGTTTAAAAACATATACAAGTGATACTTAGGACAGTTAACTGTAATAATTTTCTTACCTTCTACAATAACTGTAATAATTTGCTTAACTTTTATAAACATTAACATTGTTATTCACAAGCACTGCAAAGGTTAGAATGTTGAGTTAATCTAAGTCTAAACTAAGTGTTACCTAATTTAGTGATGTGGCATCAGATTGGTGATCCTTTCCATCTTTAGAACTAAATCATATCCTTTCTCCTAGAACAGAACCTTCAGGAGGGGTAAGCAGCTCAATTAGCACCTCTCAGAATGATTACAACCGAATAACTTGCTTACAACCAAACATCTTCTGATACTATAGTCTATCAACTACGAAGTGGTAAGTGAGCTCACAACACATAAATAACAAGTGCACTAGTAGAAATTTTGTAGATATGTGTACTTGGTAAAGATGCTCCCTTTTAGAGGCTACATTGCTCGGTGGCCATGTTTCTATGAGAGCAATCTAGAAATATTAGAACCGGTGTTGCAACTTATACCAGTTTCAAGCAGATCTATGAAACCAAATTATATGACATACAGAGTACATAGTGTGATGAGCTCATGAGCATACCTAAATTAGAGAAGCTGGATTCTAAATTAGAACATCCACAACCCAAGTCTCCAATCCGACCAACTCCTACAAGGGGTCGGTGTACCTCCACTCTAAACAAGAACTGTATCCAATACTTTTAAAAGGTCTAGGCTGCTAGCTACATACTCTCATTACCATATGCAATGGCCAAGACTAGATTTCATAGGATAAACAAGAAGGGCACTAGAATTTGACACTGAATGTTGAACAATGAAATGGATTTGGGCGCACACAAATTTGTGTTTGCATCTTGTAATGCACGCACGCACCTGTCAAACGCATGGAGTAGCACGACAGGATCACACAACTGCTAGGTATCAGGTTCTTGGAGAAGCCAATCTAAAGGAAAGGATTGAATTGTTTGGAGAATCACCATCAGTTCATCACTGAGCATACTACCTAGTGAACACCAACTCTCCGAGGAAGAAAATCATCTAGAGAATAGGGAGATTCTGGTGATTTCCAGGGAGATAAGCACCATCATACATGCACTCGCTTGATTCGCTTGGCCAGGTTGATGGCAGGCCCATTGCGAATCCGCTCGACCTCCCTAGGTAGGTGATACGAGGATGCACCCAACCTTCACGGCGTAGAATCAAAGATACTCGTGAAACCTGACGAGTCTTATGTAACCAGCTGTTTCATGAGCAACAACCTACAACACAGAGTTCACCCAACCTCACGTTGTCCACTCAACCAAGTCAAGCAGATTACAATCCTCATTGTAATCACAAAGGGCTTGCAAGAACAATGGGAAGGAATGCACAATTCTCAGAGATAATTCAGCTAATAGCTAGAACACTCAAGAACATGCATAAAGCATAGTTGTTTCATTCTCAAAATTCTATTCTGATAGAATTATTGGATGAGACCAGATCTGTTGGAAACCTTATGACGTAAGCTTTCCAAGCTGTGGTTGAACACATTTATTGGATTTAAGATACAATTTCTATGAACATTTTATTCCCTACTGGTCACTTGAATTCGAAATGGCCTTTATTGCATTCATTGCTTGATTGATGGCTATTGATGAAGTGATGCTTCTTAGGCCACTCTTCAATATTGTCATACCTAATAATAATTAACTTATGGGAATTAGGTAGCAACTGATTTTCATGTGTAACGCTATTCTTATTTAGGAGCGAGTTCGCTTGTTGATTTATTTGCTTTGCACGAGCGAGGGTTATTGCTCCTTCAAAATGATTTGGAATATCTTGATCATTAGGGGAAGGAAATGTTGTTGATGCTAGGATGTTCGTATCATCCTCCCCTTCTTGAAAAGGAGTTTTCCTCGACTCTCTTTGTTCTGGTCCAAAGAATGGTGATAAATCAACAACATTGAAAGTAGTACTCACATTGTAGTTATCTCCAGGAAGTTCAATCTTCTATGCATTGTCATTTATCTTCTCTAACACTTTGAATGGATCATCAACACATGGCATAAGTTTGGAATTGCGCTTCTTTAGAAAATGATCTTTGTTCAGTTTGAAAAGCATCTAATTTCTTTCTTTGTTTGCTTTTTGAGCGAAATACGGTGCCTTTTCTCTATAGCTTGCTTGGTCTTAAGATGCATAGCTTTCACAAACTCAACGCGCTTTGTTTCCTCCATGCTTGCTATCTCTTGAAAAGGAAGTGGCAACAAATCAATCGGTGTGATTGGCTTAAAACCATACACCACTTCAAACAGGTACAATTGTGTTGTTGAGTGAACAACTCTATTGTATCCAAATTCAACATGTGGAAGGTAGTCCTCCCATTCCTTCAAGTTCTTCTTGATCATTGTTCGTAGCAACATGGAGAGTGTACAGTTTACCACTTCTATTTGACCATCAGTTCGCGGGTGACAAGTTGTTGAAAATAGCAATTTTGTGCCAAGCTTGGCCCACAATGTCTTCCAAAAGTAACTCATAAACTTCACATCATGATCTAAAACAATTGTTCTAGGCATCCCATGCAATCTCACAATTTCCCTGAAAAACAAATCAACAATATGTGAAGCATCGTCTGTCTTGTGACAGGGAATAAACTGTGCTATTTTTGAAAACCTATCCACAGTTACAAATATGGAATATCTCCTCCTCTTTGTCCTAGGCAATCCCACAATAAAGTCCATGCTAATGTCTTCCCAAGGTGCACTACGAACAATAAGTGGAGAATACAAACCATATGGGTTAAGTTTGGACTTAGCTTTATGGCGTGTGGCACATCGCTGCACAAATCGTTCAACATCTCTCCTCATCTTTGGCCAATAAAAATTATTAGAAAGCATGGCCAAAGTCTTTTCTCTCCCAAAATATCCCAGTAAACCACCACCATGTGATTCCTACAACAACAACAAACGTACGGACGAATCTGGAACACACAACTTGTTAGCATGGAACAAGAACCCGTCATGAACATGAATTTTTTCCAGCCTTTCCCATCATTACATATAGTGTAGACTTTAGAAAATTCTTTATCTACAACATACAAATCTTTCAAACTTTCCAAACCTGAACATTAATATTAAGTTGAGATAAAAAACAATCCTACGAGACAATACATAAGTAACCACATTTTCTTTGCCATTCTTGTATTTCACAATGTATGGGAAAGATTCAGTAAATTAAACCCATTTAGTATTTCTACGGTTCAATTTAGCTTGCCCTCTCAAATATTTTAGTGCTTCATGATCAGAATGTATGATAAATTCTTTGGGCACTAGATAATGTCGCCAAGTGTCTAGAACACGGACCAAGGCATACAACTCTTTGTCATAAACATGACAATTTAATTGAGCAGCACCAAGTTTCTCGCTAAAGTATGCTACTGGTTTTCCTTCTTGTATCAAAACACCACCAACACCCAAACCACTAGCATCACATTCAATTTCAAATGGTTTGTCAAAATCAGGCAAAACAAGCAAATGTGCTTCAGCGAGGCATTTGTTAAGTTCTTGAAATGTTTTTTCTTGTGACTTACCCCAAACAAATTCAACACCTTTCTTGGTGAGCTCATTTAAAGCCGCAACGATGGTGCTGAAATTCTTAACAAAACTTTGATAGAACCTAGCAAGACCATGAAAGCTTCTCACTTGACTGATATTGACAGGTGTTGGCAAATTCTTGATTGCTTCAACTTTAGATTCATCCACTTCTACTCCATGTGCAGAAACAACAAAACCCCAAAAGACAACCTTGTTTGTGCAAAATGTGCACTTCTCCTTTTTAGCATACAACTTTTCATATCAAAGTACTTGCAGCACTTGTACAATATGGTCAACATGCTCTTCTTTGCTACGACTATATATTAGAATGCCATCAAAATAAACCACAATAAATTTTCCAATAAATGCTCTCGAAACATGATTCATTAGTCTCATGAATGTACTTGGTGCGTTAGTTAAACCGAAAGGCATCACTAGGCACTCATATAAACCAAATTTTATTTTGAATGCAGTTTCCACTCATCGCCCTCTTTCATTTTGATTTGATGATACCCACTACACAAATCGATTTTTGAGAAAATACTAGCACCACTCAATTCATCAAGCATATCGTCTAACCTAGGAATATGATGTCAATATCTAATTGTGATGTTGTTAATCTCTCTACAGTCTACACACATACGCCATGTACCATCTTTCTTAGGAACTGGAATAACAGGAACTGCACAAGGACTAAGGCTTTCATGAACATACCCTTTTTCAAGAAGTGTTTGTACTTGTTGTATTTCTTCCGTGTCCTCTAGATTGGCTCGATAAAAAGGTCTGTTTGGAAGAGAAGCTCATGGTATAATGTCGATTTGATGTTCAATACCTTGAAGTGGGGGAAGACCATCTAGCATTTCTTATGGAAAAACATCATCAAACTCTTGCAAAACATTTGTGATAGGACTTGGAAGAGAAGATATATCATTAGTAGAAAACAATTCATCTTTGTATACTAGCACAAAATGCACACAATTTTAGTTTTTATTTACTTCTCTTAGTTATTATTTAGTGGCCAGCATAACTAACTTTTATTTCTCACCCTTTTTATTCACATTCTCATCCGATTTGTAACTCTCATTCCCAGAATTGGCTTTCTCAGTTTTATTTTTCTCTTGCTCCTTAATACTTCCAACATTTACCTCATTCTTTTGGATTGTATGCTGATAAATTTGAGTAGGAGACATTGGTCGAAGGACAAATTATTTGTTGTTCTAGTTAAATGAATACTGATTAGTGCGACCATCATATTGAATTCCATGATCAAATTGCCATGGTCGACCTAGCAGCAAATGACAAACCGTCATGGGAACAACATCACATTCTACCATATCATGATACTAATTTTGAAAGGCACCTTCACCATATGCTGAATCTTCATGTCTCCACAATCATTCCACCATTGTACATGGTATGGATGCTGAATCACATTTCCACTTTGAGATGCACGGGGAATGGAAGAAACACCTGCACCAGAACTGTTAGCTCGAAAAGAATTGAACTGAGAAGGGGATTTACCTAATGTAGGTACCAAATTGTTTTGAGTTGAACGGGAGGCAAAAGAATTCTTTGTTACCTTTGATTCTTGTTGTACTTTTCATTCAACTTTGATTGCTTGATGCACTAATTCAACCACATTTTCGTATCGCTGAAACTCAACAATGCGCTTGATAGGATAGTTCAAACCATCCAGAAAACATGCCATGGTTTGCTCTTCATGTTCATATACAATTGCACGGATCATGGCGATTTCTATCTCCTTGTAGTATTCATCCACCGTGCGACCTCCCTGCATGTGGCCCTACAATTTATCAAATAGATCACGCTTATAATGATGAGGTACAAACCTTACGCTCATCTCAACCTTCATTTCAGTCCACGATGCTACATGAGGTTCGTCATGATCCTCTCTTTGATTCTAAATTTGTTCCCACCAAATCAGCGCAAAATCTTCAAATTCAAGAGATGCCATTGCAAGATTCTTTTCTTCGGTGTAGTTGTGCATCCGAAAGATTTTGTTGACTTTTAGTTCCCAAGTTAAGCATTCTTCAGGATTATTTGTACCTGCAAATTTAGGCATAGAACATTTAAGTTTACCAAACATAGGTTTATCAGGACGGTTGTTGTCATTGCGATGATGGTGTTGATGTGCTTGATTGCACTGGGGTATCTTAATATGTATTGGCTTATATGTAGCGCTTCCACGATCCACGCCACGACCACACTCCCTACTCGCATTATTATTATTTTCATCACCAACCCTTACATTTCTAACAGGTTGAGGGTTTACATTAGCAGTACAAGCCTTTCAAGCAGCGGCTTCCTCATCAGTCTCATTTACTAAAGGCACTTATTCAGCTTGTGGTTGTAGTTGCCGTACAATGTCAACAACTATGTTAGCGTGGAGTACGTTCAGTTGTTGGTTTACTTCAATTTGAACATCTTGTATGAAGTTATTCACTTCTTCCCTCAGCTGCTCATTTCTAACAGTGATCTCTCATCGTAGTGTGTCTATTAATGCACAATATTCAGTTCAGTTAACTGCAGCATCTAGAGCACATCCACTAATTTTCACCTTGACTTGACATGGTTTGTTGGGCAAACAGCAAAAGAAAAAATTATATGTGTGGATAGTACTATCAACCTCACTTATCCTTACCACCGGAGTTCTTACTTACCCTTTGCTGATTGATAAAGGAGTTCACACATGAATGGAGAGGCAGAACAATATGAGGTTTAGCAAACTCACAGCTGAGATCAAAGTCTACAACGATTTTATTTGTGGAGCTTGGTAAGGGAAATTTTGTCCTATACAAACTGAATTCTCGATGTAGTCTTAGTAGTTATCCACATGAGAACACACAATCTAGTTGCTGAACACAAGGTTAAAATGATAAACAAAAGCAACTCACACACAAAGATAATAGAACCAAATGCAATCAAAGGGGCGATCCAATAGTAGATATGAGTGACAAAAATGGCTCAATTGCAATGGTTATTGTTGGCGGAAAATACTCCATCCTCAGGGTCTCTACAGCAATAAGACAAAGCCAATCTACTAAACCGAAGTTCCAGTATTAACTCCGGTTTAGTACATGATCAAGACCGAAGAATCCATGCTGGCTTCTGTTCGGAGTATGACTTCGAAGGTTGAATCTTTAGAGAGATTATCTGCCAGCGAGGATGGAAGACTTATATTTTTTCTAATTAGATTAGTCTTTTACCATTTTAACCCTATTAGGTGTACCGAATAGTTTCCACTATGTCGGTTGTAATTGAGGGGTAAAAAAGTCTTTTCCTTAAGATTTTTACCTATAAATACCCCCTTCTCACCCTGTAATAGGGATCGAATACTGAGTTATTCAATACACAACGTCGAACTGCTTTGAGCTATTATCCAATTCGGAGGTTTGAAATAGTTCACTTCACAAACACATAGTTTGTTAGTTTTTAATCTCCGAAAACCTGTTAGCGTAATCTTTTACGCCAACAATTGGTGCATCCGTGGGGAATCTAGTCCAAAAAACTTCATTCTCTACCAATTTCTTAGAACCATGACTCCTAAGCGGAGCTCAGGTGGTAGTCCTACTCGGAGGTCCCCTCGGACCTCCAGAGCAAGATCTTCGAATACAGTCGAGGTCGGAGGACCTTCGGTAGTTCTTCCACCTCAGACCCCCGAAGGGAATTCCCTTCCTCGAGCATACGGAGTTCCTCCTCCAACTCCATCTATGCTTCAGCCAAACGGAGTCCCTCCTCCAATTCCGACTGTGCTTCGAACTGACATGTACAGTTCTCAAGACCCGGAAGATCCTTCCGAAAGAAATTAAGACAGTCTTGGCGATATGGCGACCCAGATGGCCAGTCTCCAAGCTGAAGTGGCAAGGTGGAGGCAAGAAGCCGCAGATAGGCTTCGTTCTCAGGCCACCCCGGTCATTCCCGAAGTGCCTCAAGACGACGACTCTCTTCTTTATCCCGAAGCTCCAGAGAACGCTTCCTTCGATAGCGAGTCTCCACTGCATCCTGAATTACAGAAAGTGCGCTTCGACCCTAAGTTTAAAACTTCGAAGCTCTGTAAGTACTCCAGAGAATAGGATCCGGGGGAGTTCTCCCGTTTGTATGCTTTGGCAATTGAGGCCAGCGGAGGAGTTCGAGACACCATGGCCAAGTGTTTCCCCCTTGCTCTTAAAGGGGTGGCTTTGCGTTGGTTCTGGTCCTTAAAGCCGGGATCAATTAGAACCTGGGAGCAGTTAAGGAGGAAGTTTATAAGTAACTTTCAAGGTACCTTCATACCCCCAATGTCTACGGGAAGTCTTTTCCAGGTGAAGCAGCTACGTGGAGAAACTTTAAGGCAATTTTTTAAGCGCTTCGCTCATACGAAGTCACAAATACGGGGGTTGTCTACATCGTCTATGGTTGATGTAGCCCGAGAGGGAGTTACCCATGCGGGCCTCCTTGATAAACTTCATCGGAAACAGATATCCTCTATAGCACAGTTGATGGCATATTTTGAAGAATATGCTAGGTCAGAAGAAGGGTGGCTCTGAAGAATAGCTTTAACTCCATCAATCCTGCAAGAAGTCAAGCCCGAAGTGAAGACTTCAAAACCTTCGCAGGGGGCTAGCATCGATGTCCAGCATGACAGGCATCGGGGGCAAAAGCATCCTCGCTCTGAAGTCCTGAACATTTCTCCTCCGTAGAAATTTTCCCCAAGAAATCCACAAGCTTCGGGAAGCAAGACGAGTGGCTAGAGGCAGCCAGTGAAGCCGGCTGGCAAAGCCTAGGCCTTCTTCTGTTGCGTTCATGGTGAAAATCAGAGTCACACTACTGATGCGTGCAAGTCTATACTCGCTTTAATAGGCGAGTACCTTGAAAGGACCTCTAGTCGAGGCACTACTGATCGAGTACCTTCCGAGGCACGTTCGGAGCCTATGCAGACCGTGGCACGTGTAGACAACTTCGACCCCGCAAGACAGCCTCCGGTGGTCAATATTATGCCCCCTGAAGCATGAATATGGCCAAGATCAGGGCAAAAGAGTAGTCCTCCCCATTTCCGGAGGAGGGACCCTCGGCAGTATGTCAAAGAGACAACGAAGAGAATATGTCCGGGAAGTAGGCCATATTGGAACTTCTTCATCTGCAGCTACCATGCTCGAGTGGTCCCATGTGCCGATATCTTTCTCTGCAGATGATGCAGCTGGCATAAAGTTTCCACATGCATATCCCCTTGTTATTACTGCTAATATAGCGGGGACTGAAGTCCGGAGAGTGCTGATTGACGGAGGGAGTTCAACGGACATCATATTCGTTCAAGCCTTCGATCAGCTCTGTATCTCAAGGAAACATCTCCTCCCCGCAGCTCATCCCTTGCAAGGCTTCGTAGGACCTCCTATTGATGCCCTCGGCTAGATAGTTCTGGAGGTTGCTTTTGGAGAGGGGCTCCTGGCAAGGACGGAGGAAGTAATCTTCGATGTTTTAGATGCCCCTTATGCATATAATGTTATCTTCAGAAGGGCATGTTAAATCAGTTCAGAGCTGTGGCGCATCATAACTATTTATGTATGAAGATGCCCACGCAAGCGGGAGTACTCACTGTCTTCGGAGATCAAGCCACTGCGTGAAGAGCAGAATATGGTCATGGCCCCCCTCTCGACCCGAGACAAGTGAACAATGTACAAGGAAATCCGGAGGATATATCTTCTCTAGGCGAACCTTCGAAGAAGTCCTTCCCAAGACCCAGCCCCGACGGAGAAGTTATAACGAAGGTTATTGTGAAAAACGACAAAGACTATTCTTTTCAGTTCGACAAAGATTTGCCTCCAGAAATCACTACTTCGTTAGAAAAGGTAGTTGAAGAAAATTTGGATGTCTTTTCTTGGTCTGATGAAGACATTTCGGGAGTCAGTCGAGATATCATTGAGCATAGGTTGCTTGTGAACCCGAGGGTTCGACCTGTTCGACAAGGACTTTGGAAGTTATCTGTAGAGAGGGCCATCCTTGCTAAAGCAGAAGTGGAAAATTTGTTGAAGGCTAGGATCATCAGAGAAGTAGCTCATATAGAGTGGTTAGCTAACCTAGTCTTCGTCAGAAAGAAATCCTCCGGGAAGTGGCGTATGTGTATTGATTTTACATCTTTGAATAAAGCATGCCCATGTGACCCCTATCCCATGCCCCGAATTGATCAATTAGTTGATTCCACTGCTGGTTCAGAGTTATTAAGCTTCCTCGACGCGTATTCTGGGTATCATCAAATCTGGTTAAAGCGCGAAGAAGAAATTAAAACAAGCTTTGTAACTCCTTTGGGAGTCTTCTGCAATGTAAGAATGCCTTTGGCTTAAGAAATGCCAGGTCAACTTTTCGAGGTTAATTGCTAAAGCTCTAGGTCATCAAATAGGCCACAATGTAGAATCCTATATGGATGATATTGTAATAAAGAGTGCTTTAAAACACCAACATAGCCTAGACTTAGCAAAAACGTTTGATAGCCTTCGGGCATGTGGAGTCCATCTCAACCCCGAAAAATGTATCTTCGGGGCTCAGGCTGGAAAGTTGCTAGGGTATCTATTTTCGAGTAGAGGGATTGAAGCTAGCCCAACTCAAATAACTGCATTGCAAAAGATGACTCCGCCGGAAAACATAAAGCAGGTACAAAAGCTGACTGGCCGTCTGACAGCACTTACCAAATTTCTAGCAAGATCGGCAGAACGAAGCTTGCCTATTTTCAAAGCATTGAAAGGGTCCGAAATTTTGCATGGACACCGGAGTGTCAAAAGAGTTTTGATGATATTAAAAATTATCTCAGCAACCTCGCTACACTCACTGTGCCCATTGCAGATGAAACCCTACTCCTCTACCTTGCAGCTACTTGCTCTACTGTCAGTGCAGTCCTTGTAGAGAAGTTGATTTCAATGGGAAGTTGGTGCAAAATCCAGTCTATTTTGTATCTGAAGCCTTATCTGGAGCAAAAACAAGATATTTCGAGCTTGAGAAGTTCACGTATGCTCTGATAATGGCTTCGAGGAAATTGCGACATTATTTTCTAGCACATAATGTAGTTGTACCAACTTTGTATCCCTTGGGAGATATGCTCCGAAGCAAAGATTCTACGGGAAGGATTGGAAAATGGGCTGTTGAGATAGCACCCTTCGGCTTCTCCTTCGTAGCAAGGACAACAATCAAGTCACAAGTGGTGATAGATTTTGTTGTAGAGTGGAATCCATCTGCAGTATGGGCTCCAGAGAAATCAAATGAAGGAGTTTGGACTGTATACTCCGACGGAGCTTTTCAAGCATCTGGAGCAGGCATCGGAGCAGTAATAATTTCACCTTCAGGATAAAGAGCAATGTACTCCGTAAGGCTCAACTTTAAGTCCACCAATAATATAGCGGAGTATGAAGGAATTTTGTTACGACTTCGAAAGGCGCGTGCTTTGGGTGCTACAAGAGTTGTTATTAAAACATATTCTCAAATTGTAGAAGGGCATGCCAATAAAAGTTTTAAAGTCTGTCACCCGCAGCTTGTAAAATATTTGGAAGAGATTCATAAGATCGAAACAACATTCAAAGGGATTTCCATTCGATGTATACCAATAGCTAAGAATATGCAAGCTGATACCTTAGCAAAAGCTACACCCGGAGCTATCGACATTCTAGAAGGAGCCTTTTACGAAGAACTTACTTCGCCTTCAGTGCTACAAATCCCTTCTATGGTGGTTCTTTGCATTCCAAGCACTGATTGGCGGAGCTCAATTATATAATTGTTGCAAGGTGAAGCAGATTTTCCTGAATGGCCACAACTTTCGAGGTTGAAATTAAGAGTTCGAAATTATCGTATAATCAACGGTATTCTATACAAGGCCAGAGTATGTTCCCCTCTGCTCCGATGTATATCTCAAGCCGAAGGTCAAGAGATGCTCCGAGAAATTCATGAAGGCCTTTGTGGTAGCCATCTGGCCCCTCGAGCTTTGGTAGGAAAAACACTTTGCCAGGGGCTTTATTGGCATACAATAGTAGCTGATGCGGAGAGCTTAGTCCGCACAAGTCAAGGTTTTCAATGGATGGGAATACGAAGTCATCATGCGCCAACGACTCTTCAAGTCATTGCTCCAGTTTGGCCCATGGCCAGATGGGGCATGGATCTCATTGGCCCCTTCCCAGTAGCAAAATGAAATCTGAAATTCGCAGTGGTAGCAATTGAGTATTTTTCCAAGTGGGTCGAAGCAGAACCCCTCACAACTATCACTTCGAAGAATATTATATGCAGATTCGGAGTGCCTCGACAGCTCACAGTCGACAATGGGTCACAGTTTGATGCAAAGCCCTTCAGGAAGTTTTGCGAAGATCTTGGCATACAAATATGCTTTGCTGCGGTGCGCCATCCTCAGTCTAATGGAGCTGTTGAAAGGGCTAATGGTAATATTCTATAAGGGCTGAATCGAAGAATAGTAGGGTTAGCAAAGGGGCTATAAACCGAAGAGCTCCCGAAGATTTTATGGTCCATTCGGACCACTCAAACAAGGTCCACATGTTTTACTCCTTTTAGATTATTATTCGGAGATGAAGCTATGACACCGATAGAACTTAAAGGAGGATCTCTTCGCACCACCTAACCTAAAATAGAAGGAGAAAGACAAGCTTCGCTTGTTTTAACAGAAGAGACAAGGCTTCGAGCTATGACTAACTTGTCGAAATATCAACAGCAAACGAAGACTTGGTATGACCCGAAGGTTAAGCTTAATGAACTTAAGCCAGGTCACTTAGTTTTGTGAAGCATCATAGCACCAGGGAAATTAGAAAATAAGTGGGAAGGTCCATATATTATTCTGCATTCAGGATGTTCTGGTTCTTTTAAACTAGCTAATTTAGAAGGCGAAGAATTAAAGCATGTCTAGCATGCAGAGCCCTTAAAGCGATATTTCGCATAGAGGCTCCTTTAATCATCTGTAAACACCTTCTGAATTAATAAAGCTCATGGTTCAGATAATGCCTACCTCTCAAACACTTCCAACTTCTTGTGGACACACTGGAAGAACGAAGTTGGCTGTGAGGGAAGTGTCATTCATTTGAACCAATTTTGCGGATGGTAAGGTATCTGTAAAAAGAGTCCAAAGCGACCAATTGTTTTGGATGCTAACGTATCCGAAAAAAGAGTCTGAAATGACTACATTCAAACAAAAAGGTACTAAGTTACCAGTTTTCAATCTCTAAGTTGTTAAGGGGCTCGGAGCCTCCAAAATTGTACTCCTAAAGTTATTTTCGTTGCGCGCAACCACCTTCAGTGAACTTAGAAGTGGCTTACACCCAAAGAGGGGCTGGGAAGTAGGGAGATAATTTTGAAACTTTAATCTTTATCATTTGAATAGATTACATTACATCATGAAAAGTATGTATCTATACCAAGAAGGAAACGAAGACCCCTTCGATCCCTAGAACTACTTCTAAAGCTAGAACGAATAGTTCCAGAGCCGGGAGTTTTAACAACTTTACGTTTAACTCTTCTCCGTCCTTTCAAAGCTTGAAAATCTTTTTGTTCCTGCTGGAGTTCAGCCCAAGTTCAAAGTCGCTCGGGGCTTCTTTCCCAGCTTTGAAGCTGTTCAGGTTTTTTCTTTGTTTGTTCTTCAACAGTATTTTAATCTTCGGACCATTCAATGTCTTCAGAAGATGAAGTTTCCAAGTTAACTTCTTTTTCCTCCTATTTAATGTAAGAATATATCTTTGCATATTTCGGGCGCAATTATACTGGAGCTTTCTCGAGGAATTGAAAATCGAGGGCGTTTGTGAGGTATTAAAGTTTCGAAGGTAGCCCATAGCAGGTGAAGCTCTTCGCTAACCTCTAGAACTTCAAGATCATCCATAAAAAGTCAGAAAGCCTAAAAACATTTCCAAATAAGTCTCTTCATTCATAAAATATGAAAGCATAAATTTTTACATATTCGAAGCCCTAAGCAAAACTACACCTTCGGGTCTGGTGGGGGCTGGCTACTGGAAGCTTGCGACCGTGCTTGTTTCTGGCGAAGTCCTTCATCAATCCAAGCCTTGATCGCTGATCGACCTTCGGCTGTCCAAGATGCTTGGAAGGCTTGCCAAGCCATGACTACGTCCTCGGAAGGGTTTAGGAGCCAGTTGTCGTCGAAGTTAATGGGAGCCGCCCCCAAGCTTGTTCAGCTTCGAGCTTCTGATTAGCAGCTTAGCTTCCAGACCAACTATGGCTTTCCTTTCCGCTGCTACCATCTCGTCCAAGCTGGAAGTTCGAATTTCGGAGCTGTTAAGACTCCCTTGGAGGGAAATTATTTTCTCCTTAACAAGATTGCATTCCCGCTCGTTAGAAACAGTCGCAGCTTGAACCAAGACTATTTGCTGCGAAGGAAAAAACAATGTGAGTAAACTATTTACAAATTGAAACTAACTCTGTTATTGCAGATACTTCGTACCTGGTATGCTGCCCGCTCCAAGGCTGCATCTAACTCTGACCCCTCAGCTTCCCTGAGTACAACCACCAAGTCAGTCTCCCCGACTTCGCGATTAGCTCGAGCCAAAGGCTCTAGAAGAGTCTGAAGCCCGGTCCTTCACTCCAAGAAAGGAGCTAAGAGGGGGAGCATTGACAAGGCTCTTTGATCGTCTTCATTGGGTGAAGGGCCGGAGCACAGCGCCGCATCCCCAGAGACATCGGTGGATTGGCCTCTTTCCGTGGATTGGCTTCAGTCTGTGGATTCCGACGGGGTTAATCCGGAGTTCGGAGCAGGAAAAGGATCCACTTTCCCTTTACCTTTTTCGGGCCCCATTTTTATAACCTCCTCCGGAATAGACTTCAGAGATGTCGAGGTTTCAAGCGTAGTCTTCGCGACAGGGGTCGTCTCCATGGGGGTTGATCTTCCAAAATCAAAGGTATTATATATTGCATAATTTTGCAGGACATGAAGAAAAAGGTGCTCTAATGAGGCTTACCTTCGAAACCCTATCGACGAACGAGTATGGGACTACTTTGAGGATCGAACGCCCCTTCAAAGTCTTGTCGGATTCGGAGTCGGGAACCGAAGGATTAGCTGTTGGAAACTCTCCTTGAACAGCAGTCATCACTTTGTCCGGAATCGAAGCTTGATCAGTTGCTACTTTGACTCCACCTTCAGTGGCAGGGGCTTCTTGGCTTGGCAGGACATTCGAAGTCCCTGCCTGTTCGATGTCGTCTTGCACAGCTGGCACGATCGTTGCGTCACCTGTAGCTGGGACTTCGGCATCTGCCTGCACCTCTTCATCCCCGGTAACAAGGTCTACAAAGACCCTTTGCATTTCTCTTGGTCCTTCATCCTCAGGAGTCTTGGCTGGTGCCGAGGTCCTAGCCTCAGGTTTCCTTTTCTTTGGACCAACCTCGGAAGTAATCCAGTCTGGAAGAGAAGGGGCGACGACTCTGAGTATGCTCCATGCCCGGTTGAATCGCTCCCAACTCCCTACCAGTTTCACCCTCCATTAATTTTCAACGGGGGTAGGAGCTCCGAGGACCTTTTCCGAAGCCCATATGACTTGCTCCAAAGTCAATGAGGCTTGTGGAGATGAAAGATAAGTTTTTATTTGTTATATCATTTTCTATGAAATTATCATACATGAAACATTTTGAAGTTTTCGAAGTTACCCGCAGAGCTCGAACTCGGAGAAATTTTTCGGCGTCCACCCTCCGGATCCTCTTCAAAGCTAACAGGCCAGTTGGCCATCAGCGGCGGAATCTAGAGACCGATGAACTCCTCTGCTAGGTCCCGTATGCTCATGCGGTGATTTATCCTTTGTAGAAGATTGAGACGAGCTTCGAGCTGGCCGGGGTCTGGATGAACTTTGGCTTCCCTTCGAAAATGTATGTCTTGCAGAGGCTCAGCCAAACTGCTATGTACTCCAACTTCGGCGTAGAACCACCGAAGAATCCAATCCGTGTACCATCTGCGTTGATGGCCTTAGATGGAAATCGCATTTGGTACTCGTCTCAGAGTCTGAAGTTAATACTGCCAAAGGCAACTACGATCTTCTCTCCTGCGGAGCCCAGGTAAGTCTTCGGCTGGCAGGAGGCTTTATGAAGTGCTGCGAATATTTATGCTCTTCCTTCGCAGCCTTCGGCTCACAGCGCCCACTCGAAGATAGCGAGGCGCGCTATCGCATTCTGAGAAAGATGAGGAAGAGTGACGTGTAAAAGCTCTAGTACCTCCGATAAGAAGTTCACCGCTGGAAGCCCTAACCCCGCCTCGAAGAAAGCTTCGAAAATAATTACTTCTCTAGGCCGAGGCGAAGGGATGCCCTCCTGCCCGGGCTCACGGATCCTAACTCCCAGGCTAATCTTCCCTGCAACTGCTGCTGCAATCGTCTTCTTCTTGCAGGTGGATGGCCCCAGCATATAGGATTGATCTGAGCACTTGGAGGAAGACGGAAGAAGGTCGTGGGGGTCGGCTTGTGGGGGATTCCCCATAGGTGCTGCCACTGCTGCCGCCGCCATGGCTTGCTGCCTGGCCAAAGTCGAAGCTATCCCGAGAGCCTTGAATCTTATCTTCGCCATCGTATGGAACAAGGAGTTTGGACTAAAGCTCTGGAGGCTAAATGGGAGATTGCGTGAGAACAGTGAGAAAAGTGTCTCGGATGCCTTTCACTCCTCTATTTATAGCCTGAACTCACAATTTTTTACCATTCATACTTGCCGTTTCATCTTCTGGACTGTTACTATTTACGAAATTAAAGCAACGTTATAGCTTCTTCTGAAAGGAAAAAGATAACGGCTAGTTTTCTGAGTCTAATGGTCTTTTCAACTTCGTAGAAATTGATTTCAGAGTTGTTTGAATAAGACCTTCTATTGGAAATCGATTCGATGTTCTAAATTTTGAGTATTTCGAAGGTTGATAAATTTTATTAACCCCTACGCATGATTATTTTTCTTGCGTATACTGCTCTCCTAACATTACAAATCACTCGGAGAAGCGTATTCGAGGGGCTACTGTTGGGGGAAAATACTCCATCCTCACGGTCTCTACAGCAATAAGACAAAGCCAATCTACTAAACCAAAGTTCCAGTATTAACTCTGGTTTAGTACATGATCAAGCTCGAAGAATCCATGCAGACTTCTGTTCGGAGTATGACTTCGAAGGCTGAATCTTTAGAGAGCTTATTTGCCAGCGAGGATGGAAGACTTATCTTCTTTCCAATTAGATTAATCTTTTACCATTTTAACCCTATTAGGGGTACCAAATAGTTTCCACTATGTCAGTTGTAATTGAGGGGTAAAAAGGTCTTTACCTTGAGATTTTTACCTATAAATACCCCCCTTATCACCCTGTAATAAGGATCGAATACTCACTTATTCAATACACGACTTCGAACTACTTCGAGTTATTATCCAATTCGGAGGTTTGAAATAGTTCACTTCACAAAACTTCGTTTGTTAGTTCTTAATCTCTGAAAACCTGTTAGCGTAATCTTTTACACCAACAGTTATTGTTGGGGGGGAATACTTCATCCCCAGGACCTTCAAGATTAAGAGATAAAGACAACTCATAAAGTTCTAAGCCAAAGACTTGTCTCCGAATTGATGAAGGTTTAAAGCTGAAGGGTTCGTCTGAATCCCAATTCAAAGATACCCTCTGAAGGCTCCATCTCCGCAGTGGGAAACAGCAAGACTGACGGGATGTCTGCCTTATCTATCTTCTTCGGTTGTAATTGAGGGGTAAAAATGTCTTTTCCTTAGATTTTTTACCTATAAATACCCCCCTTCTCACGATGTAATAGGCATCGAATATTCAGATATTCAATACATAACTTCGAATTACTTCGAGCTATTATCCTATTCGGAGGCTTGAGATAGTCCGCTTCACAAACTCTTTGTTCGTTAGTTCTTAATCTTAGAGAACCTATTAGCGTAATCTTTTACGCCAACAGTTGGCGCCGTCCGTGGGGAACTTGCGGAGGGAGTTTCGGATTCTAAAGATTTCGCACACCATTCGGTAAGGGGCTTCCAAGTGTAGTTCAAAGGCCTTTTCTCACCTTCCCAAATCATTCAAAGTCTTCAGTCTTCAGACCTTATCTCTGTAAGCCATGCCTCCCAAGCGGAGCCTAGCCACTGATCCTCCCCGAAGGTCCCCTCGGACCAACGGTGCAGGACCCTCAGTCATTCCACAAACTCCCAAAGTGGTCATTAGACCTCGAGCACCTAGAGTTCCCCGAGCAGCTCCCTCGGTGCTTCAAACTGATTATCCCAGTTCTCAAGACCTGGAGGTCCCCTACGGAGGAAGCGAAGACCTTCCTGAGGATGCGGCTACCCAAGTAGCACATCATCAGGAGAAAGTAGCAAGGTGGAGGCAAGAGGCTGCAGATAGGCTTCGCCCTCAAGCCTTCACTCTTGCTTCGGAGGTGCCTCAAGACGACGGTCCTGATTATCCTGAAGCTCTTCGAATCCCGGAGGATGCCGAGAATGCATCCTTCGACGATGAATCTCCACTGCATCCGAACTTGCAGAAAGTGCCCTTTGACCCTAGGTTCAAAGCCTCAAAGTTGCACAAATACTCTGGTGGGTCCGACACCGGAGAGTTCTCTCGTTCTTATGCCCTGGCAATAGAAGTTAGCGGAGGGGTGCAGAACACAATGGCGAAATGCTTCCCCCTCACGTTGGAAGGTGTGGCTCTCCGATGGTTCTAGTCTCTAAAGCCAGGATCGATCAGGTCATGGGAGCAGCTAAAGAGGAAGTTCATAAGTAACTTCTAGGGTACGTTAGTAGCCCCAATGTCCATGGGAAGCTTGTTCTAGGTGAAGCAGCATGTAGGAGAGACCCTTCGGGATTACTTTACACGCTTCGCCCACACCAAGTCCCAGATTAAAGGCTTGTCTACCTCTTTGGTAGTAGATGCGGCGTGCGAAGGGGTGTTGAACCCAGACCTCCTTGGCAAACTTCACTGGAAGCCAGTGTCGTCTGTAGCACAGCTAATGGCATACTTCGAATAGTATGCCAAGGCAGAAGAAGTGTGCCTCCGAAGAATTGTGGTGCCAGCACCATTCCTCCTTCGAGGAGTAAATACGGAGCTAGAAGTCTCGACTCCTCTGCAAGCCCCCCTTGATAATCGCTTCAATGATCATAGAAGGGGAAAGAAGCACTTCCGCTTCGAGGTATAAAACATTGGACCCTCCGCCCCGAAGATGCCTTTCAACTTTCAACAGGCCCAAGCTAACAAGGCAAGTGCCTCGAACCCTCAAGAGAAGACAACTGACAGGTGCCAGGCTTTCTTCTGTTGTGTACATGGCGAAAATAGAAGCCATGACACAAAAGATTGTAAGTCCATATTGACCGTTCGGGGCGAGTATTTAGGGTGAAGCTTAGGGCGAGGTACTTTGGATCGGGCCCCTCCAGCAGTACGTTCGGAGCCTGTACAGGCTGTGGTCCGGGCCAGCAATCCTGAAGCACCGATGCAACTCCCGTTGGCCAACATTATGCCACCACCGAAGCAGGAGGATCCCCAAGATCGCGGTAAGCGGGTGGTCCTGCCCATCTCTATAGGGGGGACCCTCGGTAACATGTCAAAGCAGTAGTGGAGGCACTATGTTCGTGAAGTAGGGCACATAGGGACCTCGAGCTCAGGAGTAGAAATGCCCGAGTGGTTCCATGTACCTATTTCTTTTACTTCCCACGGTGCTGCATGGGTGAAATTTCCCATGCTGACCCCCTTGTTGTTTCAGCTGATATAGCGGGAGTTGAAGTTCGAAGGATATTGCTGGATGGTGGAAGCTCCGCAGATATACTCTTCATCCAGGCCTTCGACCAGATGTGCATTCCTCGAAGACACCTACTTCCGGCAGCTCACCCACTCCAAGGTTTCGTAGGTCCTCCTCTCGATGCCCTCAGCCAGATAGGTCTAGAGGTTGCCTTCAGAGAGGGGCCCCTAGCTAGGGTTGAGGAGGTTATCTTCGATGTCATCGATGCCCCATACGCCTACAATGCAATCTTCGAGAGGGGAATGCTAAACCAATTCAGAGCCGTAGCACATAATAAATATTTGTATCTCAAGATGCCCACGCAAGGTGGAGTTATCACTATTTCAGGAGACCAAGCTACAGCCCGGAGAGCAGAGTATGGCCATGGTACACCTCTGGACCATCGGTAGGTGAATAGTATGCTGGAGCACTCGGAGGAAGCTTCATGGTCCTCAGACCCCTCGAAGGGCCCTTCCCTAAGCCAAGCCCAGAAGGTGATGTGATCACGAAGATGATCCTAAAAGATGGCAAGGAATATCAAATCCAATTTGGCAAGGGACTACCTTTGGAAATATCTACTTTGCTGGAGGAAGTAGTTAAAGAAAACATAGATATCTTCACATGGACCGACGAAGATATCCCCGGAGTTGACCGGAGCATCATCGAGCAGAGTTTACTTGTCAACCCGAAGGCTTGGCTAATGCGCCAGGGGCTCCAGAAGTTGTCAACTGAAAGGGCAGACCTCACCAAGGTGGAGGTGGAGAAATTGCTGAGGGCTGGTGTGACACCGCAGAATTTAAAATAAAATAAAAATCAGGGAAATAAATTTTCAGAATTTAAAAGGAATTATTTATTTAGAGAAAAGGCTAAAAGAACCCAAATATAGCAAAATAGAGAAAAATAATTCAAATTTAAAGCTGAAAAATTTATGGTGGAATCTAGAGGCCAGGAAATATTTTTGAGAATTTTTACAAAATTTTAGCAACAATACTTCAAGCCCTAAACAAATAAATGATTTACTAGAATAATTTTAAATGAAAAATACATTTGAATTGCTAGTGGGCTGCAACCCCGAATTTTCCTCGGCCCAGCCCAGTCCGAAGCCTGTGCCCACTGACGGGTGGACCCACCATGTCAGCGCGGCCCGCCCTCTCTCCTCCGCGTGCGCACGTCCGCTGGCCCCAGCCGTCAGCCTCCGCCCCGCTGGTCGGTGCCACACCCCTCTCTCTCGCCCTCGCTAGAGCCCACTGACATGTGGCCCCCACATGTCAGTATCGCCGTATCTTTTTCAGTTTTCTCCCCTGCTCCATCTCCGGCTGTCGCTCGCCATCGACTCGAGCCACCGTTGCCTTCGCAGTTGCCACCACCAGGACCGCCATCGCCTCCTCTCCCTCGGCCTCACCTCCATTGGGCCGACTCGACACCGGATTGCCGACCGCCGTCAAACCCGAGGATCCCGCCGCCCCCTTCTCACCGCTGACCGCCGCCACTACCCCATTGTCTTAACCTCCGGTATGCCTAGACTCCCCGTAGCCTCCTCTTTCCATTTTTAGACTTAGCCTAGCAAGATAACTGTCGCCGCCGTCAGTTTTGGTCATCGTTGCGCCACCGGAGTCGGAGAAGAAGGGGGTAGTTACCTCTTCGCCGCGTGCCGTGCCAGATGGGATGACAGCCATCTGATCGGATCTAGACACTTGGCATTAATTCGCTTCGGTGAATTAATCCTGGACGCCCGATTCCAGCGAAGGGGTATCGATGAATCCTAGCCGTCGGATTTCATTAATCCCCCACCGGCCCACGTGCGCAGTCAACGGTTCAAGGTGAACCCAGTTCACCGTCGACCAGAGACTGATTTCCTGTTTAATAAAAATTCAGAAAAATAGTTTAAACTTCAAAAATTCATATCTTGCTCAATTTAATTACAAATTTCACCGTTCAAATTTTGTAAAATTTGTCTCTTTATACTCTACACTTTTATGCAATAAAAACAGTATGATTATTTTGCACATTTTATTCTTATTAAATAATAATTCAAGGGCCCTTTTAGGATAAATAATTAATTCATGTAATAAAAACTCAACACTCTCTAAAAGTACCACAAAAACTTATATAATAAATTCAGAGGGCATAATAACTCCATTTCACTATTTTAATACAATAAAACAGTAGGGTTGCTTGGTACTTTTCAATTCACATTTAATAGGAAAATAAAAACCCCTTAGGGAAAATTCTTACACCAATATATAAAATTCAGAAACCCCATAAAAGTTAATCTTAAATATATAGGTAATAATTTCATAGAATTTAAGGCTTTATTTCCTTTATTTAATCCAACAAAAACATGTATGCTTTTATTAGTGATTTTTGGATTGTTTATTGAATGTTGTATTTACTTTTTCGTATCAAGAAGACTACGATACCATCGAGGATCAGGAGTATTACCCCGCGGTTCCACCATCGCCATTTGCTGAGCAAGGCAAGTCACAACCCCCATTTTGATCATAATTGAGCCCATGTTTTAATAAATTATCGCTATAACTCATAGGATAATATTGCATTAGTCTAATCTCAAACCCTAACTTATAATTATTAGATCCCCGTCCTTGTGTGTAAACCCAAGTCATGCTTATTGAGCCTAAACTCCTTGTCACTCTACAATATTATATTAGCGCGTGTCCAATGCACCGACACAACTGCTATAGGATAAAAGAAACGAGTCGTAAATAGTAGGATTCTACTATATGATTTTCCCCATTATTCTCATCTCTAGATTCTGTTGGAGTTGGCTATGTTATAAGTATGGTGGGTTCCAGGTGCAAGCTCGACATTTGGTTGGTCACACCCAAGGCACTATAAGGACCGGTCTGCGGGATCTGTTGCAAAACACTTCCGTACTAACCACAAGTCTAATGTGTAAGTCCTAACTGGAGGTATGGATCAAACCAACTTGATGCACCATAGTGGAGGGGGTAAGGTGCAACTTGTAGGTGACATGTACCGACGTGGCTCAATGGGGGGGGGGGTATGGTGTTGGCCCGAAGTGACTGGGGCACCATATGAAACCTATAAGAGGGTGTTATCGAATTGGTGCGTTCTATACTAAAGGTTTTGGCACGAGTTCCTGTGGTATGGATGGGTCATCTGGTACACTTTGGTGTGCGTATATGTGTGCGTGCCTTGTGGGTAAAATAGTACACCTCAGATCAGAGTATAATCTTTTCAAAAAGCCGTGCCCACGGTCAAGGGCGGGTTGTGTGACTTCTCGCAGTTAGTGTACTTTTGTGTGAATGATCGTGAGACTCATGGCATGTAAGGACTGTTGAGAGAGGTTGGGCTTACTGTACCCCTTGAGTTAGATGATGATGCATTACACATGTTTAATTTTCTATACTAAATAATCTGCTTACATTAAATGCTTTACAAATGTGCCTTTTCACTAAAGTAGCCTCTACCTTCCTTGTTATTACCTTCTATTATAATTGCATTCGGTGGCTTGCTGAGTACGATTGTACTCACCCCCATTGACTTACACCACTAGAGGCGATCAACTACGAGGAGGGTGATGGTCTGGAGTAGCGACCCAGTCAAGGAACGAGACTGGAAGAAGGCGTTCATCTAGGAAATTTGTTTTACTAGTTTCTCTTTGTTTTAACTCTTTTGTAATAATATGGTCTACGAACCATGATGGGTTGGCGTATTGTACGCGGTCGTGTGATGAACGTCTTGTATTTATTGATTTTCTATGGAATTTCAATAAATTCCTGGTTTTAATAAATCGGGGCATGACAGCTGGAATTATCAAGGAAGTATCCCACACAGAGTGGTTGGATAACCCCGTTTTTGTCAAGAAAAAGGGCTCTGACAAGTGACGCATGTGCATCGACTTCACGTCACTAAATAAAGCATGCCCACGAGACCCTTACCCTATGTCCCGTATTTATCAGTTTGTGGATTCTACAGCTGGCTCCGAACTCCTAAACTTCCTGGACGCATACTTCGGTTATCATCAAGTTTGGCTAAAGCGCGAAGACGAAGCCAAGACGAGTTTCATAACTCCTTCCGGAGTATTTTGTTATGTTCGAATGCCTTTTGGCTTGCAGAATGTCGGGACTATTTTTTCACGTATTATTGCTAAGGCTATAGGTCACCAGATAGGCCAAAATATTGAAGCCTATATGGATGACATTGTAATAAAGAGTGTTGTAAAGAACCATCATAGTCTAGACTTAGTAGAGACTTTTGAGAGCCTTTGAGCATGTGGAGTTTGCCTCAACCCTAAAAAATGTATATCCGAGGCGCAAGTAGGAAAATTGATAGGGTACTTAGTTTCGAGCAGCGGAATCTAAGCTAGCCCGACATAGATAAGTGCACTGCAAAGAATGGCTCTACCAGAAAATCTAAAGCAAGTCCAGAAGATGATTGGACGGCTCACAACCCTCAGTAGATTCTTAGCCAGATCAGCAGAGCGAAGCCTCCCAATATTTAAAGCCCTAAAGGGGTCCGAGAATTTCAAATGGACGCCGAAGTGCCAGAAAAACTTCAACGATATTAAAGATTATCCCGGGAACCCAGAAATAGAGCTTAAAGGAAAATTTGTGCAGAACCCAGTATACTTCATCTCAGAAGCTTTGTCCGGAGAAAAGACAAGATACTCCGAGCTCAAAAATTGTGTTTATGCTTTGGTAATGGCCTCACGGATGCAAGGCATTACTTCTTAGCACATAATCTCATTGTCCCTACCTTGTATCCCCTTGGTGATATGCTTCGGAGCAAAGACTCTACGGGTAGGTCCACGGGCTTCACCCTATTTAGGCTGTTATTCGGAGAAGAGGTCATGACTCCTACGGAGCTTAAAGGTGGATCACTTCACGTAACGGAGCCTGGGAATGATGATGAAAGAAACACTTCGCTGGACTTGTCAAAAGAGACAAGGCTTCGAGCTGTCGCCAATCTGACGAAGTACCAAGACCAAACGAAGGCATGGTATGACCTAAAGATAAAAGTGAATGAGCTTAGACCAGGTCATTTGGTCCTGTGAAGTGTAATCACTCCGGGTAAGCTAGGAAACAAATGGGAAGGACCATATATTATCCTACGCTCAGTGCGCCCTGAGTTGTTTAAGTTAGCTACTTTAGAAGGGGAAGAGTTGAAGCATGCATGGCATGCAGAGCACCTTAAATGTTATTACACTTAGGGGATCCTTGTAATCAATTGTAAAAGTACCTTTCTAAGTTAAATAAAGATGGAGGTTCGAATTATGCTTACTCTTCAAATATTCCTTACCCTTAGTGGACGCATTAGGGGAACGGAGATGCTTGCGGAGGTAAGCATCTTTCATTGGAACCCAGCAAACAGCCTTTGAACCATTGGTTCAAGGATTCCGTAAATGAGCCAAAGGTCGCCAAAGCCTATGGATTCTAGGCTCCGGCTTGTTAGGATCCGTAGAAGAGTCTGACTTTAAAAGAACAGATTTCTGGCCTCCCAATTCGAAGCATCTATCAAAGAGCTGAAGGTGGCCAAAGCCTACGGATTCTAGGCTCTGGCTTGTTAGGATTCGTAGAAGAGTCTAAGGACTTTAAAAGAATAGATTTTTGGCCTCCGGGTTCGAAGCATATGTAAAAGAGCCGAAGGTGGCCAAAGCCTACGGATTCCAGGCTCCGGCTGCTTGTTAGGATCCGTACAAGAGTCTAATGACTTTAAAAGAACATATTTCTAGCCTCCGGGTTCGAAGCATCTGTAAAAGAGCTGAAGGTGGCCAAAGCCTGTGGATTCCAAGCTCTGACTTGTTAGGATCTGTAGAAGAGTCTAAGGACTTTAAAAGAACAAATTTCCGGCCTCTGGGTTCGAAGCATCTGTAAAAGAGTCGTAGGCGACCAATAAATAAGGTTTCAAGGCTCCGACCCAATGAAACAATTTTTAAAGTTCTAAGCGACTATTATCGGAGCCTGAAAGTATAGACTTAATTTCGAAATTTTTAAACATCACAATACGAATGTACAGATCGAAGAACTCTACGTAAGAGTAGAATATGATTACCAAGTGTTATGTGAAACATCAGGTTGTTATATCAATCATTGTGTCCGACGGACCCTATCACATTGCATAAGGTCCCCCACCCACAAGGAGGGGCAAGGGAATAAGGAACAATCAAGTGATGCTTTGAAAATAGATTATATTAATTGGGTAATCATATTACATTACATTAAGAAATGGTCTGTTCGAAGCCTAAATAAAAACGGAGGCATCTCCAACCTCTAGAGCTACTTCTAGGACCGCTTCGGTCTTCGGAGCCATGAGTTTTCAAAACTTTCCTCTTAGTCCGAGTGCCTTTCTTCTTCGAAGCTTGCAGCTTTTTCTGCTCTTCTTGAAGTTCAGTACTTCGAAGTTAGGTTCCTAAGTGCATAACAAAACCTAAAAATAAGCATCCAAACAAATACTTTTGGTTTAAAAACATTTCATTCATTAAGATAAAGGGATTTACAAGACTTCTTGTACATGCTTAAGCGCCCTACGAAGCTAGACCTGCGGGTTGGATGGTGGAGCCGGTGGAGTTGGAGCTAGAGGCTTCATGTGAGCTTGCTTCTGCCAACAAGCCTCGTCGATCCATGTCTTGGCTGCAACTTCGTGATGTGTTTTCCATGTCGCCCGGAAGGCTTCCCAAGCATAAGCCACATCCAAAGAAGGACACAACAAGTATTCATCAGTGAAGCCCATAGGCGTCGAACCCCCCACTGAAGCAACTAAAACCCCGATGGCTTAGAGGTGTCGAAGGACTCCGATCCCAGCTACTTTCCTGAAGATCTCTCTGTAGTGAGTCCCTGAGGCCTTCATCATCATTGTCGCCACTTGGATCATCTTCAGCTTCCATTCGAGGGGCTCACTTGCCGCAGCTAAAGACGAAGGGCACATCATGCCAAAGTATTCCAAAACACCCCGAACGGTGTCCATCGTTTGATCACCTATTATGATGTGCTCCTCCTCAGCCTTTGATACCTCGACAGCAGAAGCGGAGATCTCGGCTATCCTTGATAGCAAGTAGTTCTTCTGAGCCAGCCCTTGTTTGACTAAAGTCTGAAGTTCTACTAGCGGAAGGCTATTAAAGGGGGATCGAAATCTATCGAAAACTTTTACCATGCCTGACTTCCGAAGTTTTCTTTCTTCAACCTCCAAATCTCCTAACTTTTTGAGCAATCGAGTCATGGCGAGGGCCAGCAACGGCAAGCACTTTGGCGCAGAGGCAAGCTTGGGCGGCTTCGGCAGCAGCGGCCATAGCGGGGGCTCCAGGAGGTTATTGGCCCATGAATCCTCGGGAGCTCAGCCCTCCATCCAAGAAGCAGAATCCATCGAGGAGGCAGTGGCCGGGAAGCTGGCCCCAGGATGAGGACTCTTGTCCCCGTAACAGAGTTGACCCCAAGGCCATGAAGCAGAGAAGTAGTAGTCTTCGAAGCATTCTTCGAAGCTGGTCTTGGGCTCCCTGCCATCAGCTTTTTATCAGAGGTATTGGAAATGTTTCACATTACCTTCCCTCAACTGTCCCCCAATGCCATCATCGCAAGGCTGTCGATCTTCAAGTGGGCGCTTCGGGCTGAAGGATGGTAAGGACGATCGGAGGTCTTCGCTGCCACCCACGAAGCTATCTGCCAACCGAAGCCACAAGATCGCACCTGAGACACCAAGGTGATAACAGCCTTCGGAAGCATTAACTTCCAGCTGTGGAAGGAGCAAGCTCAACACTTCCCTGTGAAGGCCATCAACGACCGGTGGTACACCAATTGGATCCTCCGGTTGTTCTATGCCGAGGTCGGAGAAGACTCCAGCTTCGTGTGGCCTCTTCAAGAAATCTGGTTCCAGAAGGAGGCAAAAGTCACTCCGAACCCAAGCCTGCTCTCAACGTGGCTTGCGTTACTTTCATGGATAGCTAGCCGCATGAGCATGCGGGACTTGGCCGAAGAGTTCATCGCCCTCCGGATTCCACCTCTCGGAGCCGACTAGCCGATAGCGTTCCAAAGCGCTTCAGAGGGTGAGCTTCGAAGTCTAGGTAAGCCTTCGATCCTCCTATAGTAATATATTAGGAAAGAAATAGCACACTTATAATATTCTACCTTTTTTCAGTGGCCCCTTTGGCGCTAGCTCTAGAGCAGATAGCGAGAGCCACCGAACGGGTGCTTGGAGCCCCTACGGTGGCTGAGAGGCAAAAGAGAATAGAGTTGGTGGGAAGCTGGGAACGCTTCAACAGATTGTGTGGAGCCCTCGGAATGGTGCCCCCACCTCTGCCAGACTTCAACCCGGCCAGGGCGGCCCCTCGAAAAAGGAAAGCCACCGCCGAGCCCTCGAAGAAAGCCGTCAAGACCCCAATCAAGAAGGGGAAGAAAGTGGCCAAACCTCCTCCTCAGCTGACTCCGACATCCTCTGCTTCATCGTTGGGCATTCAGAGCTCATCTTCAGAAGACTCCAGGAACAAGGGCTCCGAAAATAAGGGCTCCGATGTTCAAATGGGAAAGGTCCTAGAAAATTATTTTCTCGATGACAGTGAAGATGAAGAGGTAGATGTAGCCAGAGTTCCTGCTCGAGAGACTGTGGAGGCAGACACGGCGTGCTCTCCTGCGCCCGTCGTCGCGAGTTCGGAGCTGGAAATGGTTAACACAAACTCACCCGTGGCTAGGGTGATAGTGATGGAGGTCGAGCCGCCTGCAGCAGCTACACCGGAGAGGTCTTTGGGGGACGACCTCGACGAATACCTCCGGATGAACGAAGTCTTGGAGGACCCTGCAATTTTACCTCAAGGCACCAACGAAGGTACACTTCGAAGCATTTGCCTTTATCATCCCTACAATAGTTATTACCCATAAATATTCATCAAGTACCTTAATGTTGTAGGTGCGTCGAGGAGTAGCGTAGCTCTGGCCATAGATGGAGCTCTAGTTTCTCTCGGAGTTGAAGCTCCGATGGACAAACAACTACGACAACTAGAGCCGTCTCAGGCGAAGCAGTTCCAGCCGAGGGGGCATCGGTCAAGGGAGGATCTACCTCCGCCGGAGTCACTCCTCCGACTTTCGTACTAGGAAGGGGAAAAAGCATGACGAGCCTTGGACACCCCATTTCCTCAATGATGACGCCTTCCTCCAGTGACCCTTCGGCGAGTAACTCGGAGTAGGAGGTGACCGCAGATGATCGCTAGGCTTTGTCCTGGCTCCCTTTGTTGGCTCCCTTCTTGGAGCAACGAACGGGACTCCGGGCGCTTCTAGAGCCCTCGGTGGAGAAGGGCCAAGAAGTCGTAAACTCTGACTTGGTCTCCATCTTGAGCGAGGCCAGAGCCCTGGAGCTCAATCTAGCCCTCGAAAGAGCTGCCCTTCAAGTGTACAACGTACCACAAGTGCATTTAATTAATAAATGGAATTACCTAGTACTTACTTGCTCTTTTTTGCAGCAATTTGTCCTTGCTAGAGCGGCAGCGACTTCTAACAAAGTCGAAACCAATCGGCTCAAGAGGAAGGTTACTACCCTCCAGTCCACACTCAAAAGCTCCGAAGATAAAACACTTCGGTTGGAGGAGGAGCTCCTTAAAGAACAGAGGTCTAGGGCCACCACCGACGAAGCCCTCCGGATCGAGCGGCAGAGCAACACTACACTCTAGACTTCGGCCCAAGAGGCCGAAGCAGTATGTGTGGTGCTTAGAGCAGAGGTGGAGAAGCTACGACAAGCGGCAGCCACTTCGAGTGCACAACTTGTAGAACTCCAAGACTCGCTTAAATAGGCCATGGCTATGAAAAGCACCTTGATGTCCAAAATGGCTGAAGTATCTGCTGCTATTGCGGGGCTAGAGGCGCCAGAGATGAAGAATACTGCAATAGTGGAGCGTACCTTGGATGCCCTTCAGGGTACCTTGGACTACTTCGGCACCATGTGCCCTTCCTCTTCTACTGCAGCGAGCGAGCCCCTCGACCAGAAGTTGAAGATGATTCAAGTGGCGACAAAGCTGATGATGGGCTCTGGCGTCTGGTACGGAGAGATCTCCAGACAAGTTGCTAGAATTGGAGTCCTTCATCATGTCGAAGCTCTTGGGATTTTAGTTGCTCTGGTTGGGGGTTCAACGCCAGTAGGCTTTGTCGATGAGGACTTGTTGCGTCCTTCGCAGGATGTAGCTTTTTCCTCGAAATCTTTCTGGTCGATCTGGAAAACAGACCACAAGGCTGCAGCCAAAACTTGGATCGACGAGGCTCGCCGGCAAAAGCAAGCACAAACAAGGCCTCTGCTTCCAACTTCACCATCTCCGATACCTCCTGCTCCACCAACCGACCCGCAAGTCTAGTCTTATAGGGTGCTTAAGCATGTACAAGAAATCTTGTAAAGCCCCTTGCATTAATGAATGAAAAGTTTAAAAACGAGGAACTTGTTTGGATGTTTATTCTTTTAGGTTTTGCCATACACTTCGGATCTTGACATCGAAGTACCAGAACTTAACGAAGGGCTCCATCGGCAGTGGTCTGTCCTCAAAGGCTTAAGGCCTTATCGACGCTCGCGCTTCTCTTTTCCTCAAGGAGATCAAGGGGAGATAGCACCCAAAGTCCACCGTGAAGTCTTAGCTTATATCAAATAAGAGGAAAAGGAAAAAGCATCTTCATCCTCCGAGTACATAGACTGGTCTGACTTGGAATACCAGGCCGAAGATCCTGTAGAGGATAGCTCCGAAAGGATTCTAACTTGGGATGAACTTCAAGAGGAGTAGAAAAAACTGCGAGCTTCGAAGAAGAGAAGCACTCGGGATAAGAAGATAGTCCCGAAGGCTTCGAGCTCCGAAGGTTGAAGTGGTCTTAGAAGTAGCTCTAGAGGTCGGAGCGGTCTCCGTTTTTATCTAGGCTTAGACCAAAACATCTCTTAATGTAAAAATATTATTATCCAATTAATATGAATTGTTTCGAAAGCATCTTTTGTTGTTCCTTACTCCCCTGCCCCTCCTTGTGGGTGGGGGACCGTACGCATTGCGATAGGGTCCATCGGGCACAATGATTTTGTTGACACAGAAATGTGCCCCCGCACTTGGGTCAGTTCGACGATCCAAAAGTGTGCGGATACTTAGGGATGAGCCTAAGCGTGACGCAGCACCGACGTCGTGTTCCGACTACCCTTAGTCATGATAAGGGAGGTGGAGTCGCCAGGCAATCAGATCACACAAAATAATCCAATTAGCCGAAAGAAATATATTAAACATCATAAAAACAACAAACTGGTCAGAGCATGTCTGCTTCGAAGTCTGATGCGAAGGGGTCACCGAAGTGTACCTTCGGCAAGTGATGCGAGGTGTCCCGCCGAAGAGTGCTTCAGCGTTCGGACCGATCTGGCCGAAGATGGACTCCGAATGGATCTGGACGCGATGATCACCTCCGAACAGCGGGGTTCAGTGTGAGATATCTGATACAGCAAACTACAGAATAATGACGCGAGGGCCGCACGCCAGCGTAACTTCATCCAATGCGGAGTATGGTCGTGGCAAAGCCTGTTGATACGAAGTGTGCTGGCGAAGCCTATTACCGGAGCCTGGAGTCCCGTCGAAGGGTGTCTCAGTGACCTCCGAAACTGATCTCTCAACTCCGGACACCTCCAATGAAGTAGATCCGAACATAGGAACCTGCAACAAATAGAGTTCGAAGTACCAATTTGGCCTGAGGACCGAATTCTGCTAAGTGTTGCACTAGTAGCGAAGGTAGTAATCTGTTACTCAGATTAGCGAATACTTCACATGCGAAGTAACAAGGCGATAGCAATCTATTACGTAGATTAATGGATACTTCACAAGCGAAGTAACAAGGATTACCACTGTTCCGTAGTGGCCGACGGAGGGCTTCCAGGCAAACCCACGAACATGTACAGGAAAATAAAGGTAAAGTAAATACAATCAAAGTTAGGGCTTTGGTTTGGTTTGAGTTGGGGGGCCTCTACGCTAGCCTCACCTCTCTATTTATAGGGGCTTAATCTCTGATCTAATATGCTATTAACCCGGCCAGATGGAGATAAAAACTAAGCTAGAATCGCATACAACTCCATCTCTACCGAAGTGGGCTTCGGCAAGGCCCATCGAGGCCTGCTCCTCGGGCCGAAGCTCCGGTGGCGTGGGCCTGCAAAGGCTTCCCGGCCGAAGCCCATGGGCTGGCCAGAGGCTTTCGGAGCACATAGCTTAATGGTCTTCGACCTTGTAGGGCTTCGGACGGACCCTGGACATGTGGTTTTTCAGCCCAAATCACCAAAACTGATATTTTGGTAATCTAGCCATTAATGCCATTTTTTGCTATCAACACATGCCCCCCTGCCTTTTAGTGAACTGAGTGAACTAAAAGCACAACGAGCTGAAGACGATACCATCCATATCGGCTTTTTGACACTTTTATGATGTTTGCCACACACTTGGGAAATACCTTTTCAAGTACCTACCATTGAAAGCTCTTCGAAACTGCTCTCCCTGCAGGGATTCCAACATGTATGCATTGCTGGGAGCGATTTCGGCTATCTTAAAAGGACCTTCCCTACTAGGTGACCATTTACCAACCTTGGGACTCTTCGTGACTAAGGGTAAAATTGTTTTCCACACCAAGTCTCCTATTTGAAACGATTTTTGTTTAACCTTTTTATTGTAGGCTTTAGCTACTCTCTTCTTGTCTACTTCGATGGCTTCTAAAGCCCTTAGTCTATTATTGATCACTTCTTCTAGATTATCCTTTAGAAGAGTTTCATACTCGCTGACCGATAAGCCCTCTTTCTTTAACACTCTTAAGGAGCCAAGATCTACCTCTACGGGTAGAATGGCTTCTTGTCCATATACCAATTCATATGGACTGACTTTGGTAGCACCGTGCTTTGCAATCCTACAAGCCCATAGCACCTCGGAAAGCACTTCATGCCACCTTTTAGGAAACTCTTCAATTTTCTTCTTAATAATCTTAATCACAATTTTACTACTAGACTCGGCCTGACCATTGGCCTAAGCATAGTAAGGTGAAGAGTTTACCAACTTAATGCCATAGTATTCGGCGATGTCCCTTATTTCTCTAGAGACAAATGAGCTACCTTGATCCGTAGTAAGAGTTTGAGGAATGCCGAATCTATGTATGATGTGCTTTAAAATAAAATCACGTACCTCATTGTGAGTCATGTTCTTGAGAGGTACGGCCTCGGTCCATTTAGTGAAGTAATCCGTCGCCATCAACACGAATCGATGCCCTTTTGAGGAAGGAGGGTGAATCTGGCCGATGAAGTCTAAACCCCAACCTCGAAATGGCCATGGCTTGACAATAGGATTGAGCAATGAGGTAGGAGCTAACTGGATATTGCCAAACTTCTGACATGCTTCACACCCTCTATAGTATTTGAAACAATCTTCAGTCATAGTCGGCCAATAAAAACCCGCTCTTTTGAGCATCCAACTCATTTTTGGGCTGACTGATGAGTGCCGCAAAGTCCTTCATGGACTTCTCCCGTGGCCACCTAGGATTGTTCGTGGTCTAAACACTTCAATAGTACTCCATCGATGGTTTGGTGATATAATGTGTCATCTATCAACACGAATTTGAACGCTTGTCGCCGAACCTTCCGATCAACCCTTTGGCTAGGGTCTCTCAAATAAGGGATGATTGGGGTTCTCCAATCGCCCTTATAGGTTTCAGAGGGTCTCGCTAGCCTGCCTTCTGAAAAAACTTCTAAATTACTGACTTCGGGGTGTCCCCCGAGCCATTCCAGCTCCTGCCGAAGCCTAGCCGGGGTGGCCATTCGGAGTGTGCTGGGCCGAAGCCCTCCGAATGGTTCAAACTCCGGGGAGCCTTCTCCGTGCAGGAGGCTTCGGCCTACAGACTTTGGTGTGCTAGCTCCTTCAGTCAGCTAGGTACTCTGATCCAGGATCGTTGGCGCGTAGTGACCTTCGGCGGTCAGAGGGGTTCGATCCGGAGGGTGTGCCTGCCCACCATTAGTGGCTTCGGCAATGAGACCAAACACCGGCTTCTCTAATATAGAAAATTTCCTCTCCTGACTTGGTAGCCAGATGCTTGCTGAGCCAAATCATTGGCGACTGAATTGGCTTCTCTTGACACGTGAGAGATTTTGAAGTCATGAAAAGTAGCAACTATGTCTAGACATTTATCCAAGTAACTATTCAGCAAACCATTAAAACATTGAGCACTCTTAGCTACTTGTTGTACTACTAACAAAGAATCTCCGTATGTGTGAACATGTCTAGCACCTACAACTTCTAGTAATTCAAGACCTAGCAATAAAGCTTCGTATTTGGCTTGGTTATTAGTGGAAGAAAATTCTAGTCGGGCCGATGTTTCAAAGTGCATTCCATTAGGTGATATGAGAACCACTCCAATACCTTGGCCACTCTTGCAAGCCGAACCATCAAAATAAAGTTTCCATGGAACTACCTCAACTAGAGCAATATTGTCACTCCAGTCGACATCTATGTGATGATCAAATATAAAGTTGGCTACGACTTGGCCTTTCATCGCTCTCAGGGGTTCGTAGGCCAAATCGTACTCAATCAACACGTAAGCCCATTTTCCGATTCTTCCACTTAGAATCGGCTTCTGTAACATGTGTTTTATAACATCGGTTTGGCAAATGACAACACATGTAGTGGGGAGAAGATAATGGCACAATTTGGTGCAGGCGTAGTAAAGTGATAAACACAATCGTTCGACAAACGCGTACCTGGTTTCGGCGTCCAGCAGGCGACGGCTCAAGAATGTGATGATGTACTCCTTCCCCTCCACCTCCTGGGTTAGAACGACCCCAATCTCGCTATGTATAGCCGAAACGGAATCCCGGCTTTAGGTGCTCTCACCACCGGTGGTGATGACAAGCACTCCTTGAACTTCTCAAAAGCACTTTTCTGGCTTGCCCCCCAAGTGAACTCGGCTTCGTTTTTTAGCCAGAGTATGGGGACAAAGGCATCAATCTTGCTAGACAAGTTGGATATAAAGCGACGCAAATAGTTCATCTTGCCTAGTAATTTTTGTACATCCCTTTTGCACGTCGGCGCTGCAATGTTTCTAATCTTCTCAAGTTTCTTAGGATCAATTTCTATGCCTCTTTCGTGAATCATGAAACCTAAAAACTTACCTGCCGACACACCAAAAGCACACTTGAGTGGGTTCATTTTCAACCCATACTGTCGCATTCTATCAAAAGCAACCTTCAAATCGGCTAAATGGTTTCCCATAGCGTCCGATTTGACCACGACATCATCAATGTAAAGTTCTAACATAACTCCTAACAAGTCATGAAAGATCAAGTTCATAGCACGCTGGTACGTGGCACCAGCATTCTTCAAACCAAAGGTCATGACGACCCACTCGAACAAACCGACAAAACCGGGGCATCGAAAAGCAGTCTTGTAGACGTCCTATTCGGCCATAAAGATTTGATTATAACCAGCATTGCCATCAAGAAATCTTAGTACCTTGTGCCCTGAAGCATCGTTGATCAGCATGTCGGCTATCGGCATTGGATACTCATCCTTTGGAGTGGCTATGTTCAGATCCTTGAAATCAATACACACCCGTATCTTGCCGCTCCCTTTCTTCTCTACAGGCACAATGTTAGCAACCCATTCCACGTACCTTCACGGCCTAATAAATTCAGCCTTGAGTAGTCGCTCCACTTCTTCTTTAACTCGGTCATAGACGGCCGAGTTAAAGAAGCGGGGAGGCTGCTTATAAGGCCTAAACCCGGACTTGATAGGCAGCCGATGCTCCACGAGCTCGTGGCTTAGCCCTGGCATCTCGCTATACTCCCATGCGAAACAATCGACATACGACCGAAGTAACTTTATTACTTCAGCCTTTTCATCGGGCTGTAAATGTTGATTTACAAAAGTCGGCCTTGGGATGCTGCCATTACCTATGTCAACTTCTTCTAAGGGGTCGGACAATGCAAAACCTTGTCCTAATTTCTCTTCTTCGCTAAAGTCCCCGATGGCCTCGACAATACTGTCTTTATTAGACCGATATTGCTCCACACGAGACTTTAGCTAATCTAGATTACTCTTGCTAGACATGACTATTAATATAAAAATAGCCGTGCTAGTCCAGCCGACTTTACAGACACTCGTACAAAACATCCCCCGGATACGCTAACAAAATCATAATCCGAAACATCTCTACCTGACAAACACCCTACTTTGTTATGGACAGCGTCGACTGATACATCGGCCAATGCTACATGGGCCGAAGTATCCACGGGAATGACCTCCACCTCATCGCTGTCCCACTGTATCAAGCACTGGTGTAGAGTAGAAGGAATGCAACAGTTCGCGTGAATCCAGTCGCGCCCAAGTAGTACGCTATAATTACCTTGCACGTCGACGATGAAGAATGTTGTTGGCAACGTCTTGTTTCCCACTGTCAACTCCATAGAGAGTACGCCCTTGGCCTCGGAGCTCTTGCTGTTGAAGTCGTTGAGCATCAAGTTGGTCTTCTTCAGGTCATCCTCATCCCTGCAAGATTTTGCAACAACGAGTAAGGCATTAAGTTAACAGTGGCACCGCCGTCGTCGAGCATTCGGGAAATCGGCTTTCCATCGATGTGACCTTTGACGTAGAGAGGCTTTAGATGGCGAGCTGAGTCCTCGGGCTTCTCGAAGATGGCGTTACGCGGACCGAGGTTCAATTGAGTGACCTCAGCCTCGTCCTTTGGTAGGGCGAACTCAGTGGGCAGCGTGATGATGTTGATGTCCATCACTTGGGTTACGGGCCGTTCAGAGATGGGCGAGTAATCGTCGTCGAGCATGTCGTCATCGTCGTCGCTCAGACTAGGAGCCGAGTTGGTTATCTCAACCGGATTCTCCGTCCATACCAGTTTTGTAGCTGGCCGAGGGCGGATTTCTTCAAAGATAGCATCGCGCTTGGCCTCAACTTCCCTCTCGCGCATCTCATGTGCCCGTAGTCATTGTAGGTGTCTCTTCTGTGATTTGGACATGCCTGGAGGTGCCCAAGATGGCTGTGGCTTGGTGTCGGGTGCCATTGTTGGGCTTCCATTAGTTCTGGCCAAAGTGGTACTATGCCCTTCAGCCTTGTGCACCCTGTGTTCGGAGTGGGCTTCGCTACGAACCCCGAAAGACGGATAGGACTTGTTCGGCCGACCGAACTAGGCTTCGGCGCAGAGCTCGGCCAAAGCATGGGACTTACCTCCGTCAAACCTCGGTGACAAAGTCTTCGGGATTTGGACCTCCTGAGACCAACTCTGATGGTGATGGCCTCAGACTCCCTAACCTCGACCTCCACATGCTCGCACCCTTCGGCTTCGCTCCGCATGGTCCGATTCGGAGGCACCACAGACAGTCTGTGGATGATGCCCCCTCCGCTATGTCTGTTTGCCCCTGCCATCCATAATACTCCGAAGGAAAACAAGGCATAGTTTTAGGTTGCGGAGGGTACCCTGACCCGGATACGTACGGAGCCCACGGGGTCCCCGCCCAGTCATACGGTGAAGGCATTGGCGGCTCTAGTGGCCTCGCCCACTATGAGCCGAACCCGTTACCCGGAGGGGGGTTTGGCAGAGTTGATGGTATCTCGGACCACACCAGCAAAGGGTCCTACCAGGCCGGAGGTACGTTCGGCCAGTGCGGGGCGAAGCCTCCCATCAGAGAAGTCTAACACGGTGGGGGGTTCATCCATTGGGGGCCGAAGTTGCTGTATAGGGGGGCCGACCACTGGGGCTCGAAGCTGCTGTACGGGGGATTCGACCATTGTAGCTCAGAACCACCGTGTAGAGTATGAGGCCACCGTGGCCCCAAGCCTTCGTACAGAGGGTCCGCCTGCTTCGGTCCGAAGCTACCCTCCGAGAGCCCCGGACCCTTCGGCTGCTTTAGCTTCTTAGTGTGTGGACCTGCTCCCTTGGCCCTTTCTTGATGCTTGTTTAACAGCATGTTATATGTTACCTTTGGCCTCTTGTGAGCCTTAGCCGAAGGGGTATTAATGTTCTGTTTCCACAATCCTACTTTGGGATTCTCTTGGTATGAGCATGCGCGTGGGTGGCTCTCCAACAATTACATCCTTTCCCTTAGCCGACTCGGTCTGTTCTGGCCGAATCAACACCTTCTTTTCACCGAGGTCGACGGCTGTTGACGGGAAAATGATCTTTATCCAGCTTCATCTTCGGATTATGGTATATCTTCAATCGTCCTTCTTCTATGGCCGATTGTACCTGCCGTCGAAAAACATTGCAGTCATTAGTATTATGTGAATGTGAATCACGCCACTTACAATATGGATGCTTCTTTAACTCATCGGCAGGTGGAATGACTTGACCCTTAGGAAACCTGAGAAGATGGCTTTTTAAGAGAAAATCAAATATTTTATCACATTTAGTTATATCAAACGAGTACATGACCTCACTAAGTCGATTCTTTGTGGGGGATGGTCGTAACTCAGAGCAGGTGACAGGTTTATTCTTAGCGTTCCACACCCATTCGGCCACGTACATATCGGCCCAATCCTCCTCTTCTGACTCTTCCTCATAATAACGTTCCATGATGTGGATTTAAGCCCTGGGCTTGCTAAACGTCTTAATAAATTTCTTATCTTTGGCTCGGCCTTCCTTGACCAGAGCCTGCTATAAAACTTAGATAACTTCTAAAAAGTTTTGGTTATCTAACCTCTCTTTAATTTCGGAACGCAACCCGTTAAACGCTAGTTCCGCCAAGTCCCTTTCCGAAATATTAAGGCTAAAACATCGGTTTCTAGTATCCCTAAAATGCTTGATGTACTCGTTGGCGTTCTCGCTAGATTTCTACTTAACCGATGTCAAATGTGAAAGCCTAAGTTCTGTCTCACCCGTGTAGAAATAATCATCGAATTTCTGCTCTAAATCATCCCACGTTTGGATGGAGTTCGGCGGGAGCGCCCAAAACCAAGAATTGACTAACGTGCTCTAGTGTAGTTTTGCTACCCTCACCATCAAACTTAGTGAATTCAGGGATCCTATAGCCGTGGGGGTAAGGTACTATGTCAAGATGGTCAGGGTATGGCTTACGTTACACCCTAACCCGTCCCTTGGGCTCGAAGCCGGCACACTCTCTAAACAGTGTGCGAACCCGCTCCTCTATGTCATCTTGGCATGTTGCTTGTGCGCGCATCTCATGCGGGGGCACGACACACGGTGGGATATCGGCATGTCGGCCATGGGCCTCTTCAATGCGCGCTATCTATGTGATGTGCTCATGTCCGGGTGCCTGCGCATGTGGTGCGGGCAGCGTGGGTACCGGTGCAGGTGGTGGTGCATGGTTCGCAGTGTTGTTTTGACCATAGGTGTAATGATTAGTCTTGACCATAAGTGTTGAGGCCGAAGACATGATTGTGCTAGTGCTGTCGTTATTTCTGCCATACACGTAGTTTGCCGGAGGTACATTAGCAATAGGAACCGGGGGTACGGCTTCAGTAAAGCCGAACCTCCTGAGAGTCGCCTCTACTTGGGAGCTGACTGCCGAATCTAAACGGTTGGCTAGCGAAGCGCTAATGGCTTGATCTACTGATGCGGCTATTTTTGCTCAATCTCTAGAGAAGATAAACGAGGCGATATAGGTGTTACCTGGACCTGAGCGAGGTCAAGGGTGATGATGTCGCGCTTGATGAAGCCCGCGCGTTTCTTGACGTAGCCCCCAAGCATCATGTTTTGGAGTGCCTTTAACTTTGCCTCGATCTCTGCTCGGTCTTCTACGGGGATATCTTCAAGTGTATGTGTCAAGATGTTGCGGTTGTCGATATCCGCGCCTCCTATTGTGTCCATCGGCGGTGTAGGCGTAGTAGTCGCCATAGATGTACCGGTGGCCGATGTAGATGTACTTGTCATGTTGGCGTAGCCTTCCCCAGCGGAGTCGCCAAAAAGTGTGTTGACAAGGAAACGTGCCCCCACACTTGGGTTAGTTCGACGATCCAAAAGTGTGCGGATACTTAGGGACGAGCGCCTAAGCATGATGAAGCACCGACGTCGCGTTCCGACTACCCATAGTCGTGATAAGGAGGGTGGAGTCGCCAGGCAATCAGATCACACAAAATAATCCAATTAGCCGAAAGAAATATATTACACAGAATAAAAACAACAAATCGGTCGGAGCCTGTCTGCTTCGAAGTCTGATGCGAAGGGGTGGCCGAAGTGTACCTTCGACATCTGATGCAAGTTGTCCCGCCGAAGGGTGCTTCGGTGTTCGAACTAATCCGGCCGAAGATGGACTCTCAACAGATCTGGACACGATGATCACCTCCGAACAGCGGGGTTTGGCGTGAGCTCTCTGATACAACAAACTATAGAATAATGACGCGAGGGCCATGTGCGAGCGTAACTTCATCCAATGCGGAGTATGTTCATGGCGAAGCCTGTTGATACGAAGTGTGCTGGCAAAGCCTGTTACTGGAGCCTACAGTCCTGTCGAAGGGTGTCTCAGTGACCTCCTAAAGTGATCTCTCAGCTCCAGACACCTCCGACGAAGTAGCTCCGAACGTAGGAACCAACATCAAAGAGAGTTCGAAGTACAAATTCGGCCTAAGGACTGAATTCTGCTAAGTGTTGCACTAGGAGCGAAGGTAGAAATCTGTTACGTAGATTAGCGGATACTTCACAGGTGAAGTAACAAGGCTATAGCAATATATTAGGTAGATTAACAGATACTTCACAAGCGAAGTAACAAGGATTACCACTGTTCTGTAGTGGCCGACGAAGGGCTTCCTGGCAAACCCACGAAGAGGTACAGGAAAATAAAGGTAAAGTAAATATGATCAAAGCTAGGGCTTAGGTTTGGTTTGAGTTGGGGTGGCCTCTACGCTAGCCTCGCCTCTCTATTTATAGGGGCTTAATCTCTGATCTAATCTGCTATTAACCCGGCCAGATGGAGATAAAAACTGAGCTGGAATCGCATACAACTCCATCTCTACCGAAGTGGGCTTCGGCCAGGCCCGTCGAGGCCTGCTCCTCGGGCCGAAGCTCTGGTGGCGTGGGCCTCCGAAGGCTTCCTGGCCGAAGCCCATGGGCTGGCCAGAGGCTTTCGGAGCCCATTGCTTAATTGACTTCGGCCCTGTAGGGCTTCGGATGGACCCTGGACATGTGTGTTTTCGGCCCAAATCACCAAAACTGATATTTTGGTAATCTAGCCATTAATGCTATTTTTTTTGCTATCAACAGATTTGTATAACAATTTGACGCTTCGCATAACACTTGGTAATCATACTTTACTTTTTTCGTAGAGTTCTTCGAACTATATGTTCGTATTATGATGTTTATAAGTTTCAGAGCTAAGTTGTACTTGTAAACTCCTATAGCAGTCGCTTAGGACTTTAAAAGTGCTTCATTGGCCGGAGCCTTGAAACCTTATTGCATGGTCACCTTCGACTCTTTTACAGATGCTTCGAACCTAGAGGCCAGAAATCTGTTCTTTTAAAGTCCTTAGACTCTGCTATGGATCCTAACAAGCCGAAGCCTGGAATCCGTAGGTTGGCCACCTTCGTCTCTTTTACAGATGCTTCGAACTCGGCGAATAGAAATCTGTTCTTTTA
Source organism: Zizania palustris (assembly GCA_019279435.1). Taxonomy (NCBI): domain Eukaryota; kingdom Viridiplantae; phylum Streptophyta; class Magnoliopsida; order Poales; family Poaceae; genus Zizania; species Zizania palustris. The sequence continues at coordinate 63,785,028 of JAAALK010000080.1, read as the reverse complement.
AAGTCCTTAGACTCTTCTACGGATCCTAACAAGCCAGAGCCTAGAATCCGTAGGCTGGCCACCTTCGGCTCTTTTACAGATGCTTCGAACCCGGAGGACAGAAATCTGTTCTTTTAAAGTCCTTATACTCTTCTACAGATCCTAACAAGCCGGAGCCTGAAATCCGTAGGCTAGCTACCTTCGGCTCTTTTACAGATGCTTCGAACCTACAGGCCAAAAATCTATTCTTTTAAAGTCCTTAGACTCTTCTACGGATCCTAACAAGTCGGAGCCTAGAATCCGTAGGCTGCCAACGGAATCCTTGAACCACTGGTTCGAAGGCCGTTGTCTGGGTTCTTTGAAAGATGCTTGACTCCGCAAGCATCTCCGTTCTCCTGATGTGTCCACCAGGAGTAAGGGATATTCGAAGAGAAAACAAAATTCGAACCTCCATCTTTATTTAGAAAGGTACTTTTACAATTAATTACAAGTAGCCCCTAAGCGTAATAACATTTAAGGTGCTCTGCATGCCATGCATGCTTCAACTCTTCCCCTTCTAAATTAGCTAATTTAAACGAGCCGAGGCGCCCTGAGCGTAGGATAATATATTGTCCTTCCCATTTATTTCCTAGCATCCCTAGAGCTATTACACTTCGCAATACTAAATGACCTAGCTTAAGCTCATTCAGCTTTATCTTCGGGTCATACCATGTTTTTGTTTGGTCTTGGTACTTCGTCAGATTGGCGACGACTCGAAGCCTTGTTTCTTCTGACAAGTCCAGCGAAGTGCTTCTCTCGTCTTCATCTCCAGGTTCTACTATGCGAAGGGATCCACCCTTGAGCTTCGTAGGAGTCATGGCCTCATCTCCGAATAGCAGCCTAAATGGGGTGAAGCCTGTGGACCTGGCTTGAGTGGTCCGAATGGACCATAGAATCTTAGGGAGTTATTCGGTCAACAGCCCCTTGGCCAACCCGACAATCCTTCGATTCAGATCGGAGAGAATATTCCCATTGGCTCGGTCGACGGCTCCGTTGGATTGTGGATGGCGAACTGCTGCGAAGCATAACTTGATTCCCAGTTCTTCACAAAATTCTTTAAAGGTTTCGGCTTCGAACTGGGTTCCATTTTCCACGGTTAGCTCCCTTGGCACTCTGAACTTGCATATGATATTTTGCCAGAAGAATTTTTGCACATTTCTTGATGTGATAGCAGTTAGGGGTTCAGCTTCGACCCATTTAGAAAAATACTCAATTGCTACCACTGCGAACTTCGAGCTGCCTTTTTCCATTGGAAAAGGGCCAATGAGATCCATTCCCCATCGTGCCATTGGCCATACCGGGGCAATAACTTGAAGTGGCACTGGTGGATAGTGGCTCCGTCTATCCATCCACTGGCATCCTTGACAGGTTTGAACCAATTCCTCCACATCTCTTACAATTGTTGGCCAGTAGAGCCGCTGCCGAAGTGTCTTTCCTGCTAGAGCACGGGGGGCTAGATGGCATCCACATAAACCTTCGTGAATGTCCCGAAGTATATCTTGGCCTTCGGGTTGTGAGATGCACCGGAGTAAGGGAGAACAAACTCTAGCTTTGTATAATATCCCATTGACAAGCTTATAATTTTGAGCCCTTGCTTGCAACCTTCAGAAATCCGGACCTTCTGGCAAGACTGCGCTGCTTTGCAAGACATCCATTATCGAAGCCCGCCAATCTGTAGCTGGGATACAAAGGAATTGTGCGGAGGGTAATTGATTTACTGTAGGCTTGACTAGTTCTTCATAGAAAGCACCCTCCGGGAGGTCCAATGCTCCGGCTGCTGCCTTCGCTAGAATGTCTGCAAGTTGATTATCTGGTTGAGGTATACTTCAAATAGAAAATCCTTTGAACATTGCCTCTGTCTTGTGGATTTCTTCTAGATACTTTGCCAGATGTTGGTTCCTTGCTTGAAAGCTTTTGTCAACATGCCCTGCGACGACATGGCAATCTATTTTAATTATAATCCTTGCTGCTCAAAGTGCCTTTGCCTTTTGGAGGCCTAGCAGGATTCATTCGTACTCTACGATATTATTGGTTGTCTTAAAATTGAGCCTCGCAGAATACACGACCTTTTGCCCTGACGGTGATATTATTACAGCTCCAGCTCTGGCAACAGATGCCTGATAGGCTCCGTCAGAAAAAAATGTCCATAGACCTTCGGAGGGTTCTTCCGGAGCCCAAACTGCAGATGGAGTCCACTCTGCCACGAAGTCAGCTATGATCTGCGATTTGATAGCTGTTCTCAGCGTGAAGGAAATTCCAAAGGGGGCTAGCTCGACAGCCCATTTTCTGATCCTACCTGTAGAATCTTTGCTCCGAAGCATATCACCAAGGGGATACGAGGTAGGAACGATTAGGTTATGTGCTAGAAAGTAATGCCTTAGCTTCCGCGAGGCCATTACTAAAGCATAAGCAAATTTTTTGAGCTCGGAGTATCTTGTCTTTGCTCCGGACAAGGCTTCTGAGATGAAGTAAACTGGGTTTTGCACCAGCTTTCCTTTAAGCTCAACTTCTGTGACCAATACTGCACTTATTGTGGAGCCCGTTGCTGCAAGATAAAGAAGGAGAGTCTCTTCCGGGAGGGGCACAGTAAGTGTTGACAGGCTTCCGATGTATTCTTTAATATCATCGTAGCTCTTCTGGCACTCCGGCGTCCAGTTGAAACTTTCGGACCCCTTTAGAGCTTTAAAAATTGGAAGGCTCCGTTCGACTGATCTGGCTAGGAATCTGCTGAGAGCTGCGAGCCGTCCTGCTAGCTTCTGGACCTGCTTCAAATTTTCTGGTGGAGCCATTCTTTGCAATGCACTTATCTGCGTCAGGCTAGCTTCAATTCACCTACTCGAAACTAAGTACCCTAGCATTTTTCCTGCTTGCGCCCCAAATATACATTTTTCAGGGTTGAGGCAAACTGCACATGCTCGGAGACTCTCAAATGTTTCCGCTGAGTCTAGGCTATGATGGTGCTTTGCAGCACTCTTTATTACAATATCATCCATATAGGCTTCGACATTTCGACCTATTTGATGACCTAGAGCCTTAGCTATCAGACGTGAGAATGTGGCTCCGGCATTCCGCAAGCCAAAAGACATTCTTACATAACAAAATACTCCGGATGGGGTTATAAAACTCGTCTTGGCTTCGTCTTCGCGCTTTAGCCAAACTTGATGATAACCATAGTAAGCATCCAAGAAGCTCAGTAATTCAGAGCAAGCTGTAGAATCCACCTGCTAGTCTATTCAGGGCATAGGGTAGGGGTCTCACGTGGCATGCTTTATTTAATGATGTAAAATCAATGCACATGCGCCATTTGTCGGAGCCCTTTTTCCTGACAAAAACAGGGTTAGCTAGCCACTCCGTGTGGGATACTTCCCTGATGATGCCAGCACTTAGCAATTTTTCCACTTATAGCTTGGTGAGGTCTGCCCTCTCTGCAGATAACTTACGGAGCCCCTGGCGTACTGGCCTAGCCTTCGAGTTGACAAGCAAGCTATGCTCGATGATACTCCGGTCAACCCCGGTGATGTCTTCATCAATCCAGGCAAAGATGTCCAAATTTTGCTTGACTACTTCCTCCAACGAAGCAGCTATCTCCAGAGATAGCCCCTTGCCAAACTATATTGGGTATTCTTTGCCATCCTTTAGAATTATCTTCGTGACGACATCACCTTCCGGGCTTGGCTTGAGGGAAAAGCCCTTCAAGGAGTTTGAAGACTCCGGAACCCCCTCCGTGTGCTCCGACACACTGTGCACTTGCCGAGGGTACAATGGTTGACTGTGGCCATACTGCGTTCTTCGGGCTACAGCTTGGTCTCCTGAGATAGTGAGAACTCCACCTTGCGTGGGCATCTTGAGACATAAGTAGTTGTGATGTGCTATAGCCCCAAACTGGTTCAACATCCCCCATCCGAAAATCGCATTATGGGCATATGGGGTGTCAACGACGTCGAAGATCACCTCTTCCACCCTTGCTATGGGCCCCTCTCCGAAGGAAACCTCGTGGCCTATCTGGCCGAGGGAATCGAGAGGCGGACCTGCGAAGCCTTGGAGTGGGCGGGCTGCCAGAAGTAAATGCCTCCGAGGAATGCACATCTGGTCGAAGGCCTAGACAAAAAGTATATCTGCGGAGCTCCCGCCATTTACCAGGATCCTACGGACTTCGACTCCAGCTATATCAGCTGAAATGACCAGGGGTTGGCATGAGGGAATTGCACCCCCACAACATCATTGGCAGTAAAGGAAATAAGTAAATGAGACCACTCGGGCATTCCCTCCGCGGAATTCGAGGTCCCTATGTGTCCTACTTCGCGGACATATTCTCGCCGCTGCCTTTTTGACATGTTTCCGAGGGTCCCCCCTCTAGAGATGGGCAAGACCACTCGCTTGCCATGATCTTGGGGATCTTCCTGCTTTGGTGGTGGCATAATATTGGCCACCGGTAGCTGCATCGGTGCTTCGGGGATGCCGGATCAGGCCACAGTTTGCACGGGCTACGAACGTGCCGCTGGAGGGGCTCGATCTGAAGTACCTCGCCCTGTACTTCATCCAAGGTACTCACCTCGAAGGGTTAATACCGCCTTACAATCCTTCGTGTCATGGCTTCTATTCTCGCCATGCACACAACAGAAAAAGCTCTGGCACCTGTCAGCTATTCTTTCTTGGGGCTTCGGAGCTCCAACCTTGAAGCCTTGCGCCTGCTGAAAGTTGGCAGGTGCCTTTGGTGCAGAGGGTGCAATGTTCAACACCTCCGAGCGGAAGTGCTTCTTTCCCTACCTATGATCGTTGAAACGATTGTCATGAGGGGTTTGCGGAGAGGTTGGGACTTTGGGCTCCGTCTTCACTTGTCGAAGGGCTGGTGCAGGTGCTGCAGTTCTCCGGAGGTAGCCTTCCTCTGCCTTGGCATACTGTTCGAAGTATGCCATCAGTTGTGCCACAGATGACACCAGTTTCCGATGAAGCCTGCTGAGGAGATCTGGGTTCAACACCGCTTCGCGTTCGACATCGACTATCGAAGAGGTAGACAAGCCCTTGATCAGCGATTTGGTGTGGGCGTAGCGTGTGAAATATTCCCAAAGCGTCTCCCCTACTTGCTGCTTCACCTGAAATAAACTCCCCGTCGACATTGTGGCCACAAATGTTCCTTGGAAGTTGCTTACAAACTTCCTCTTCAACTGCTCCCAGGACTTGATCAATCCTGGCTTTAGAGACCAGAACCATCGGAGATCTACACCTTTGAGAGTGAGGGGGAAGCATTTTGCCATAGTGTTACGCACCCCTCCGCCGGCTTCTATCACCAGAGCATACGAGCGAGTGAATTCTCCGGGGTCAGACCCACTGAAATACTTGTGCAACTTCGAGAGCTTGAACCTAGGATCGAAGGGCACCTTCTGCAGGTCTGAATGCAACGGAGACTCATCATCGAAGGATGCATTTTCGGCCTCCTCCGGGACCTGGATAGCTTCGGGAAGGTTGCCAACACCACCGTCTTGAGGCCCTTCTAGAGCATGGGTGGAAGCTTGAGAGCGGAGTCGATCGGCGACATCATTCCTCCACCTTGCCACTTCCTCCTTAAGTCATGCTACTTGAGTAGCCTCGTCCTCAGGAAGGTCTTCGTCTCCTTCAGAGGGAAGCTCCGGGTCTCAAGAACTGGCATAGTCGGTTTGGAGCACCGTGGGAGCAGCTCGAGGGCCTCTGGGTGCTCGACGTCCACCGGCCCCTTCGGGGGTTACCGGGATAACTGAAGGTCCTGCTCCGTTGGTCCGAGGGGACCTTCGGGCAGGATCTGAGGCTAGGCTCCGCTTGGGAGGCATAGCTAATGAAGATGAGGTCCGAAGACCGAGGACTTCAAATGGTTTGGGAAGGCGAGGAAAGACCTTCAAACTGCACTAAGAAGCCCCTTACTGAAGGGTGCGCGGAATCCTGAGACTCCGAAGCTCCCTCTACAAGTGCTCTTCGAATTATAGTCAGCAGTAGAAAACTAGCTTTTAGAACTAGGGTCCCCACGGACGGCGCCAACTGTTGGCGTAAAAGATTACGCTAATAGGTTCTCTGAGATTAAGAACTAACAAACAGTGAATTTGTGTTGAGAACAATCTCAAGCCTACGAATTGGATAATAGCTTAAGTAGTTCGAAATTGTGTATTTAATAGATGAGTATTCGATGCCTATTACAGGCTAAGAAGGAGGGTATTTATAGGCAAAAAGTCTAAGGAAAAGACCTATTTACCCCTCAATTACAACCGACATAGTGGAAACTATTCGGTACCCCGAATAGGGCTGAAACAGTAAAATCTATCCGAAGAAGATAGATAAGGCAAACGTCTTATCAATCTGGCTGTTATCCCACTCGGCTTCGGAGCCTTCAGAGAGTGCCTTTGAATTGTAAGCCGAAGCACCCTTCGACTTAGAAACATCACCACCTTCGGATATAAGCACAAGCTTCGATGCTGATAAGTTATCTTTGACTGTCAATCTCTAAAATCCTAAGGATGAAGTATTTTCCCCCAACAAAAGTCATTTCTAGAATTTCAAAGGAAAAGTTCCGAGGTATACCTCCGTCCACACCTTGAGGGAGAATTTTGGGGTCCCCAGAAATTCATACATCCGGAGGTATTCTTCGAGGTCGTCCCTCGAAGTTTGTGCCAGAGTAGCCGAAGTCGATGCCCTGACTTCCGTCGCTACCACTCCAATCGCGGGCGAGTTAGGATTTCCTAACTCTAGCTCTAAGTCAACCACAACAGGTTTGGAGGGGGCTACCACGTCAGCTTCCACAAACTCTCGAAGGGAGTATTTAGCTGCGGCTTGAGACTCACCTTCATCATCCTGCAGCAGGTAACCTTTGAGCTCCCTTCCCATCTGCACGTTCGACTCCCTCTCTTCTGACTCCTCCGAAGAGGAGCTTCGGATTCCAAGCGAAGAGGGTGAAGATACTGGTGGGGGAGTTTGGCTGTCTTTTTCCATTTCTTAACGGGAGTCTTAGCGGCTTTCTTGGAGGTCTCGGTAGTTACTTTTCTTTTTCGAGAGACCGCTCCCATCGAATCAAAATCTGGCAGGGGAGGAGGCTCCATTCCAAGAGCACTCCACACTCGGTTGGAACATTCCCAGCTCCCAACTAGCTCCACCATCCGCTGCTTCTCTACTATAGTAGGGGCTCCGAGCACCTGTTCCGTAGCTTTGGCAATTTGCTCCAGAGCTAGTGCCAAAGGAGCCGCTAAAAAAAGGTAGCATTATATTAAGTATGTTATCAATTTTCTAATCAGTGTTAATGTAGAAAGTACGAATATTTACGCAGGCTTCGAAGCTCTCCCTCCAAAGCATTCTGGAATGCTATTGGCCACTCAGCTCTGAGAGGAGGGATTCAGAGGGCGATGAATTCCTCAGCCAGGTCCCACATACTCATGCGGCTGGCCACCGAAGAAAGCCACCCAAGCCGCGTTGAAAGCAAGCTTGGGTTCGGAGTGACTTCGGCTTCCTTCCAGTATTAAATTTCTTGTAGGGGCCCCGCAAAGCTGGAATCTTCCCCGACTTCAGCGTAGAACCACCGGAGTATCCAGTTGGTGTACCACCGGTTGTTGATTGCGTTCGCTGGAAAACTCTACAAGTACTCCTTCTGAAGCTGGAAGTTAACACTTCCGAAGGCTACCAGCACCTTAGTCTCTCTGGGTCCGTCTTGCAGCTTTGGCTGGAAAGAGGCTTCATGAGTGGCGGCAAAGATCTCTGATCTCCCTTCGCACCCTTCTACCCGAAGGGCCCATTCGAAGATAGCCATTCTAGCGATGGCGTTGGGAGATGGTTGCGGCAAGGTAATGTGAAACATTTCTAGTACCTCTACCAAGAAGTTGATTGTAGGAAGCCCTAACTGATGGGGGAGTGGTCCCGATCTTCCGCTAGATAAAGGATAAACTTGGGTTGGTGGAGAATCTCAACGTTGGCGATCCAAGGCTTCGGTCCGGCGGATCAAAACCTTGCAATCGTTACACCACTGTCTCCGTTGGTTATCAACCACGCAGAACGCGATTGACCTCGCCACGAAGGCTAATTCCTGCAAGCGAACCCAAGAACACAAGCAAGAACAGGAAGGATACAAATCGAATGCCAAATCACAGACAAACGAGGATAAGGTGAGGTTTCACAAACGCCAATGCAGCAGCCAATCGGTCCGGTGCAAGAGGCGGGATCTAAACACAACAGTGTAGATGCAACAAAGCAAAACCTAACCCTAAAGGCGGCTGGCGTGAGAATATATAGGGCGGCGGCCTGTGGGAGGTGAACAGACTTGGGCTGTGGGCTAGAAGATGTACAGACTCGGATTATGGGCCAACACGGCCCAGTTCTGTCACGCAGGACTGTTTTAAATACACACGACGACTCGAGACTCCAAATTAGGTGAAACAAACTGCAAACGATCCATCTTCTCTTCAGCTTTCCAAAAAGTCAAAGAACACGCCAATCGGACTTCGTATGAGGAAGTTATGCCCATTTTGGTGCAGGGTGGTTGATGTAGTCCGAACCAGCGAATTCTTGACTTAAAATCATCCGTGCGACTCCGTCTTCAACTCCAATTCTTCTATTCCATCTCCCATGTTCCTAAGCAACAAAATATCGCTAGTATTCAGTAGCATCCCGTCCAAACAAATATTAACATAGTTGCTAAGGAAAGAATTAACCTCATGGTTCAAGCGACGGGCACGGGCGCGTGTGATTGGTCCTTGTAGTTGAATTGTAGGTGGAGGCTCCATGTGTGTATCATCTGAAGTGATGTCCTCATCATCCTCCCCCTCTTGAATTGGAGTCGTCCTCGACTCAAGCTCATCATCATCTCCCAAATAGGGCTTTAAATCTGAAATGTTAAATGTGGGACTAACCCCAAAAGCTGCAGGCAACTCAAGCTTATATGCATTGTCATTTATCTTCTCAAGCACACGGAAAGGACCATCAGCACGGGGCATCAATTTAGACTTTCGTAATTCAGGAAAACGATCCTTGCGCAAGTGCAACCAAACAAGATCACCCGGTTCAAATGTTATCTCTTTTCTACCCTTACTACCATAAGCACGATATTTCTCATTCATTTTCTCTATGTTTGCTTTAGTAGTTTCATGCATCTTAAGCAATAATTCAGCACGTGTAGTAGCATCAAAATTCAAGTTTTCAGATGGTGGTAATGGTAGCAAATCAATGGGAGCACGCAGATTAAAGCCATAGACCACTTGAAACGGACTTACCTTAGTAGTGGAGTGTACTGACCTATTATATGCAAACTCAATATGAGGTAGACACTCTTCCCAAAGCTTCAAGTTGGTCTTCAAAACAGCCCTCAACATGGTGGACAATGTACGGTTGACGACCTCCGTTTGTCCATCCGTTTGGGGGTGACAAGTAGTAGAAAACAGCAGCTTCGTCCCCAACTTATGCCACAACGTCCTCCAAAAATGACTTAAAAATTTAGCATCACGATCTGAAACGATGGTATTGGGAACTCCATGCAGGCGTACGACCTCTCTGAAAAACAAATCAGCAACATTTGTAGCGTCGTCGCTCTTGTGACAAGGTATAAAATGCGCCATTTTAGAGAAACAATCTACCACCACAAAAATACTATCTCTCCCCCTCCTAGCTCTAGGTAATCCTAACACAAAATCCATAGAAATATCCTCCCAAGGTACACTAGGAACGGGAAGAGGCATATAAAGACCATGTGGGTTTAGACGGGACTTAGCTTTATTGCAAGTAGTGCATCGTGCCACATAGCGCTCAACATCGCGTCTCATCCTAGGCCAATAGAAGTGTGTGGACAGCACATCTTCGGTTTTCTTTGATCCAAAATGACCCATCAAACCACCACCATGTGCTTCCTGCAATAACAACAAGCGAAGAGATCTAGCCGGCACACATAGCTTGTTAGCACGAAAAAGATATCCATTATTAAGCACATATTTGTTCCAAGCACGGTCATCGGTACAATTTGCAAAAGCATCTTTGAAGTCCAAATCAGTAGCATACATGTCCTTCAATGTTTCTAAACCAAAGATCTTATAATCAAGTTGAGAAAGCAAAGTATAACGTCTAGATAAAGCATCGGCAATCACATTATCTTTCCCTTTCTTATGCTTAATGATATATGGAAAAGTCTCAATAAATTCTACCCATTTAGCATGTCGTTTATTCAGATTTGCTTGACTACGTATATGCTTCAATGCTTCATGATCGGAATGGATAATAAACTCCTTAGGCAAAAGGTAATGTTGCCAAGTTTCAAGCACACGCACTAAGTCATATAATTCCTTATCATAGGTAGAATAATTCAACTGTGGGCCATGTAATTTCTCACTAAAATAGGCCACGGTTTACCTCCTTGTAGCAGCACACCTCCTAATCCAAACCCACTAGCATCACATTCTAACTCAAAAGGCTTACTGAAGTCGGGTAGCTGAAGTAAAGGTGCATGTGTAAGACGATCTTTGAGTGTGGCAAAAGCTTGTTCATGTGCTGGCTCCCACGCAAAAGTAATTCCCTTCTTGGTCAACTCATGCAAAGGACCGGCTATGGTGCTGAAATCTTTCACAAAACGCCGGTAGAAACCTGCAAGACCAAGAAAACTACGTACCTGTGTGATAGTTTGGGGTTGCGTCCAGCTGTTGGTGGCTTCTACCTTTGCCGCGTCGACCTCAATACCCATTGAAGTGACAACATAGCCAAGAAACACAACTCGATCCGTGCAAAACGTGCACTTCTCAAGGTTACCAAACATTCTAGCTTCACGGAGGGCAAAAAAAACAGCACGTAGGTGTTCAACATGTTCAGTGAGAGACTTGCTATAAACCAAGATATCATCAAAGTATACAACCACAAAGCGTCCTATAAAGTGTCGTAGGACTTCATTCATCAAGCGCATGAAGGTACTAGGTGCATTAGTAAGTCCAAAAGGCATGACAAGCCACTCATATAATCCAAACTTTGTTTTAAAAGCAGTTTTCCATTCATCACATAGTTTCATGCGAATTTGGTGGTAGCCACTACAGAGGTCGATCTTAGAAAAGATAATGGCACCACTAAGCTCATCAAGCATGTTATCCAATCTAGGAATAGGGTGTCGATATCGAATGGTGATATTATTAATAGCACGACAATCAACACACATGCGCCAACTACCATCTTTCTTAGGTACCAAAAGAACGGGTACTGCACAAGGACTAAGGCTTTCACGGACGTACCCACGATCAAGAAGGTCCTGTACTTGGCGCTCAATTTCTTTTGTCTCCTCCGGATTGGTACGGTACGCTGCACGATTAGGAAGAGACGCTCCCGGGACCAAATCAATTTGGTGCTCGATGCCGCGTATCGGTGGCAGCCCGGGTGGTATCTCAGCAGGAAAAACATCTTTAAACTCCTGCAAAAGGTCAGTGACTGCAACAGGAACAGAGCTAGGAATGTTCGCAAGTGAAAACAACACGTTTGTGCCAATCAAGCCATATAGCAAGGGGGTATCATCACAAATTTCAGCAAGGTCAGTTTTAGTTGCAAGCATGACACGCCCTTTCAGATTTATAACTTGTGATGACGAAGGAGAAGCAATTTTATCTTTCTGTTGCCTCAAAAGCGTCTTAGCTACTTGCTGATTTTCAGAAGGTTGTTTGCTCTTTTGTGCATCCCTAGCATGTTTTTCTTGTTCAAATTTTACAATTTCAGCAGGAGTCATATGAAGCAATGTAACTTTCTTTCCTTTATACATAAATGTGTACGTATTTCTCCTACCATGGTGGGTAGCATCAGTATCATACTCCCAAGGTCTACCAAGTAACAGAGAACATGCTTGCATTGGTACTACATCAAAATCAGCAGCTCCGAAGTATGTACCAATGGAAAATTTTATGTGAGCAGTTTGTGTAACCTTGACCTTACCGCTATTGTTGAACCATTGCACATGGTAAGGGTGTGGATGCGCACGTGTGGGAAGTTGAAGCTTCGTTACCATGTCGTGGCTCACCAAATTGTTGCAACTACCGCTGTCGATGATGACACGTACACGACGGTTATTGACGCCGAAGAAGGTCTGAAACAGATTGTTCCGTTGTGCCCTGTCGTCCTGCTCCATGTGAGTGCTCAAGACGCGTTGTACAATAAGTGCTTCAAGGTCGGCAGTGGCATCCGAGCGTCATCGTCGAATGTATCATCATCTCCTGCAATGTTAGCAGCAAGTGCATATTCATCTTCAACATCACTAGCACTTACATAGCCACCGTCTTCCGTAGCAATATAAGCTCGCTGACTAGGGCAGTCTTTCATCACATGGCCAAATCCTTTGCACCTGTGACACTGGATCATTGCAGAACGTGCAGTAGAGGACTGCCGAGGAGGTGGGCTTGGCTGGCGCCTTGGATGCTGCAGTCTTGGAACTCTCAACTTGGGCTGTAGATGTAGAAGGTGCTGATGTAGCCGCCGGTCGAGAGGGGGGTGGGGGTGGTCGTTGCTGCTGACCACTTGAGCGTGAAGTAGCACCACCAATGTTGGTCCTCATGCGGCGTTGTGGTTGTTGGCGACCCTGCAATTCTTTTTCTGCAAGCATAGCAAGGTGGAAAAGACGAGTGATAGTATTGTATTCTTTATAATCAATGATATCCTGAATTTCACGTCTTAAACCACCATAAAAACGGGCCATTTTATCATCATTGTCCTCCTCAATTTTAGCACGCATGCAACCTATTTGCAACTCCTGATAATACTCCTCTATCGATTTATTTCCTTGGTTTAGGGCGCTGCAATTTTTTTCTCAAATCACGTTTATATGAAGGAGGGACCCATCTACCACGCATTTGCCGTTTTAACATATCCCAAGTTTGTGGTTCATTTCCAACCTGAACTATTTCAGTCCACCAAAGAAGAGCATATCCAGTGAAGTCACTAGTAGCTAAACGCACGCGGTGGATAGCAGGAACCATGTGAGCATTAAATTTTTGTTCGACTGACATCTCCCAATCTAAATATGCATCTGGATCATAGGTGCCAGCAAAAGGAGGTACTGAAAATTTTACCTTAGAGTAGGGATCATTGTTCCTGTGGTTGTCATTGTTACCTCGTGGAGGGCGGTTGCGGTGGCCGCCCATACCTTGACGGTTGAACTGAAAGCGATGACGTGCAGCCTCGTCAGGGTCAATGGCATTGTTTCCGGCATTGGATAGGTCGTCTTCCTCTTCAATATGATCGTCTTCCTCTTCAACATGTTCATCGTTGGCTCGTGCAGCAGGCAATCGTGTTTCCAAGGCAGTCATTCGGTCCACTAGGTCAGCCACAGTACGCGCGAGACGTTCGATGGAATGTTGGGTTTGCCGCTGAGACTCTAGTAGAGCACGCCGTGAGACACAGTCATTAAAATCAGATGGAGGGGTGCCGCTGTTATCTGCCATGTTAGTGAAAAGATAAAACAACAAAGAATAATCCTATGTAAAACAGCTAGGTGGGTGCTGGATGTGTGGTGGAAGCAATTCGTCAAGCACCTTACCCACGCTTGCAAGTGTTCTTACCACGCCGCAGTGAGGTCACCGGCCTACAGGTGATGAACCAAGTGGAGGGTGGTGTACAATTGCAAGAAATGAACCTGTCCTGACCAAGAGAAAGGTGTAGCTTGCAAGGCAAGTGAGTAGCAAGGATTAGCGATAATAATAACAGTTAAACCAAGTTCAATAAGTATTCCCAAGTACTCGTCAAAGTTGCTGGCCTTAGTGCTCCCAAGGTGAAAATTCAAGCAATAGAGGGAAACTATGTGCCCAAAACTCAAATGGAAGCAAAAACAGGCCAAATTCAGTTCTCTACAGATCGGACAAGGGATCGGACAAGAGATCGGACAAGGGTATGTGCACAATTTTTTTTTCTGCCGCTGATCGGACAAGGGATCGGACAAGAGTTCGGACAAGAGTTCGGACAAGAGATCGGACAAGCAACAAACAGCCAATGCCTTCCTCAGATCGGTCAAGTGTTCGGACAGGAGTTCGGACAAGAGTTTGGACAAGCAACAAACAGGACCGCTTCTCCTTTTTTTATATTTTTTTTTCTTTTTTTTTTAACTCTATTTTTTTTTGAACAAGGATGACCAGAGGAGTAACCACAAAAATTGGCACCTACAACTGAGGTGGGATGTGGCTCACAAAATTCAAACAAGTTTGCTGTCCGGCGAGCAAAAACTTTGTCCAATTTTTTTCTTTATTTTCCTGATTTTTTTGGCGATTTTGGTGAGGGCTAACCGGTGAAACGGGTTAGGGTACCCACCCAAATCGGGTCAGGAACACGCTCAAAAAATTTCAGATTTTTCTGCCAAACGAGCGAAAAGTTATGCCTGTTTTACCGAAGGGGGGTCACAAAGACTGGATGTGGAAAACAAAATGGGGTTGCGGAAGGGGGGGGTTTCGGTGGGGAAATTTTTTCTGAGACACAAGAACAACTACTACTCAAACGACACAGAGGGATGACTAAACCAGCAACAAGACTCGACCAAGAACACGAACTCAACAAAGTTAAAACTGAAATTAAAATCGCAAGGCACAAAGGGGTTCTCGGTGGGGAATTTTTTTGGTGCGGTTTTCTGGACTGTGGGTAAAAACAAAAGCAGATCGAAATTACCTAACGGGAAAACTGAGCTCTGATACCAACTGATAGGGGAGTGGTCCCGATCTTCCGCTAGGTAAAGGATAAACTTGGGTTGGTGGAGAATCTCGACGTTGGCGATCCAAGGCTCCGGTCCGGCGGATCAAAACCTTGCAATCGTTACACCACTGTCTCCGTTGGTTATCAACCACGCAGAACGCGATTGACCTCGCCACGAAGGCTAATTCCTGCAAGCGAACCCAAGAACACAAGCAAGAACAGGAAGGATACAAATCGAATGCCAAATCACAGACAAACGAGGATAAGGTGAGGTTTCACAAACGCCAATGCAGCAGCCAATCGGTCCGGTGCAAGAGGCGGGATCTAAACACAACAGTGTAGATGCAACAAAGCAAAACCTAACCCTAAAGGCGGCTGGCGTGAGAATATATAGGGCGGCGGCCTGTGGGAGGTGAACAGACTTGGGCTGTGGGCTAGAAGATGTACAGACTCGGATTATGGGCCAACACGGCCCAGTTCTGTCACGCATGACTGTTTTAAATACACAGGACGACTCGAGACTCCAAATGAGGTGAAACCAACGGTAAACGATCCGTCTTCTCTTCAGCTTTCCAAAAAGTCAAAGAACACGCCAATCGGACTTCGTATGAGGAAGTTATGCCCATTTTGGTGCAGGGTGGTTGATGTAGTCCGAACCAGCGAATTCTTGACTTAAAATCATCCGTGCGACTCCGTCTTCAACTCCAATTCTTCTATTCCATCTCCCATGTTCCTAAGCAACAAAATATCGCTAGTATTCAGTAGCATCCCGTCCAAACAAATATTAACATAGTTGCTAAGGAAAGAATTAACCTCATGGTTCAAGCGACGGGCACGGGCGCGTGTGATTGGTCCTTGTAGTTGAATTGTAGGTGGAGGCTCCATGTGTGTATCATGTGAAGTGATGTCCTCATCACTAACCCAACTTCGAAGAAGGCCTTGAAGACCACCACCTCACCGCTCCATGGCGCTGCGGTCACTTCCATTCCAGGAACCTGAGTTCTCATCCCTGGGACCAGTTTCCCGTTCAGTGCTTCCTCAATGGACTCTGCCGTGCTCGTCGACTGCCCGAGAAGGAAGCTTTGCTTCAACGGCTTCATGGACGGCGGGCGGAGCTCTCGCTGGTTTTTGGGACAAGAACCCCCCGGGGCTCCCGCCATTGCTGCCACTATTGATGCTGCCCAAGCCTGCCTCTGTGCCAGGGCTCCAACCACTTTCGGAACTATTGCGCTGGTCCTCGCCATCGGGCTAATAACTCGGGGAAGTGGGGAAAGTTTGAAGGTTGAAATGCGGAGGCTTGGAACTAAAGCTCTGTATATAGGACTGATCGATACACTGCACCGAACCAGCAGGAAGACGATTGGGTTAACCGAATTATTGAGTGTTGACGCTAATATTTGGTAAAGCCTAGGCCCACTATAGATGTTGCATGATCAATAGAAGTCAAAGAGGTCCGGTCAAAGATGGTCGAAGAAGCTTGTCCATGTTGTTACAATATGACCGGACATGCAGTAGCCGATGAAGGAGAGAGAAGATAAAGATGATCTAAAATCGGGTACAATGTGGATTTCTTGGACAGCAAGTCTCCAGACTATAAATATGTATCTAATTAGCTAGGTTTGAACACAAGACAACTCTACAAACAACTACTCTTCAGCACTCGGAGCTAGGATGCATCGTTTTGATCTCTTGAAGATATCAGTTGAGTCAGTGCGGTCGCTGGTTTATCCCGGTGTATCGGCTAGGTCTAAGGCTACATCAGATTGATCTCTGAAATTAATGTGATTTAGGTATCATAGTCTGAGGTTTCATCAGTTAGGTCCAACATCTCTTTCTATTCTATCTGCTTCATGTTGTATACCGTTGATATAAATAAAGCATGCTTGATACTTTGAAGTATTATTAAGTTCATCGTGACTAGCTACTATCTTGGTTAGGTCTAATCTTGTTATTATGATGATTTTGATAATACCGATATGTTATCTGGCACATTTTATTTATTTCTATCGGAGTACAAGCCGATAGGTTATGTTTAATTCCATGTTCTATTTCTTGCGTGCTCGGGAGATACCCATTGGCCCTCACCCGTGATTGTCTCGTCCTATCGGTCGATGGTGTATTCAGCCCAATCGTCCTACAGTAGTCATCAGCCCTATGGATGATCGACATATTCGTTCATGGTTATCTTATCCTAAAGATAGTCATCGGCTTGGGAGCCGATCGGCTTTGCTAATAATGCTATTATTTTCTTTAACTCCTTATCAGTTGCAGTGTCAAAAAGATTGGAACACTCAGAACCTTTTTACTAAGATTATAGGACCTGCACTGGAGCTAAGCAAATATCCTAGGCCACACGTCTGACCAAAAACAAAAACCAACACACTTTTTGGCACACCTGGTGGGACCTTCTTTCAGATCACTCATCCATAGCGGGAGAAATCAACGACAATAAAATCATCCCTGTCACCATGGATGCTCTGACCGATGAAAGGAGAGTGGAGGTACTAGACCACATGGTGAACAACAAGAAATTGTGCCTCGACGCCTTCGACATGACCCAATCTAGCCCCATCGAGAGGGGTGAATTGCCTAGACCAGCTGCGGCTGACAAGATCCCTCTGCGGGCCGAAAGTCCATGAGTCACTTTTCAGGAAGCAGTCGACAACATTCTACACCGCGCCCTCGTCAAGAAGACCGGTGACAAGACAATCGCTCAAGAGCCAACACAAGGTTCGATGTACTTTTCGACCAACCCTCCGCGCCTGCTGTAAAACCCTCGGCACAATCAGCCAGTGCTTACACCACAAGGCCGATGAGACAGGATTCACGGAACACTTCGCTCGGCCGAGAAATTGATGTGACGGCTCCATTATCTATGCCTACACTCCAAGGGGCTAGTAGACAAGATCCATCTCAAAACATACACCATTTTGTTAGGGGTACGCCAAAACTCTAGCCATCAATCGCCCCGCTAGGGCCGATCAGACAGGAGATACCTCAGCCCATGTACAGAGTCGCTAGAAACATGTTACCAGATCTTGTGCCACCAAGGGGGCACTCGATGGCATTCTGCAAGGGTACCACTAGAACACATGCTATGGGGTACCGCCCTACCACAATGAAGGACAAAGATTACAACACTATTTGCCTAGATCAATATTAGCCACCTCCGAAGACTGATCGGTATCCTGTGCTAGACCATCATGAAGAAGACTAGGTAAACTGAATTACTGAGGTAATTCGAGACCATTCTGGACTTATGCCCAAGGACCAAACCTACATGTATCAGCGACCATACCTGGAATGGTTCGATCGGGTGGCATTGCCAAATCAATACAATGTCCCCAACTTCACCAAATTTTCGGGGCAGGACTCGATCTCCACGATCGAACATATTATCTGTTTTCTCGCCCAATGTGGCGAGGCATCAGCTGATGAAGCGCTGAAGGCCAAAGAATTCCGTTAGAGGATGGGTAGATCTAGAGAACTATTTCCACAAATATTTCTTCGTCGGCATACACGAGATGAAACTCACTGATTTGATGGCAGTTAAGAGGAAGATGGATGAGTCAGTCCAAGACTATGCACAAAGGTTTCATGACGTGAGGAGTAGGTGTTATATCCTGAACCTCAGCGATGCGCAACTGGCTTTACTGGCATTCCAGGGGCTCCTAAACCCAATAAAATATAGGTTTTCATCATAGGAGTTTGAGAGCCTATCACACCTGGTACAATGGGTATCGACCCATGAGAGTCGATTCTAGGAGGCGAAAAGGGACATGCACTAGAAGAAGGTGGCATACACTCATATGTCCCATTTGGACTCCGATGAGGACAGTGGGTCTGATGCGGATGTCAGTCTAGCTGAATGGACCAGGAACAAGAAACAAGTTATGTGTCTATGGGTAAAGCCGCCCGACAAAGAGGAAAAGTATGACTTCAACATCAATAAAGCCGATAGAATATGCGACCTATTGCTTAGAGAGAAGTACATCCAATTGCCACCTAACCAAGTGATACCACTACCGATGAACTAATGAAAAGAAAATATTGTAAGTGGCACAAATCCCTATTGCACCACACTAATGAATGCAGGGTGTTTAGACAATAGATCCAATCGGCCGTGGAGAAAGGCCGAATCAAGTTCGATGATGGGAAGAAGCCTCTAAACATTGACAGGCATCTATTCCCGGTCAACATGGTACACACACATCACGATGATGACCGGAACACAAGGAGAAGCAAGCGGGCTAATAGAAGTGTCACTTCATCAGATTTCATCAAGAAATATGAAAAGAAGTTGAGAGAAGAGGCAGACGTCGATCACAGCCAGAGTCACTCACGATTTAACCCTCATTGGAATTGCGAGTTCTTATGATTTTGCTAGAACAAAGGGTTGCGACTGCTGTCAATGGACAATTGTCTAGAGTGCGGCATAAGAAACTAGTCGCAAAGTGACCATCAGCCGCATAACAGTAGGGAAAGGCTACATTATCAAGAAGTCGTTCAGCGGAGGTTGTTGCCACCGAGGGTGTCGACGCTCGAAAGGATCGGTCCCACCAACATTGAGGACGATGGCCAACCAGCCGATGGTAAACCCATAGTGGAGGAGCCGTAGTCATGCCCCAATAGGATTTTCACAAGGAACCAGAAGAGAAGAGTACAACGACTATGACAAAAAGAGCTAAAGGGACAAATGCACGACGAAGAAACTGATCAGCCCCAAAGGATCAAAAGTCAATGGCAAGTAAAAGATAAGGTCGATCACAACGACGAGAAGGACGCATGGGTAAACATGGTTTTCTTTCTCACTACAGAGAATCGGGCATCTTCTAAAGACAACGCAGATCAGACTGATACAATAGCTCAACTAGTGTTGGCTCCGCAACCAGCAGTTTTGATAAGCCAGAAGACCCTGGGCATTTGCACGTAAGACCCTTCTACATCAAAGGTTTGGTCAACAGGAAGTCGATGTCCAAGATGATGATAGACAGAGGGGCGACTATCAACTTAATGCCATATGCCACTTTCCATAAGCTTAGAAAAAAACAAAAATATCTCATCAAAACTAATATGGTATTAAGGGACTTCGGTGACAATTCGTCGGACACGATGGAAGTACTCAACCCAAAGCTGATGGTTAGGAGAAAGACAATGCCAACCACATTCTTCATCATAGAAGGGAAAGGAGAATAGCTTGCTACTGGGACGAGATTGGATTCATGCAAACTGTTGTGTCCCATCAATGGTGCACCAAAACCTGATACAGTCGGGTCTGCAATCAAGTGGAAATAATCCCCGCTGATAAATCGGTGAAAATAGCGACATCCAATTTATCAGTGTGAGAGATGGAAGAGGTTGTCTGTATATCAGGAAAGGCATGGGATTGCAATTTTCTTGAAGTATCAGATGACGGAGTCAAAACAATCAGCAAAGAACTACCCAATCTCACCCTATGAAAACGACTTCGCCAAAAAGAAAAGTGGACTCGGTCAATGCTTCGCCGCAACCGATGAACTAAAGGAGGTAGACATCGAACCTGGTGATAGAATGATACCAACATTCATAAATACCCAAATTCGACGATGAAGCACAAAGTAGTCTGATGACATCACTTCAGAGATATCGAAAAGGTTCAGACGAGAAGTACTTCGAGAAATATTTTCTGATCGTTCAGACAAATGCCTAAAGATCTATACGCAAAACAGCCGATGCCAACGACATCGCCTTCAGAAGGCTGATGCAGAGGCATCGCCCTTAGACACAAAAAAATAGGAATCAATTTTGAGTATTAGAAGATAAATACATTGCAAAGGCATGTTTCATGTTACAAGTCATAAGGCCTAACATGCAGTTACAAAAGAGTCCATCGGGTAGCTTCGATCACTTGCAACCCAATCGCATCCATGCTCTAAAGGACGGTCCGGTCTTCGGTGTCCAAACAAAGGACATCATTAAAGGATATCATCCCTACTGATAAAGCCATGTTGTAGTCACTGATAGGGAAGATAAATTTTCTTAGGAGATTCATAGCTAATCCCTCAAGAAAAATAGAGTTGTTCACTCCACTATTGAAGTTGAAGCCTGACCAGAAATTCATATTGGGAGAAAAGCAGCAAAAGGTGTTTAATGAGATTAAAGAGTACTTTGCCTCATCGCCATTGTTGATGCTGCCACAGAAAGGGATTCCATTCAGGTTATATTTGTCTTGGTGTATTTTTTGGGCACACGCGTGGCCTGGGAGATCTGTTTAACTCTAGTGCAAGTCCTATAATCTTAGAAAAAAAAGAAGGTTCTGAGTGTGCCAATAAGTTTAACCCTGCAACTGATAAGGAATCATAAAAGATCAACGTTAGTAGCAACACCGATCGGCTATCGAGCCGATGACTATGATGAGAATACAATAAGCAGGAATAAACGGGCCTATAGGCCATGGGGCCGATGACCACGCCCACCCTATCGGGTTGAACACTCTATTGGCCGATAGAATAGCATCCTTGTGCAATAGGGCCACTGAATGAGTCCTAGAAGGAGATGAAACACAATGTGGAAACAGACATAACCTATTAGCTTGTACTCTGATAAAAACTAAAACAAGAATGTCAAATAACATATTCATATCATTATATCACCATAACCACAATATTAGACCTAATCCAGACAGTCACTAATCACTATAAATCGAAAACACTTCAACGCATCAAGCATACTTTATTTAGATGAATGATACATAGCATGAACAAGATACAATAGATCAAGTTGTCGGACTTAACCGATTAAGCCTTAAACTATGACACTTAATTCACATCAATCTAAGAGATCAAAACTGATGCTGCCTTAGACCTAGCAAAATATACCAGGATAAACCCGACTATCACACCGATTGGGCCGATACCTCAAGAGATCGATACGATGCAGCCTTAAAGAACACAAACCTTAATTGATGTTACCAACGGGGTTGTGGGACTCATCTCTTCGCCGGAGATCAAGATGATGCAGCCCAGTTCCAAGTGCCATGTACTACCAGGATTAACCGTGGGAATCCAAGGGTGGAGATGCGTCGAAAGTAGTAGTTTGTTGTGGATGATTGTGTGTGTAAATCTAGCTAATTAGATACATATTTATAGTCCAGAGACTTGCTGTCCAAGTATTCTATCTTGTAACCAATTCTAGATCATCTTTATATTCTCTCACCTTCATCGACTCCTGTATGTCCGGTCATATTGTAATAATATGGATTGGCTTCTTTGAACACCTTTGACCGGACCCCTTTTGACTTTTGTTGACCGTGCAGCGTACTTGGGGGCCTGGGATTTACTAAATCTTGGCATCAACACATTCTCCCTAGTGTCGGAGCATTAAATGGCTTATGATGCTTTGAAATTACCAGCCATCATCACCCCCTACCATCACGACTTATCAAACGTGTAATCGCGACTTCTTTTCACACTCATTAATTGTAGCCGAAACACTTCATCTTCTAGCACTTTATAAATTTTTACCCTGGGTCTTAGCTCCATATAACTTTTCTTCTCCCTTTTCGCTTCTTCTTATTTGGCCATTCACAACTGCGATGGGTGTCGCCTGGTCTAACACATCTACTTTTATTTGTGGTGGCGTCAGATCAGACTTCATCCCACACAGTTTTGTAATGGTGCTCTTTCAATCGAAGATTTGGTTCCTCTAATCCTGGGCCTGCAATGATCTCGGCGTTTTAGGAAATGTACTCATGGTTACCTTTTGCCAAACGTTGCAAGTGGTCCCCACTAGATTCGGTGGGATCGGTTTGACCTGGCTGCCGAGGAGTCGCACATTGCTTTATAAGTACCCCGGTCACTCTACATTTCTTCTTCATGCTCTCTGCCCACTGTTTACTTTTGGCCTCGATCTCGCCGCCATCTGCTTTTAGTACTACTGGCGATCACTGCCGCTTGCCATCTTCTTCGCCTTTGTAGATCCCGCACTCTCGCCACACCAGCGATAGCCACCATAAATGAGATCCTCGAGGTATGTTTTCAGAATTCCCTTCTTTTCATTATTCTTCGGTTCTTCTTGATCTGTCCACAATTTTCTTCGCTTTTCCCCCTTTTTTACTGTTTGTCTTTTACTTTTCTATAGACCTTGCAGAAACAAGTTTTAATTCCCATAGCCACTCATCCGTCTTGTTTCTTTTTGGGCCCTTTGGGTAATCTTGACCCCACTTTTAGTCTTTTCCTCCTTCTCTCCTGACTGGAACTCCAACTTTTAGTCTTTTCCTCCTTCTCTCCTTGGCTAGCGTGAGTGGTATCTTAGGGTATCATCCACCTACCGTGCCTTTTGGGATGAAAATGACATCGGACATTGCATCAGCCTCTCCCTCTCTGAGCCATATCAGAACGAGCTGATGCTAGCCGCCTCCTTTGATTTCTGGTCATGGGCCGATGAGTCCCACTCTTCTTGATGTTTTATTTTTGACATGTCTCGACATCGACTCATTGGACAATCATCTCTCTTTTTCTCTGCAAACCACCCCACCACCTTAGCACCAAGTCTACTAATAGCTAGGGCCGATACATTGCGAGACACAACAAGAAAACCGACCCTGTAGACATTCGTGAGCACATTGGTTTCCTCAACCTTTGGCTAGAGAGGTTTGTGTTTTGTGTATCTGATCTGGTCCCAACCTTCCAATTCCAGTTATTAGCTGGATAGCTCACCACTCACGTATGGATCCCCCTTGGCCAATAACTCCTTGGAGCTTCTGACCACCTCCTTCATCTTGTATCGGCCATACTTTTGGTTGGCGATCCAATCGGCCACCCAAGTGTCCCATGGTGGTTCCTCGAGCTATGGCTTAATTAATGTTTATACAACTGTAGGATAAAGATGTGGACTAGAGGGTGGTGAATAGGTGATTTAAAATTTCTAAACAACCTTAACCTAAAATTTCTAGGCTAGGAACAAGGATGGCATAATTAATAAACTAATTAAAGTTTAGCAATCTTAGGTTGAAGGAGGCTCAAGCAATTCTACTAATTAACAAACTTGAAGTAAATTTCTTAAAAGTAAATAACACAAGTGAGACAAGGAATTGTTTCACCGATGTTCGAAAGCTTGCCGGCTTCCTACGTCACCGTTGAGGCTAATCCAACTCCTCCTCTCAATCACCGAGCCACCAAACACCTTCTTCAAGGAGTGGGCAAAGTGAGAGTGGATCCAGAGTGACTCTCAAGCCTCGATCACTAGGGCTATTCCTGCTACACTCCGGAGATGACGAATGCCGAGCCACTCACAAATCCACCGGGTCTCCTCCACAAATTTCTCGGAGGGATCACCGGGAACTCCTCCAAGCCATCCAGCAGGCGGCAACCTCCAAGAGTAATAAGCTGCACTATAAAGCTTGGAGATGATCAAATGCCACTTAATCACTACAATGATGCAATGCACTTGATCAAAAGACTCTCTTTTCTCTCAAAACCAACAAAGTGAATTTTGTGCTCAAATGAGTGTGAGAGGTGTGCTATGGTGTTAGTCAATAAAACAAGGAGCCAAGAAGAAATTTTTGTCCATGGGTGAGGGGTATAAATAGCCCCCACAACAAAAACTAGCCGTTGGAGTCGAAATCACAATTCTGCAAATACTTCAGTTAGACTGGAGTACAATTGTCGGTCAGACCGACAATTTACTCAATGGATAGAAAAATGACCATTGTTTTTCAAATCATAGCCACTTCGGTCTGACCGACGTGGTCACTTCGGTCTGACCGACCACTTTGGTCAGATCGGCCGGATGCACGGTCAGACCGACAGCCTAGAACTTATACTCGAAAAATTTTCACCCAAAAAGTGCTCTCTGTATCCAGTTCAGATTGACACGCAAAAATAATGGTATGACCAAACATTATCATTCAGACCAAACATTATACGGCGGTCAGACTAAACTTCTGCACTTTGGAAAATTTTAGCCAACTGGAAAAATTTATCTCTGACTCCACATCGGTCGGACCGACAAAATTAACGGTCTGACTGAAACATTTTGGTCAGACTGAAATTAACACTATAGTCAGACTGATCTCTCTAGAAAATGCCAAAATCATTTTTCATGATATGCAATGTCTAACTGGCATGAAGTCATTTCTAACTGGCATGAAGATCACTTAGAAGACGCTAAAGCTGCCACATTGAAGACTATTAGGAAGGCTCTCCGTACATTTAGGACTAAACTGAACACACAGTACCTTCAGAAAGGAGAGTCACAGCTCAACGACTATGGCTTTATAACACCAAATGAATGGAACGAATTGAAAATGCAGCATTGCTCGGAAGAAGCCAAACAAGAGAGCATCATGTTCAAAGAACTTAATAAGAAGAATAAGTTCCCACATAAACTTGGGCCAGGTGGATCTAAGGCCAAGGAGGATGAGTGGAGTAGAAAGGAGGAGGAGGACCGTGCGGCTGGGTTACCTGAATAGTTTTTAGGTGTTGATCAGCGCACTAAGAGATGGCTCCTAGGTCGAGCTAAAAAAACACCCGAGGGCCAATATATGCTCTCCGACTCACGGACTAGTGAAGTATTTCAGAAAGCACAGGAAATCGCTGAGTTGGAGAAGGCTGGAAAGATCAAGCCCGAGGGATGTAATGACCAGCTTACATCTGCTCTCACAAACGAGGAACATCGAGGGAGCACCCGAGGTGTCTCTTCTATAGCACCCTGAAAAAATACTCTCCAGAAACAGGAGGGTGCCACATACAAGAAGCGTCAAGCACGCACAGACGATGCCGCAGAGTGCTGTGCAGAGTGGGAGCGACACTTTTTTGAATTTATTAATGAGAATCCAAACATAATGTAGGCTGCAGCGGGACAAATAATTGTGCCAGAGGTACGACTTGACGTAGCAAGCAGTGTTGGCTCAGTACAAGAAAAATTTCCTACTGAGTATACCAAGGTTCAGGTCAATGAGATCACCAACGACATATTTATTAATGACCCCTTGGATCTTCCAATGCCTGATGAGGGGATTGAGACAATCGGAGATGCGCTGAATAACTTTGTCCTATGGGCGAGCTGAGATATCAAATTACTGCAGACAAGTTCTCAGAGTAAATCGCCTATTGTCTCATCACAATCCCCCACATATCTTTCATCTAAGGATGTTCAAAATATAGGATCTTTATCACCTGTTGATGAGCGTGAGATAAAGGAAGAGGCAGAGAAAGAGCTAGTGCCTGATAAAGTGGCAGAAGTGACATAATCAAAAGTGACTGAGCCTGATCAAGTGACAGAGCCAGTGCCAGTGCTTGAGCCCACTGATGAGCCCAACACAAAAGTGCTAGAGCCTAATCACATGCCAGTGCCAGTTCTGGACGAGCCTCAAGTGCCAGTGACTGAGCCCACAACAAAAGTGCCAGTGCTAGTGGCCGAGCCTGAAGAACAAGATGCACGCCCAAAGCCAACAATCCATAAGACAATTGTTCAAGCTGGGAAGTGTTCTGCGCTGAAATCTGAAATGCTTAATTTTTTCACTACTGTGGGGCAAACACGTTCTACGCCCGAAAAGGCTCACATAAAGGCTCCAGTACAAAAGCAGGCGGGCTCACTTTCTGTTGATAAATGTACCTACGGAGACGAGGATTATATCGAATACAAACTAGGCAAACCATTATTACCCCAACGAGTACTTAAGAGTATGCCTTGGAGGATGAGAACATTTCATGACTGGTACCTCGAAGCATCTTCGTTAGGAGTTACACACATAGAATTGAAGGTTCCAATCAAAATATTAAACTGCCTAGAGTTTACTCTTGCATTATTTTTCGACGACTTCCATCGGATGTTCCGTCTGGAGCGAACCGACATCACAAGCATGATGCTCTAGTGCATGTAAGTACTTTTTACTTTGTCAATACAAAACAAAAATCAATCATGTCTTATATTGACTATTGTTTCATAACATATGTAGTTTGAATTCATGTTGTGACACTTCTAATAAATATGGGTACTTGAACCCGTCATTCATAAGCCAAACTGCACAGAACCCGGAACTAAACTGGAAAGATGACAAGTACTGGACCGTGGGTAATAAAAAATTTCAAAGGAAGATGTTCAGTAAATACCAAGACGCACATAAGAAGAATAAAAGGAATTGTGTCGCGTTGTACATTGCACGGTGCATGTATAAATGGAGTGACAGAGAAATGATAAGTGGGGCATATAACTTTAAGTAAGTATACCCAATATATCCACTTAATCACATTTTATCGATTATGAAACTAACATAATCATATATTACTTCTTTCGACAGTGATCATTGGATTGCACTTCTCATATACCCGAAGTACTCAAGAGTTTATGTGCTTGACTCTCTCGACAAACCCAAAAAAGAATATCAAGATATATTAAATGTTATTTAGAGTGCATACAAATACTACGTGGAAAGGTTAGGTGGCCCACATGATCCACAGAGGCCAAAAGATATGCTTATCAAAACCAACTATCTAGTAATATTATATTTTGAAATTTCTTAATTCAATTGATAAAGCCAAACTATATATCGTTCTAACTTTGTCTATATTGAAGTGTCACAAACAATCTTCTGGTTCGGTGCATTGCTGGTATTATACTTGTAATTTCATGAGCAATAACTTAGGAAAGTTTGCACGGACAGTATCTGAGGATACTAAATAAGTAAGTTGATTTATTGTGTGGTAATCTAATATAACTTGCAGCGTATGTACTTATATGTTACGTATGCAGGCGTCAAGTCCATCAATCGTTTCCTAGAAGAGCTAACTCTTAGAATCAGAAATGTACAACATCGTATCAAGGATGTGCCGCAACACGATGCATGAGGTTCTTCATGAGCATGGAGTATTCTTTGATCCTGAGGGTGAAGTGGCCAAGCATCCAACTCTGTATGATTGGGCCATAAGAATGAAAAGGCAAGTACAACAAATCGATAAAACATTTTAAGCTGAGCATGTATTTGTGAAACAATGTTTAATTTTGAAATTTTGATAGATGTAAACTTTTTAAACTTGATGTGTGATGAAATGTAAACTTTGTAAATTTGTAAATTGATGAGATAGGTTGTTGTTGTGTTGATGTGTTGCTGTTGTGGATGTGTATGTGGATATGTGGATGTTTTGTTGCTATGTATGTAGATGGCTGTGTGAAGCATATAATGTAAACTTTGTAAATTTGTAAATTGATGAGATGGGTTGTTGTTGTGTTGTTGTGTTGCTGTTGTGGATGTGTATGTGGATATGTGGATGTTTTGCTCCTGTGTATGTGGATGGCTGTGTGAAGCATATAATTTCTGTGTATTGGTTTGTGGGACTGTGTGAATTAAGGTTTACAATATTCTCTATAATTGGGTAAACACAGCAGTGGTGGGCAGATGAGGTCAGCACGCCCGTTACTGCTGTTCACACAATGGTGGCGGGCTCGCTGACATCTTCTGCCCGCCACTGCTATTGCTAACAGAAGTGGTGGGCAGATGAGGTTAGCGCGCCCGTTACTGCTGTTGACATAGTGGTGGCGGGCTCGCTGACATCATCTGCCCGCCACTTCTATTGATAACAGAATTGGCGGGTAGATGAGGTCATCGCGCCCGTTACTGTTGTTGACATAGCAGTGGCAGGCACTCTACCCGCCACTACAGGTTGTTTTTGCCCGCCGCTATAGTGTCGCTTTATACTAGTGCAACCCCTCTTAGTAGTACGGCAAAACAAAAGCGAAAACTAGCCTATTTGATCATCCCATCTCCTTTATCAAATTTCTAGCCTCTTTACCTTGAAATGAACTTTTCTTTGCCATCATCAATTTTAATCGGGTCACTTCATCCTTTTCTGCATTCTTGTGGACCTAACTTATCACAATCACAACTTGCAAACAATGGTTAGTCCACTAATCACATTTTTCATTTAATTACCAAAACTACATAAGCGGTCTAGATGCTTCAATCTCCCCCTTTTTGGTAATTGATGACAAACAAACATATGAATTTGAAATAGATGGGTACACATGTGCAAAATATAACAATAGCCCCCTAGACACATGCATACAAGAATACACACATAAGAGATCGCAAGTATCATAATTGAAGATCAAATAGTTCAATGAGAACAAATAAGCCAAATAGTGGTCAAAAGGCCAAATAGTCCAAATAGAGATTCAATCAACCCAACAAGTTAAAAATTCACATTACACACACAAAAGGCACATAGTAGTTCAGATTATTACAATAACTAGGACTACCACTCTAGACTAAGACCCTTCCTACTTCTAGCTCCTTCCCTCTTCTAGCTCTTCTCCCCCTTTTGGCATCAAGGACAAAAAAGCTTCAATCTTGTGGAGGCGGAGGAGGAGGCGTATCAATGAAGTGGCGATGACAGTGATAGACTAGCGTGTGCGAGCTCTCCAAATTTGACATCCTTCCCTCCAAAGAGTCCAATCTACTGCCTATATGATCCAATGAGGTGTTTGACTACTGAACATTTCCTTGAGGCTCATTTATGCTACCTTGAATTTGAGTCTGACCAGTGAGGAGAGAGTCAAAGTTTGAGCTGAGGTGCTGAAACCCTTCTGTAATAGATTGCATGACTGGATTGAAGTAATTTTGGGGCTCCATTCGAAATAAGAATAGTGAGGCTAACAAAGTCCCGAGGAGCAAACTGAGCCTGATATGCAGATCCAAAGGATGGGCCAGCAGGAGTAGCATCAACATGTACTTCTTCTTGAACTACTGGAGGAGGTGTTGGAGGTGCATGTCGTTGAGCTGGCACTCTAGGAAAATAAGAAGGATGAGTGGTCATGTACTTCCCAATGTTCCCTGCCTTCGAGATAATCAACTTCATCAAGTAAGGTGCATAATATAAGCCTTAGCAAAAACTGCCCTTCACTTGAGAGATCTCCTCCATCATTAGATCAACAACATCAAACCGGGTCCCTTGCATGATAGCATCAATAATCGCCCAATCAATTCCTCTCACAACTTCATTATTGCCACACCTGGGAAGAATGGTGACTCTAAGAATTCTATTGATTAGGCTTGGCTTGACCTTTAAACCTAGTTACTTTAAGTATCCTATAAGGTCCATCTGTGTCATAGAACCTGTGCAACTCAGATTCTACAATTGGGTTCACCGTCAGTTCCTCATGAAGCTTCAAACCTCCCTCAAAACAAATCTTCAACAAATTTCTGATTTCTTCTTTGGTGGCCTTATACTTGGAGGAGCGAGTCATCCACTTGATTTTTGTCTTCTCAACATTCATCCAAATAGTAGCATAGAATTTCCTGATTAACTCCTCGTCATAATCTTGTCTTAGTGTCACAGTCCTATCTAGGCCAACTACCGTAAAAAGTTGCTGAACACACTCAAACAGTGGCACTTCATTTATCTTTTCCCAATTTATCTATTTTTGATTTTCTATCTTCCTATTGGGACCATGAAGTTGATCAAACACCTCCTTCTGAAAACGATTGTGAAAACGAGTGTCGTGATTATCATTTGGTCTTCTTTAATGGTTAAGCTGCCTGAGAGACTCATATCTCATCATGTTGTTGCGCACGTCAAGCACAAATTGAATATTTGGGTCAACTTCATCTCCATCATCAGACTCTTCCTCCTCAACTTCTTCCTCTTCCTTCTCATTGTCCATGTCAACATCCTCATTACCCACATTCTCAGACTCATCATCAGAACTTGGCTCATAGTCATCTCCACTTTCATCAACTTGAGCGGGAGGGAGCATTCCAAGAGCCCTCAACCTAGCCATTTCCCATGACAACCATAATGGGGAGGAGGCATTTCTACAAAGAAATAGCCCTAAAATGTTAAAACTAGGTCAACCACTTCTCTCACCTACGGTTCCATGCCATGGTTCACAAAAGCAATAAAAACTGAAATTTAACAATGGAATGGAGAGAGGGAAGAGAGGGGAATCACTTACAAAGTAACCAGAGGGAAAACGGTGGTCAGACCAGAAGGATTCACCCCAAGGATGAAAAAGGGGCTAGGGTTCTTGAGAGGGGAGAGGAGAGGAGAAGAGGGGAGTTTTGCTCGGTTTGGGGAGAGAGAATGGGAGAACAGGGGTAAAAACCCGAGAGAAGGCTTGGCGAGGCCAGTTTAAAAAACACTCCAGTCAGACCGGAGGTATAGGTTCAGTCTAACTGAACTCACTTCAGTCAGACCAACTTGTGGCCGTCGGTCAGACCGAAGTTCCTAGACTCAGACAAAAACAACACATCTAAACTGCAAAAATTTGAAATCCATTTAAATAAATTTAGAAAAATTTGAAATTTTGTCTGGGACATGTTTGAGTTCCAAAATGTATGAATCATCAAAATTTTTAAATATTTGACACTCAAAAGGTGGAACTCATCAAAATGTGAGTTTAGGTCTAGAATGGTCAAGGGTCACTTTTTTGCAACTTTGAAATTCAAATATCTTTTGATAGAAAGCCCAACACAGAAACTTTTGAATATGAAAAACATTTGTGTGGGTGTCCTCTAGAACTTTCCTTTTGGGCTCATGTCCCGAAAATGCTTTGCAGAGAAAATAGGGACTTAAGTCGTTTTGGACCAAAAGAAGAATATTCAATAACCTATTTTGCCAAAATTGGGATAAGAGAGATGTAAAAGACTTTCTAGTTTCCAACATCAATGAAATGTAGTAAGAGACTCTTTTAGAGACTTTTTAACATATGTCTCAACAAAATAGCTTATATTTTGATGAAAATCACTTTTTGACCCATATGACCGTTTTAAGCCTAAATTTGCACTTCATTTGGTTTTCAACATGTAGAAAGAGTAGTATGGAATATGAGTGAATGCAATACTCCCCCTTTATGTATCACTCCATAAAAATGCTTGATAATCAAATAAATGGCAACTTATGACTTGAATAGGAAAAAATGCGATATAAGAACCAATTGAGCATAAATGATCATAAACACAAATTGTTAAACAATATTAGAGAAATCTATGACATTTAACTCATTCCACAATTTTCAAAAGCGTGTTTCATCGAGAGGCTTGGTAAAGATGTAGGCAAGTTGGTCTTCGGTGGGTATATGGCTTATGACTATGTCTCCTTTGGAAACATGGTCTCTTAGGAAGTGGTGGCGAATGTCATTGTGTTTGGTTCGAGAGTGTTGTACCAGGTTGTTGGCTATTTTGACGGTGCTATCATTATCACAAAAACGTTTTACTTTTGGGAAGTTTAGGCCATAGTCCAATAAGGTTTGTCTCATCCAAAGGAGTTGGGCACAACAACTACCTGCCGAAACGTATTCTACTTCGGCGGTGGAAAGAGTCACTGAATTTTGTTTCTTGGATTACCATGACACATGGGATCTACCAAGCAATTGGTAACTACCAGAAGTGCTCTTTATATCCACTTTGCAACCGGCATAATCCGACTCAGAATAGCCAACTAGCTTGTATTTAGCACCCTTTGGATACCATAAGGCAATATTTGAGGAATGCTTTAAATATTTAAGAATTATTTTTACCGCCACTAAATGACATTCTTTAGGAGCGGCTTGTAAATGAGCACACATGCAAACACTAAACATGATATCGGGTCTATATGTGGTAAGATAAAGTAGACTACCAATCATAGAACGATAAAGCTATAGGTCTACCAGTTTACCTCCCTCATAAAGTTCGAGGTGTTCATTTGTTGCCATTGGAGTCTTGATGGGCTATGCGTCGATCATGCCAAACTTCTTGAGTAGATCTTTGATGAACTTGGTTTGACTCACAAAGGTCTCATCCTTGAGTTGCTTCACTTGTAGGCCAAGGAAGAAGCTCAATTCACCTATCATGGACATCTCGAATTCCCTACACATCATGTCACCAAAATATTTGCAATGTAGTTCATTAGTGCAACCAAAAATGATATCATCAACATAAATTTGACAAACAAAGAAATCATCACCAATAATTTTTGTAAAGAGGGTGGTGTCAACTTTGCCAATTATAAAACCTTTTGAAAGGAGAAAATCTCTCAATTTTTCATACTAACCTCTAGCAACTTGTTTTAGTCCATAAAGAGCTTTGAGAGTTTGAAAACATGATCGGGAAATTTAGGATCTTCAAAACCGGGAGGTTGTTCAACAAAGACAAGTTCATCAATTTTTCCATTTAGAAAGACACTTTTCACATCCATTTGAAAAAGTTTAATATCGAAACAACATGCAAATGCAAGAAGGATGCGAATGGCCTCAAGCCTTGCCACGGGGGCAAAGTTTTCATCAAATTCCAAACCTTCGACTTGAGTAAATCCTTGAGCCACCAAACTTGCCTTTTTCCTTATAACAGCTCCACCTTCATATTGTTCATTCCTAAACACCTACATTGTTCCGATGACATTGTGGTTCTTGGGCCTCTCAACTAAAGTCCACACATTGTTTCTTGCAAAATTCTTGAGCTATTCATACATTGCATTCATCCAATCCGGATCATTTAGAGCTTCATTTTTATATTTAGGCTCAAGACAAGAAACAAAAGAGTAATGTTCACAAATAGAAGCAACACGAGAGCAAGTTTGGACGCCCTTACTAATATCACCCAATACTTGATCAATTCGGTGATCTTTTGATAGGGCGTTGTTGATTTTTGTGGGAATAGGCATTTCTTGTTCCTTCTCCTCCTCTAGATCAACTTGAGCTTGACTTGGCGTAGCGGAAGTAGATGGCTCAACTTGAGTAGAGGTAGATGGATTCTCTTCATTGTCCTCTATGGGCTTGATGTCACTAATTGACATTTTTTGCATTGCTCTCATCTAGCCTTCATCACCTACATCATTCAAATTCTCGTTCCCTTCTTGAGAGCCATTAGTTTCATCAAATTTAACATCCATGGTTTCCTCTACAATAACTTTTTCTTTTGTCGTAGACATGATATGCCTTGCTATTTGAGGAATAATCGAGTAGGAAACATTCATCACAACGTCTTTCAAATTTTTTTAGTCTCACACCCTTTTGATAAATATAGCAAGTACATCCAAAAACAAGAAAGTAGGAGACGTTTGGTTTTCTTCCAACAATAAATTCATAAGAAGTCTTTTTTCAAAAGTCGATGCAAATAAAGACGGTTTGAAGAATGACAGGCAATATTAATTGTTTCCACCCAAAATGCATATGAGACATTATATTCATCAAGCATGGTTCTAGCCATCTCAATGAGAGTTCTATTTTTCCTCTCCACAACATTATTTTGTTGAGGTGAATATGTTGCAGAGATTTCATGCTTGATGCCTATATCATCACAATAATCATCAATATTGGTATTTTTTTAACTCTGAACCATTGTCACTCCTTATTTTCACAATAGTATGATTAAATTCATTTTGAGCACTTTTAGCAAACTTTTTGAAAAGATCGGATGTTATGGCTTTATCATACAAAAAAATACCCAAGTATATCTTGAATAGTCATCAACAATTACAGGACAATGGCTATTACCACCAATACTCTAGTAAGTTGTTGGACCAAACAAGTCCAAATGTAGTAGTTCTAATGGTCTAGATGTGGACATGATACTTTTGGAGGGATGAGAACAAGCAACTTGTTTACCGACTTGACATGCACGACACAATTTGTTTTTCTCAAACTTCACATCCTTCAAGCCCACAACTAGATCACGTCTTGAAATTTTGCTTAGTTGATGCATTCCAACATGAGCTAGCTGTCTATGCCAAAGCCAACCCAAGGAGGTTTGTACAACTAAACATGTTGTCAAATTAGTTTCTTTTGAAGTAAAATCCATGAGATAAAGATTTCCAAAACGAAACCCTTTAAAAATAAAGGAGTTATCAATGATGCTTGTTACAACTACCTCATGAGAATTAAATGTGCATGATAAGCCTAGATCACATATTTGGGTAACGGAAAGCAAGTTAAAATTCAAAGATTCAACAAGATAAACATTTGAAATTGAAAGGTCATTTGTGATAGCAATTTTACCTAAACCAATTACCTTTCCTTTGCTATTATATCCAAAAGTGACATTCTCTTGATTTTTTCTTTCCACCTCAAAAGTGGAGAAAATCTTTCTATGTCCAGTCATATGTTGAGTGCAACCGCTATCAAACACCCAATATCTACCTCCATTGTTGTAATTTACCTACAAAACAAAATTAATTTCTTTTAGGTACCCAAACATGTTTGTGGCCCTAGAGGTTAGTGACAAAGGCCTTTGGCACCCAAATGACATTCTTTTTGGTACCAAGAATGAGCGAACCAACATATATAGCATAAATAGTACCATTTTGAGCTTTCATAAGCATATAGTGTG
Organism: Zizania palustris; assembly: GCA_019279435.1. Taxonomy (NCBI): domain Eukaryota; kingdom Viridiplantae; phylum Streptophyta; class Magnoliopsida; order Poales; family Poaceae; genus Zizania; species Zizania palustris. Next base: position 63,750,098 of record JAAALK010000080.1, on the reverse strand, counting down.
AATCAAAAGGAAAAAGACTTAGTAGTCTTACCAACCGGGCACTCTACAACAATGTGCCCTACCTCATGACATTTGTGATAAAACTTATCATTGCTCTTGAAAAATCTAGGAGCACAGTGTGTGGGCTTTTTACCCTTTTTGGGAGTGAATCCCAAACCCTCCTTGTTAAAGGAGCACCGTTGCTCACTCAAGATTTTATCAAGAGTGTTCTTGCCCTTTCAGGACTTCAAAGATCTGTAAGTACTTCGGAGAGGAAGACCCTGGGGAATTCTCCCGCTCTTATGCTCTAGATATCGAAGCCAGTGGAGGGGTCCGAGACACAATGGCGAAGTGTTTCCCCCTTGTGCTCGAAGGAGTCCCTCTACGCTGGTTTTGCTCTTTGAAACTAGGATCAACTAAATTCTAGGAGCAGTTGACAAAAAAGTTCGTGAATGATTTCCAAGGGACCTTCGTACCCCCTATGTCTACCGAGAGTCTTTTTCAGGTGAAGCAGCAACCTGGAGACACTTTACAACAATTTTTTAAGCGCTTTGCTCATACGAAGTCTCAAATAAAGGGGCTATCTACATCATCTGTTGTTGATGTGGCGCGCGAAGGTGTCACAAATACGGGCCTCCTCGACAAACTTCATCGGAAGCATATATCTTCAATAACACAATTGATGGACTACTTTGAGGAGTATGATAGGTCCGAAGAAGGATGGCTTCAAAGAACCACTTCGTCCTCATCGACCTTCCTTCAAGAAGTCAAGATTGAGCTGAAGCCCCAAAAGTTCTTCACAAGTCTCCTTCTTCGAGAATAACCACAATGATAGTCGAAGAGGGCGAAAACATCATCGCTCCAAAGTTTTGAACATTGCCCGTCTTCATCCAAATTCCCCCACTAAAATTCCGCAAGCTCCAGAGGAAGCAAGGTCAGTGGCTGGAGGCCACCATTGATGCCGACTGGCAGAGGCCAACCCTTCTTTTGCTGTGTACACGGTGAGACTCGAAGCCATGCTACCAATGCCTGTAAGTCTATACTAGCTCTATGGAGCGAGTACCTCGAGAGGAGCTTCGGTCGAGGCACTACTAACTGAGCCCATTCTAAGGAACGTCTAGAGCCGGTGCAGACCATCGGACGTTTAGACAACTTCGAAGCCCTAAGATAGCCTTCGGTGGCGAGTGTTATGCCACCTCTGAAGGAATAAGATACACAAGACCGTGACAAATGAGTGGTTCTTCCCATTTCTAGAGGAAGAATCTTGGGCGGCATGTAGCAAAGGCAAAGGAGGGAATATGTTCATGAAGTAGGGCATATTGGGACCTCCTCGTCGGTTGCTGAAATGCCCAAGTGGTCTCACGTGCCTATATCTTTCTCTGAGGAGCCATGCTGAATAGCGTGGGCCTCATGGCTCCAGATGTGATGAGTCATTGTCAACGATAGTCAAAGAGGACAGAAGAAGAAAGGAGATCTGCTGTTTCATGGGCCACGTGTGACTCAGGTACACGGGCAGCGAGCGACTGTCGGGCAGAGGAGGCTGCGAAGTCGGGCTAGCCCAATCCAGGTACATGGGCCAGGAGCAGCAGAAGACCCACTGGGCTGTTGACCAGGATTGACTCAGCTACATGGGCGGTGAGTGATTGCCGGGCTGAGAGAGCTGCGGAATCGGGCCGGCCCAATCTGGGTACCTGGTGCAAAGCCGGTGGAGGCTTTGTCAGTTTCGGCGCAAAACTGACAACCGTTGATCTGTATCTCTAGGCCCACAGTCAGTCAGTCGTGTCTGTAAAAATTCCTAAGGGCAGTTGAGTCTTTTCCTTTATTTTAGCGTCTGTAAAAACCCTAAGGGGCTGGTGGAATATTCTAGGCCATTGGGCAGCCTATAAATAGGACCCCAATCCCTAGGGTTGGACTACCCTTTTGGCTGAAATCAATACTACTCCTTTGGGTCATTTTGTCTCTTGCATTTTCTCTCTCTCTCTCTCTCTTCACTTGTGCGCCGCCAGGCTGTTGTTCTTGATTTTTGTGCCTTGCATTTATTCAGTCTTCTCCGATGCAGTGAAGCTTCTATTCTCGAATCGTGCCCAGCATTTTTGTAGAAATTTTTATGGCTTCGTTTCACGTGCATAGCTGATTTTCCTGAACATTTATGCCTCGGTTGCTACTTTTCTTCACGGAAGTAGTACTAGTTCATACTGGTTGCAAGTAGTACTACTACACTGTTGCAACAGTACACTAGTACTCTAGCCTTGCTTTTACTGCACAGCTTTTTGATCGAGTTGACAGGACTAAAGTCCCTTTTCTGGCTGTTCTCTAGCGAAGCCCCTTCTCTGTTCGAAGCCCCTCAGCTTCGTGAGGCAGGCTTCGATCTGATATCCTCGAGGGCTTCACTTGAACTTTGACTTCGCTCTTGTCTTGTGAATTTAGCTTTGAAGTATGTGTTGAACTTAGTCTGTTGGCTTGTCTTACTTCGACTGTCTTTGCGAAGGTGAACTCCAACTAGAGCTATTCGAAGTTCATACTTCGACAGGCTTCGGAGTCTGTTTCGAAGCTGGCCTGTGGTTCGAAGGTCATACCTCGATAGTGCTAGCTTTGATCATAGTCGTGTAGGCATCGAGTTGATTTTGCTGCCACGTGTCGGGTTTCGCTTATCCTTCGAAGGCTGTTTTTCTGTGCATTGTGTTCGAAGCTCTGTTCGAAGGATAGGCTTCGAAGGACATTGTTCGAAGCAAGTCTCGACACTGTCATACTTTGCTTCGAAGCATACTTCACACTTACACTCGAGCTAGGCTAGACTAATCAAACCTTCGGCACGTCAACTTCAACCTTCGCTCAACTTCGACAGGCCTCGACCTCCGAAGCAGGCTTCAACACTGCGATGCAGGCTTCGACACTGCGAAGCAAGCTTCGACCAGCGAAGCAGGCTTCGCCAAGTTTCGAACAGGAGACAAATTTCGAACGGTAACTTCTCATTTCACTCTTTGTGTATTTGTACTGAAAGTTTATCTTGCCTTGTCTTTTGTATACTATTTATCTGTCTATTAGCACTGCTTTGGCATTTCTCTTTTATCAACAGTTGCTTCTAGGCTAGATACCTTTAGACTTAGGCGATCTGTTCTTTCTGTGTTGTTTAGTCTTTAGAGGTGCGTTGGGTATTGGGAGCAGGCCATTGATCTGAAAGAATTTTTAGGCGCCCATTCACCCCCCCCCTCTGGTCGCTACTTTCGGTCCTACAAGTGGTATCAGAGCAAGGTTAGGGTTTTTCCATACCTTAACCGGTTCTAAACCCCAGTAGTGACCATGACGTCTCCTGGCAAGGTCCCGTCCTTGGAAGCCTATGGCTATAACTATTGGAAGACTCGCATGCGAGCCTATCTCATGAGCCAGGGTTCGGACATTTGGGACATTTGCGTTCACACCACGTTTGTCATATTGCCAATCGCTGAGCATGGTACTGCTGGTATCATTGCTCAGCATCTGAGCAACAGTAAGGCTGTGAACATTCTTTTCTCTGGTTTAGGTCCCATTGAGTTTGAGCGTGTGAGCCATCTCTCCACTGCGAGAGAAATCTGGGCTACCCTCAAGGCACACCATGAGGGAACAGCACAGGTCAAGGCTCGGCTCTATCAGACCTACCGGCGTGAATATGAGAATTTCACACAGAAGCCATGTGAATCTGTTGAGGCTTTGTTTGGTCGTTTTCAGTCGATCATAAACAAGCTTCGGGACAACAAGGCTGAGGGTGCTCAGTTAGTCTCAGATCATGAGCAGGCGCTCAAGGTTCTCCATACCTTGGACCCAAAGATCTGGGAGATCAAGGTATCTTCTATCATTGAGAGTACTTCTTATGATACCTTGACCATTTCTGAGTTGTTTAGCAAGCTGAAGGCTACTGAGGTTGATCTCCAGCTGAGATCAAATCTCACTGGTTCTGGATCGAAATCTCTGGCCCTTGCTACACCTTCTGTTGATCCCTCTTCTGTGAGCTGTGCTGGGTTCTCTTTGATGTCTATCACTGAGGACCAGCTTGAGTTGTTGGGTGATGATGATTTGTGTCTTTTTAACAACCGGGTGCGTCGTGTCTATGACAAGAGAATGTTCAAAAGACACGGCACAAAATCCAGATGCTTTGAGTGTGGTGATCCAGGACACTTCATCATTGACTGCCCCAAGCGCAATGGACACAAGAAGGGCCCCGGTGGCAGCTTCCACGACTCCGACAAGCACGACAGCTCTTCCTTCAACAAGGGCAAGCCGAAGACCAGATTCTTCAAGAAGGCCCTGAAGGACTACCGCCGAGAGAACAAGAAGCGCGACAAGGCCTTCTTCGCCGAGATGGAGAAGAGCTACTCTAAGCGGTCCACGTCTTCTTCCTCTTCATCGAGCTCAAGCGATGAGGAGATCGCCATCAGGAAGGGGAAGGACAAGGACGATCCGGCGGGCCTCTGCTTCATGGCTTTTGGGGACAAGCCGAAGAGCCGCTCACACTAGCGCCGAAGATCCCGCAAGAGCTTCTGTTCAATGGCTCTTGGGGATAAGGAAGAAAAGAGCTCCTCCGATGACTCCGACGACGACGACAACGAAAAGGTATCATCCTATGAGCGCGAGATCATTGATTTACTTGAGAGTAGTCGTCAGGAGTTAAAGTATCGGGAAAAACTGCTTAGGGTGGCCAAGAAGAGGATAGATGAGTTAGAGAGTGAGCTTGCCGTAGCCAACGGTAGAATTGTGAGTCTATCTTCTTCCCCTTGCTTGGGTGATAGCAGTGAGTGCCCGAAGTGTGAGGTGGTTCTGTGTGACTTGTCGACTCTGAAGTCCAAGTACACAAAAAGGGTTTATGAGATGGATGCTTTGGCCACTGAGCTTGAAAGCTCTCAGCTGGAGCTGAAAGATGCTCAAGCCACTGTCGTCGCACCCTGTGTTAATTGCCCATCTCATCTAGCTACCTTAGCTGAGCTGAAATCCAAGGGCGATGAGCATTTGGGTGATTTGGAGAGATTGAGAGCTGAGCTTGCGCAGACTAGGCTAGAGCTTGAGACACTATCAGTTCCACCCACCGTCTGTGAGAACTGCCTGTCTCTTAGAATGGAATTGATTAAGCTGAAAGCCGAGAAGTCTGTTCAAGTAGAGAGTGAGTGTGAGACCTGCTTGTCTCAGGTGGAGGTTCTAGCTTCCTTGAGAGAGGAGCTAGCAGATTCTCAGAATGAGAACTTTTACCTCCGTTCTATCCTAAGTTGGATCAGTGCCAGAGAGCCTCAGCTCGGCATGATGATCCAGCAGTTCAAGAGGCAGGATGGGTTTGGAGTAGGTTATACCTACACCAAGGCTGACTTTGAGAGTGCTATTAGCCGGGCAGTGGAGTGGAGTAAAATGACTCCAGAGCAGAGGTATCCCAAGACTCACTCCACTGAGTCTTCCCAAGCTTGTCAGCCCAAGGATGGAGTGATCCATGAACCACCTAAAGCTCTACCCAAGAAACTATCTGGGTTCCAAAGCCCAAACACCTCCACACTTCTCTTGACTCTCTTCCTGGACCGTCTCAACCCAAAAAGATTACACCAAACACCACTAAGACCAAGAATCCCAAGCCTCAACCACACCCCAAGAAGCCCACCTATCATTGTGAGTACTGTCAGAGAGACGGGCATCTTGCGGAGTTTTGCTTCAGGAGGAAGCGGGTTGAGAGAGCAAAGAGGGCTCGTGGTGGTCAGGAGCAGTTCTACCAGCAGGGTGGTAGACTGCGTGTTCCTCGACGCAGGGAGAGGCTGGAGGCCAAGCCGCGTCATGTAGGTGGAGGTAGAGGAGACGGCCTTGTTGCCCGTGCTCCAGTTGGTGGTAGTCGTTCCGGCAGAGCTCCAAGCCGTTTGGCTACGGTCCTGGACCTCGTAGCCGAGGCTTTAGGCAGAACCGAGGACCGCGCTTTGAGCCGCGTTTTGGTCCGAACCTTCATGATGATTTCTTCTTTCCGTCTTTTGAGCAGATGGCTCGACCCTGGTTTAGCTCCTTTGCTAAACCTGATGCTGGACCATTTGCTCCCACTTACATCCACTGATTGTGCAGGATCTGGGACTGGAGGACGTTTGGATCATGGACTCAGGATGCTCCCGCCACATGACGGGACATCACAGATGGTTCTCCAGTCTCACTCCCCCGAGCTCCAAAGAATACATCACCTTCGGGAACAACAGTCAAGGGAAAGTAAGTGGCATTGGCTCAATCCACATTTCAGATCATTTCTCTTTGAAGAATGTTGCTTTGGTTAAAAATTTGAATTTCAATTTGATTTCTGTTTTGCAACTTCTTGAGGATGGTTTGGAAGTGCATTTTAAGAAGGGCAATTCTTCTGTGTTTGATTCTAGAGGGTCTTTGATTTGCTAGATTTTACCATTTGGTAAAATTTTTTGAATTGACTTCTCTAGTTTTTTTGGCCCTTCTCGCTGTTTGATAGCTGGATCTTCTTCTGAGCTCTGGAAGTGGCATAGGAGGTTAGGTCATTTGAGTTTTGATCTGCTAGTCAGGTTAAGATCTGTGGACCTCATCCGAGGATTTGCCAAACTTAAGATGGAGAAGGATCTAGTTTGTCATCCTTGTTGTCATGGGAAAATGGTTGCCGCTTCTCACTCACCTGTGACTCAGGTGATGACTTCATATCTGGGCGAACTTTTACACTTGGACACTGTTGGTCCAGCTCGGGTACGTTCAGTCGGTGGGAAGTGGTATGCACTTGTCATTGTTGATGACTTTTCTCGATTCTCGTGGGTTTCCTTTTTGGAGTCTAAGGATGAAACTTTTCAGTTTGTTCATGACCTGATTTTGAAGCTGCAGAATGAGAACAATGGTCGGATGCGAGCAATTCGCTCCGACAACGGCTCTGAGTTCAAGAACTCTCAGTTCGTCAGCTTCTGTAGTGATCAAGGTCTTGACCATCAGTTTTCTTCTCCTTACACTTCCCCATAGAACGGCGTTGTGGAACAAAAGAACCGCACGCTAGTCGAGATGGCCAGGACGATGCTCGATGAGCACATGACTCCTAGGCGTTTTTGGGCTGAAGCCATGAACACGGCTTGCTATCTGGCCAACCGCATCTTTCTTAGAGCTTACCTTGGTAAGACATCATATGAACTGCGGTTTGGCAGACAACCCATGGTGAGCCACTTGCGAGCGTTTGGCTGCAAGTGCTTTGTGCTCAAGAAGGGAGGGCATTTGGACAAGTTTGAGTCTCGTTGCTTGGATGGTGTTTTTCTTGGTTATGCATTGCATTCTCGAGGTTTCCGTGATTGGAAACTCGAAACCCAGCAGATTGTCGAGACTTGCAAAGTTTCATTTGATGAGTCCTTGCCTTCTTTGACTCCTTCTTTTGAGCCTTCTGGTGATGATGAGCTCGGAGAGTCCATCTTCAAGGAAGATGAGGATACTCCAGCTGCTGATGAGGGTGGGCCTTCTGCACCCCCTGCAGAGCCCACACCTTCTGAGACTTCGACTGAGGATGAGGGTGGACCTCTGATCACTCCTTCCACTACGATCGAGCCCCGTCAGTCGAGTCCAGAGGTGCCAGCTGCTGACTCCGGTGAGGTGACTTCTGATCACCAGGGAACCCGAGCAGTTCAGCGTGATCACCCCTCAGAGCTCATCATAGGTGATTTGACTGAGATAACTTTGCGTTCATCTAATGCCTCTCTTGCTGTGTTTGCTGAATCTGCTTTTGTTGCATCTTTTGAGCCCAGAGACATTTCTCATGCTCTTTCTGATTCTAATTGGATTAATGCTATGCAAGAAGAGCTTGAGAACTTTGTCCGCAATCGTGTTTGGACACTAGTTGAGCCGCCACCAGGATGCAACCCCATAGGCACCAAGTGGGTATTCAAGAACAAACAAGGTGAAGATGGGGTTGTGGTGCGCAACAAAGCTCGACTAGTTGCCCAGGGTTTTTGCCAGAAAGAGGGTATTGATTTTGAAGAAACTTTCGCCCCTGTTGCCCGTCTTGAGTCCATTCGCATTCTCTTAGCTTTTGCCGCTTCGAAGGGTTTTAAGCTTTTTCAAATGGACGTTAAGAGTGCTTTTCTGAACGAGTTCATAGAGGAGGAAGTTTATGTTAGGCAGCCCCCCGGTTTTGAGAACCCCAAGTTTCCTCGACATGTTTTTAAATTGCAAAAAGCTTTATATGGGTTGAAGCAAGCCCCCAGGGCTTGGTATGACTGGTTGAAGCAGTTTTTATTGGGAAAGGGCTTTGTGATGGGTTCAGTGGATAAAACTCTCTTCTTGCTCAGAGTTGCTTCAGATTTTTTAGTCGCTCAGATTTACGTGGATGATATTATTTTTGGCGGTACTACTAATGATCTTGTGTCCAAGTTCTCTGTGCAGATGCACAGTGAGTTTGAGATGAGCGTCATGGGTGAGCTCAAGTACTTCTTAGGGCTCCAAATCAAGCAGACCAAGGACGGCACCTTCATCCACCAAGGTAAGTACACTCGTGATATGTTAAAGAAATTTGACTTTGGTGGTGAGCTGAAGCCGCAGATGACCCCAATGGGCACATCTGGAGGATTGGACAAGGACGAGAATGGCGTCAAGGCAAATGAAAGGGAGTTTCGAGGGATGATCGGTTCACTGCTGTACTTGACGGCGACCAGACCGGACATTCAGTTCGCCGTTGGACTTTGCGCGTGTTTTCAGTCTTCACCACGCGCGTCTCATCGGAAGGCTGTCAAGCGCATCTTCAGGTATCTCACTTATGCGCCCAATCTTGGTCTGTTCTATTCAGCTTCATCATCTCTCGATTTATCTGGATTTTCGGATGCCGACTTTGGTGGGTGTCGGTTGGATCGCAAGTTGACTTCCGGTACTTGCCAATTTCTTGGTTCTTCTCTTGTCTCTTGGTCTTCTCGAAAGCAATCTGGAGTTGCTCTTTCGACCACAGAGGCTGAGTACGTAGCTGCTGCTAGCTGCTGCTCACAGTTGGTTAGGATGATTTCCACTCTACGAGATTTTGGGTTGTTCTTTCCTACCAGAGTTCCTTTGTTTTGCGACAGCACCAGTGCAATTAGTGTAAGGAAAAACCCATGTCTCCATTCAAAAAACAAACACATTGATGTGCGCTTTCACTTTCTGAGGGATCAATATGAGAAAGGTGTCATTGACCTTGTTCATGTTGATACCCATCATCAGTTGGCTGACATTTTCACCAAACCCCTAGATCAGTCTACCTTTGAGCGTTTACGAGGGGATTTGGGTGTTGTGTATCCTTTCTAGGATATTTTTGCGTCAGTTTTCCTTCTTCTTTACTCTTTTCTTGAGTCGTTTTGTGTGAGTTCATATCTTGCATATTCACATATCACACTTTAGAGCTGCTTCTGTTATATGATTGAACTGCTTTACTTATTCTAGCTGGTACATGCTTTTGATTACTTATCGATGATCATGCTTTGCTTCAGTTCACTTGATATGTCTGATATCTGTCATATGCATGGCTTTTATGCTTTAAACTTGAAAAATGATCACCATTGCTTCTGGTAACTAGCATGTGTAGGCTGAGTGCTTTTGCTATCTGTTACATGCCTTGTAGCTAGTTCATCACATAGATGCAGATATGCAACTTGGACATCTTTATGCTTTAACATGGAAATTGTGCTATAAAAATGATAAAAAAAATCAAAAATGAATGAAAATTCCATGCCTTTTTATGCTTGAGTTGAAAAGATCCAAGTGGGTTTGCTCTGTCGCATTGCATTGTTCTGGACTGCTTACCTTAGCACTTTGGTATGAACTAGGACAGTGTAGTGTATGCCAAGACTAATGTCTTAAGCTTCCGATGGTCCAGTTCTGGCCTAGGCTTGACTTGGTCAGTTAGCATAAGGTTTGACATGAAAATAACCCTTGGCAAAAATGAAAAAGGAAAATGAAAAAGCCTGAAAATTAAAAAGACAACAAGTTTGCTGAAGCACTTTGTTTTGGACAATGCTTATCTTGGTAGATATCAGTTAGCTTTTGCATCTCATGCTTTACCTTGCTTGTCAACTGGAAAATGTGGTGATGCTTTTTGTTTGCAAAAACTGAAAAATGCGTGCTAATGACTTTATTTAGATATCATCTGTTGCACTGATCATGCCATGTATCGTTAACAGTATGTCTTTTGTTGTATCTGTTAGATGTTGTAATTGCAGTCAATCATATTTGAGAAGCATGCTTTATTCACTCCACCTGCACCCTAGTTGCATTCATCGCATATGTTGAGGGGGAGTTGCGTTTCAGGGGGAGTCTGTGTCTCTTTTGAGTGCTTGATGAGTTCACTTGTCAACAAGGGGGACAAAATTTTGGGATAAGAGTTCGAGGGGGAGTTCTTTGTCTCACTTACTCTTTTGATATCCTTGTTGATGTTTCTGAGATCGCACTCATTCTGAGCTTTTACCTTTAGTTAACCATAATGACCGCTTCTTTCTTTTGTTCAGCTTTTGGTCATTAGGGTTAAACTTTTACCTTATTTTCTTCTTCTCTGTTTTCTTGTGCTTGGTTTTCGTGTTTCCACATTTGTTTCACAGGTGCTGAAGAGCTGGAGAAGTAAAGTGTTGACAATGCACTCATCAAGGGGGAGATTGAGGAGCCATGCTGAATAGCGTGGGCCTCATGGCTCCAAATGTGATGAGTCATTGTCAACGATAGTCAAAGAGGACAGAAGAAGAAAGGAGATCTGCTGTTTCATGGGCCGCGTGTGACTCGGGTAGAGGAGACTGCGAAGTCGGGCTGGCCCAATCCGGGTACATGGGCCAGGAGCAGCAGAAGACCCACTGGGCTATTGACCAGGATTGACTCAGGTACACGGGCGTGAGTGATTGCCGGGCTAAGAGAGCTGCGGAATCGGGCCGGCCCAATCCGGGTACCTGGTGCAAAGCCGGTGGAGGCTTTGTCAGTTTCGGCACAAAACTGACAACCGTTGATCTTGTATCCGACTGTCCAGAAGAGAAGTCATAGTCGCTACGAAAACTTAGCTTCCGGATAAGTCATCTGTATCTCTAGGCCCACAGTCAGTCAGTCGTGTCTGTAAAAATTCCTAAGGGCGGTTGAGTCTTTTCCTTTATTTTAGCATCTGTAAAAACCCTAAGGGGCTGGTGGAATATTCTAGGCCATTGGGCAGCCTATAAATAGGACCCCAATCCCTAGGGTTGGACTACCCTTTTGGCTGAAATCAATACAACTCCTTTGGGTCATTTTGTCTCTTGCATTTTCTCTCTCTCTCTCTCTTCGGTTGTGCGCCGCCAGGCTGTTGTTCTTGATTTTTGTGCCTTGCATTTATTCAGTCTTCTCTGATGCATTGAAGCTTCTATTCTCTAATCGTGCGCAACATTTTTGTAGCAGTTTTTATGGCTTCGTTTCACGTGCATAGCTGATTTTCCTGAACATTTATGCCTCGGTTGCTACTGTTCTTCACAGATGTAGTACTAGTTCATACTGGTTGAGAGTAGTACTACTACACTGTAGCAACAGTACACTAGTACTCTAGCCTTGCTTTTACTGCACAGCTTTTTGATCGAGTTGACAGGACTAAAGTCCCTTTTCTGGCTGTTCTCTGACGAAGCCCCTTCTCTGTTCGAAGCCCCTCAGCTCTGTGAGGCAGGCTTCGATCTGATATCCTCGAGGGCTTCGCTTGAACTTTGACTTCGCTCGTGTCCTGTGAATTTAGCTTCGAAGTATGTGTTGAACTTAGTCTGTTGGATTGTCTTACTTCGATTGTCTTTGCGAAGGTGAACTCCAACTAGAGCTATTCGAAGTTCATACTTCGACAGGCTTTGGAGTCTGTTTTGAAGCTGGCCTGTGGTTCGAAGGTCATACCTCGATAGTGCTAGCTTCGATCATAGTCGTGTAGGCTTCGAGTTGATTTTGCTGCCACGTGTCGGGCTTCGCTTATCCTTCAAAGGCTGTTTTTCTGTGCATTGTGTTCGAAGCTCTGTTCGAAGGATAGGCTTCGAAGGACATTGTTCGAAGCAAGTATCGACACTGTCATACTTTGCTTCGAAGCATACTTCGCACTTACACTCGAGCTAGGCTAGACTAATCAAACCTTCAAAACATCAACTTCAACCTTCGCTCAACTTCAACAGGCCTCGACCTCCGAAGCAGGCTTCGACACTACGAAGCATGCTTCGACACTGCGAAGCAGGCTTCGACCAGCGAAGCAGGCTTCGCCAAGTTTCGAACAGGAGACAAATTTCGAACGGTAACTTCTCATTTCACTCTTTGTGCATTTGTACTGAGAAGTTTATCTTGCCTTGTCTTTTGTATACTATTTATCTGTCTATTAGCACTGCTTTGGCATTTCTCTGTTTATCAACAGTTGCTTCTAGGGTAGATATCTTTAGACTTAGGCGATCTATTCTTTCTGTGTTGTTTAGTCTTTAGAGGTGCGTTGGGTATTGGGAGCAGGCCATTGATTCGAAAGAATTTTTAGGCGCCCATTCACCCCCCCTCTGGTCGCTACTTTCAGTCCTACATTCTCCGCAGTAGATGCAGTGGGTATTAAATTCTCTCATGCGGACCCCCTTGTTATCACCACTGATATTGTAGGAACGGAGGTCCAGAGAGTGCTAGTTGATGGCGGAAGCTCCGCAGATATCATCTTTGTCGAGGCCTTCGACCAGTTGTGCATCCTGTGGAAACACCTACTCCCAGCAGCTCGTCCGGTTCAAGGCTTCGTAGGCCCTCCTCTCAATGCCCTTAGCCAAATAGGCCTCGAGGTTGCCTTCGTAGAGGAGCTCCTGTCTAGATCGGAGGAGGTGATATTCGACATCATCGATGCCCCTTATGCCTATAATGTTATCTTCGAAGGGGAATGCTAAATCAATTCGGAGCCATGGCACATCACAATTATCTATGCCTGGAGATGCCCACACAAGGAGGAGTGCTAACGGTCTTCGGTGACCAAGCTACGGTGCGAAGGGCAGAGTATGGCCATGGTCCACCCCTTGATCATAGACAGATCAATAATGTGCAAGACCATTTGGAGGATACCCCTACGTCAAGCGAGCTCTGAAAAATATCCTCCCCTAGGCCAAGCCCCGAAGGTGAAATTATAACAAAGATCATCATCAAGGATGGCAAAGACTATCCCATCTAGTTTGGTAAGGAATTTCCTTTGAAAATTGCTAATTCGTTGGAGGAAGTAGTTAAAGAAAACATGGATATTTTTGCCTGGTCTGGTGAAGATATTCCCGCAGTTGATCGAAGTATCATTGAGCACAGCCTACTCGTCAACCCAAGGGTTCGACCTGTTCGCTAGGGGCTCCACAAATTGTCGACAAAAAGGGTTGACCTTGCTAAAGTAGAAGCAGAGAAGTTGTTGAAGGCTGGGATCATTAGAGAGGTGATCCATACAGAGTGGTTAGCCAACCCCGTCTTTTTAAAAAATACCTCCGGCAAGTGGCGCATGTGCATTGACTTCACATCCCTGAATAAAGCATGCCCACGTGACCCCTACCCCATGCCCCGCATTGATCAACTAATCGACTCCACTGCCTGCTCTGAGCTTTTGAGCTTCCTCAACGCGTACTCCAGATAACATCAAATATGGTTAAAACGTGAAGACAAAGCCAAGACAAGCTTTGTAACTCCTTCGGGAGTCTTTTGTTATGTAAGAATGCTCTTCGGCTTAAGAAATGCCAGGGCAACTTTTTTAAGGTTAATTGCTAAGGCTCTAGGTCACCAGATAGGCCGCAATGTCGAAGCTTATATGGATGATATTGTAATAAAGAGTGCTTTAAAGCACCAACATAGTCTAGACTTAGCAGAAACTTTTGAGAGCCTCTAGGCATATGGAGTTCGCCTCAACCCCGAAAAATGTATCTTCGGGGCTCAAGCTAGAAAATTTATAGGGTATTTAGTCTCGAGCAGGGGGATCGAAGCTAGCCCAACACAGATAACTGCATTGCAAAGAATGGTTCCACTAGAAAATTTGAAGCATGTTTAGAAGTTTGTCGGATGCCTCGCGGCCCTTAGCAGATTTTTGGCAAGGTCCATAGAGCGGAGCCTCCCAATATTAAAAGCCTTAAAAGGGTTTGAAGATTTCGCATGGATACCAGAGTGCAAGAAGAGTTTTGATGATATTAAATATCAACTTGGTAACCTTGCAACACTCAATATGCCATCGCAAATGAAACTATTCTTCTTTATCTTGCAGCTACATGATCTACTATTAGTGTGGTTCTTGTTTGAGAGATGGACTTAAATGGGAAGGTGATACAAAATTTGGTATATTTTGTGTTAGAAGCCTTATCCGCAGCAAAAACTCGATACGTCGAATTGAAAAAATTCAATTATGCTTTGGTAATGGCTTTGAGGAAATTACAACATTATTTTTTGGCACATAATGTAATTGTACCAACTTCTTATCCTGTGGGAGATATGCTCTGAAGCAAGGACTCTATAGGGAGAATTGGAAAGTGAGCCGTTGAGCTAGCTCCTTTCGGCATCTCCTTTGTAGAAAGAACAACAATCAAGTCACAGGTGGTGACTGATTTTGTAGCGGAATGGACTCCGTCTGCAGTATGGGCTCCAGAAGAATCAAATGAAGGAATATGGACCATATACTCCGATGGAACTTTTCAAGCATCCGGAGCAGGTGCCAGAGCGGTCATAATTTCGCCTTCAGGGTAGAAAGCAATGTACTCCGCAAGGCTCAACTTTAAGTCCACCAATAATATTGCAGAGTACAAAGGAATTTTGCTAGGCCTCCGTAAGGCACGTGCCCTTGGTGCTACAAGAGTTGTTATAAAAATAGATTCCCAAATTGTAGCAGGGCACATTGATAAAAGTTTCCAGGTTCGACATCCACAGCTTGCTAGATATCTAGAAGATATCCGCAAGATCGAAACAACATTTAAAGGGATCTCTATCTAGAGCATCCCATGAGTCGACAATGTACAAGCAGATATCTTTGCAAAAGCTGCAGTTGGAGCCCTAGATATTCCGGAAGGGGCTTTTTATGAAGAGCTTGCCTCCCCTTTTTATGAGGGCTTTTTTGTTCATGTTTAAATTCTAGTTTGAACTTGATTTTTTAACAATAAAAATACATCATAACTTATCTAATTGCAAAAACTGATATTTTTCTCCCTTAATTAGTTTACTGTTTTTATTTTCATTAAGTGTGTTTTTATTAGCATCCAAACATTTTTTTTTACATTTTCATGACTTTTTTGTTCATGTTTAAATTCTAGTTTGAACTTGATTTTTTAACAATAAAAATACATCATAACTTATCTAATTGCAAAAACTGATATTTTTCTCCCTTAATTAGTTTACTGTTTTTATTTTCATTAAATGTGTTTTTATTACATGTTGTTACTATATGATCGAGACTTTGTAGCGCGGTGGTGCGGGGGCTCGCTTGACATATCATGTTTATTTGAAAGCAAGTAAACAAACACAAGTCCAGGCTGGGGAAACCAGCTTACACATCGAAACGCACTACTGGTCAAACCCAAATCGGCACAAACCCAACCTATTTCTGGTTAAACAGATTAAAAGCCTCAACTTGCCAATCCTCAACCAAATCGGCATCATCAGGCAGTCTGAACTGCTCTCCATGTTCCTGAACAAAAAAATACACGCGGCGGTGATAGTGAGAACAACTTATTATCAATGATTGAATTGGATGATAAAAATATAAAATTTGCATAAAAAGAGGATCTTGCCTCCTTCCTGCTCTTGCTGCCGCATTGCTCTACATGCTTCCCTTTTCCACCGCTAGCCTCGGCATGTTTCCCTCTACCACCGGTTGTCTCATCATTCTTCCCAACACTTACCCTATCTGGTTGCGGCGATCGCGAGTCGTCCTCCGAGTCGGAGTCTATTATGAGAATCACTTTCTTCGCCAAACAACTGCAAACTATACCATCATGTACCTTATGTTTACCGCATTTGAAACCTCACACACGCCACTTGATGTAGAGTCTGAGGATCGACTGTTTGTTGGTTCAATCTTAGGAGGAGCCATCTGCATTTTTTTTGTCACATTGATATAACATTAAAAAACACTAAGCTAGTAATATTATAGTACATTAAAAACATTATTGTTATAGTGGAAATTTGTTTTCTCAGAAATTTTTTATAGTACATTAAAAAAAATTATTGTTATAGTGGAAATTTTTTTCTCAGAAATTTTTTACAGTAGATTAAAAACATTATTGTTATAGTGCATTCTACTAGTAATATTATAGTAAATTATATTACCACGCATAAATTAATAAGACCAAAGAAGTAGGTTAATAATTATTTACTGATCGACTGGATGGCGGCGACGACGGGCGGCGCCGACGGGCTCCGAGGAAGGCGGCGACGGGCGGAGGGCAGCGACGACGTGCTCCGGGACGTCGACGGCGGCGACGGGAGGAGGGGGGCGAGTTTAGGGTTTAGAAAATGAAACTATGTTTTCGGACGGCGGGAGTGGAAAGTATATATAGGTGTCTTAGTAGTGGCGGGCATGATGACGTCAGCATGCCCGCCACTACTAAAAGGATAGCGGTGGCGGGTTAGTGACGTCATCATGCCCGCCACTACTAATCCGCCGTTGGTGGGGTTATCTAGCATACGTTGCCACTCAAGTCGAGAAAGACTTAGTAGCGCAGTGGTGCGGGGGTTGCTTTGGTGCCATGCGGTTCGAGGTTCGAACCTTGCTGCCTGCAGGCGGTTTGAGGTTCGAACCTTGCTGCTAGCATCCAAACATTTTGTTTTACATTTCTATTCTAATTTTCATTACTTTTTTATTCATAATTAAATTCTAGTTTGAACTTGATTTTTTTAACAATAAAAATACATCATAACTTATCAAATTTAAAAAATTGGTATTATTCTGCCTCACTTTACTTTTTCTCCCTTAGTTTACTGTTTTTATTTCATTAAGTGTGTTTTTATGATCAAAGTCAAAAAAAGTTCAATTTGAACTACAAGACATGAAATAATTCACAACACTCAATCCTCATTTGATCTTGAAAATGTTTTAATAATAAATGACATAATTGATTTTATAACTAAACATAAATGATCTAGCCTTGAACTAATTTTCCATCGCCATTGGTGCGTAGATAAGGAATCACACTGCCAAATGACAGTTTTGCTTCAACCACATTGATCCTTGATATGTCAACGAAAAACGGCACCTCATCAAACTGATTGTATTCTTCTTCGTCTTCGACTCCATCAACTCCAACAATTCTTTGTTTTCCTGGAGCAACGATGTATTTTTTCTCATCTTTAGGATCAAGTATGTAAAATACTTGTGCCACGGATTGAGCGAGTATCCAAGGGTCATCTTTATAAGCCACCTTATTAAGGTCAACTATCGTAAACCCGTAATCATCCACCTCCACACCTTCTGGATGTCTCACCCACTGACACTTAAATACAGGGATTTCTATAGAGTTCCCGTAGTTAAGTTCCCATATTTCTTCGATGTATCCATAGTAAGCATTCTTTTGTCCAGTGCTATCTTCTGCTTCTCCTCTGACACCACTATTTTGGCGCTGACTCCTTTGATCCTTTGCTTTGGTATAGAATGTGAAACCATTGATGTCATACACTTGCCATGTTTTAACCATGCTCAATGGACCGTAAGACAATTTATTTATCATCATCTCTTCGTCGGTTTCTCCGATCGAAAGGTTTAGATCCCTCAGCCATGATGTGGAATAGATTTTGTGTTCTTTCATAATCCATTGTTCATCGTGATCTTCATTCTTTTCACGAAGCTCTTGTAGGTGTTGTTCAACATATGGTCTCATAATCGCCAACTGATGCATTACACTGTAATGTGATTCTCTTATTCTTTGATAACTATTGTCTCGTATGATTTTCCTGCCTTTAGTTCCTTTACCGGTGAGTCTTCCATGGTGCCGCGACACGGGAACTCCTATTGGTCTTCCATCTCTTATGTAATCTGCATAGCACTCAATGACTTCCTCAGTCGTGTAGCCCTCTATCATGGAACCCTCTAGATAAGCACGATTTCGTACATAACCCTTGAAGATAACCATTAGACGCTCGTACGCATACATATTGTGCAGGTACGTTGGACCGAGAACAAAGATTTGGTCTGCTATATGTATCATATAGTGCTCCATAATATCAAAATATGAAGGAGGAAAGCACATCTCAAGCTGACACATAGTCTCCCTCATTTATTTACGTAATTCATTTAACTCTTCAGTGTCGATCACCTTCTTTGATATGACATTGAAGATGTGACACATGCGTGTTATCACCATCTTCATAAATGAATGTTTGACTCCTCTTACTGCGATGGCGAGGAATAGCCCAAGCATAACATGACAATCATGAGTGTTGTAGCCGCTCATCCTCAAATATGCTACGGAGACAATATTCTTTATATTCGTTGAGAATCCTGTTGGAACTCTAATTCCATGTAGACACGTGCAGATTGATCATTTCTCGTCAATTGTGAGGTTATAGCTAGCAGCCGGAAGGAAAAATTTTCCATTGGCCCTTTCCTGTGGGTGAAGCTCGGGTCTAATTCCGAGAGTTTGAAGGTCCCTTCGTACTTTGAGTCCATCTTTTGATTTGCCCGGTATGTCTAACAAAATACCGATAGTGCTTTCGAAGACATTCTTCTCAACGTGCATTGTATCGATAGCATGACCAATCTCCAACTCCTTCCAATAGGGCAAATATCTAAAGAAGATCGACTGCTTTTTAAATGGAGCGTCCTTTGAAATTTTTTCAGATTTCTTCCTCTTCTTTCCGAAAACAACTTTGATATTCTTTACCATTTCGAATAGAAATTTGCCATCTCGATTTCGTGGAGGCTGTCCAAGCTCGATTGTACCGTCGAAATGGTTCCTATTTCTTCGATATTTGTGGTTTTTTGGTAAAAATCTGCGGTGTCGCATATATATCGTCTTAACGAATGATGGAAGATGCATAGATTCTGTCTGGTCCACACACACTACACATGCTGTCTTTCCTTTAACCTGTCCTGTTAGGGACATGCGTCCTGGGTTGTCAGCTATGGTGCAAAAGATTATGGCTCTTAGATTGAAGTGCTCTTTCTTGTGCTCATCCCACACACAGACACCATGTTCCCATAGACGTTTCATATCCTCCATCAAAGGTTCTAGAAAGATATCAATGTCATTGCCAGGTTGTTTTGGACCAGAAATTAGAGTAGTGAGCATAAGGTATTTTCTTTTATGGCACAACCATGATGGAATGTTGAACAAGCATAGAAAGACTGGCCACATACTATGTGGGTTCCTGATCTCACCGAAGGGATTCATTCCATCCGTGCTAAGTCCCATCCTGATATTTCTAGGATCGTCCGAGAAATCTGGATGGGCCAAGTCAAATGATTTCCACTGCCTAGCATCCGCAGGGTGCCGAAGTTTTCCGTCCTTCTTTCGCCCAGCGAAATGCCAGATTAATAGTTCAGCATCTCTAGGATTAGAGAACATACGTTTCAAGCGATCAATCACCGGTAGGTACCACATTACTAAGGCCGGAACTTTCCTCTCCATCTTTTTTCCAGGATGGTCTTCAATAACATTTTTATTCCTCTTCTGCAACCTCTTATTATTCTTCTTCTGGTGGTCATTGTAGTCCTCCGCACAGTCATTTGGACGTTTGTATCGACTCGCGTTGCACTGCGGACATCTCTCTAACAATCCATACTCTTTTCGATATAGGATACAGTGGTTCGGGCATGCATGAATCTTCTGAACGCCCAAAGTCAACGGACAAATCATCTTCTTTGCTTGGTACGTATCAGATGGTAAACCATTGGGTTTTGGCAAAACCTTTTTTAGGAGTTGTAAAAGATCTGAAAAACTGGTGTCAGACCATCCATTGCTGGCCTTCAGTTTCATAAGCTCAAGAATTGTGTACAACACAGTATACTGCTTATCGCATCCGTGGCGTTCCTCGTAAAGAAGGTTTTTTGATGCTTTGTCAAGTGCTTCAAAGTTATCGTATCCTTTGGTTGTAGTTCTCTGCAACAACACCTCAGGCGCAACATTTCGCATCAGTTCCTCCACATCAAAGGCGTCATCATCATCATGTTGATCAACATCATCATGTGTTATGTCGGATGTATGATCACAACCTCTTCTATGTTGATGAGCATCTTGCGGCACATCAGAATCTTCAGGAGGATTTTGGCCCATCTCACCGTGTTTCGTCCATATATAATAGTTCTTCACGAAACCATTTTTCAACAAGTGAAATCGTATGGTTTCACGATCAGAACACGGATACATCGCTTCGTTTTTACAAACTTTACAAGGACAATATATTGCCTCTTCACTCTGACGGGAAGCATATTGTGCGGCAGCTTCAGTAAATTCAGTTACTCTGTTAAAATATGCCACCACATCTCCGTCGTTGGACGAGTACATCCAGGACCTGTGCTCCATCTAAAACATATATTATTTGAAAAAATATTAATAAAATCATTATTGTTAATTTTATTAATTTACAAATTGAAAATATATTGATTTATTATCGCTCATAACAACATTAATTAAAAATCCTCAATGCTTTAATTAAAACTACTTATTAAGCAGAAAAAATTATTAAATAAATTAACTATATTGGTTTCTCTCTCTCTCTCCAAACAACATAACTCTAGATCTATAATCATAAATCAAATTAAAAAAGAGATTAAAATGACGTAAATCAATATACAAGTGATGAATAATTGTGAGGAGGGTCATATTTGTTCATTTGGGAGAAGGTAACACCGTAAATGGAAGATTATTTGAAAATTTCTATTCACAAACCCTAAATTAGAAAAACGATAATAACTCATTGTATACATGATTAAATACAAAATAAATGTGAGATTCGGAATGGATTTACCTCCTAGAATGAAATCCTTCAAAAGAAACGAAAACAAAGCCTCCCCCCTCTTTATCTAGATTTTTGTCGCCATTGTACGGACAAAATTGAATGCGAAGTCCAGTAGAGCTCGGGGAGGAAGACGCTGCGCATTTATAGCTAGAATAGTAGTGGCGGTCGCAAGTGATGTCATCATTACTTTAGTGGCGGCCATCTTAGCAGCGGCGGGCAGCACCAGCGCCCGCCACTGCTATTGGTACATTAGTGGCGGTCCGGGCTGACGTCATCACCGACCGCCACTACTTTACCAGCAGTTGTGGCGGGCGCTGGTGCTGCCGTCAGCACCAGCAACTCTAGTGGCGGGCATCTAATGGCCCGCCACTACAGTGGTTTCGCCCAACGCCACTACAGTGACAGTTTGTAGTAGTGAGTTATTGCAAGGCGAAGCTAATTTGCCCGAAGGTCCGAAGCTGTCAAGACTATAGTTAAGAATCTAGAATTATCATATTGTCAACGGTATTTTGTACAAGGCCGGAGTATGTTCTCCCCTACTCCGATGTATTTCCCAAGCCCAAGGCCAAGATATACTATGAGAAAATCATTGTTGGCACAAAAGATTACGCTAACAGGTTTTCTGAGATCAAGAACAGAAAAACAGTGAGTTCGTGTTTAAGAACTACCTCAAGCCTCCGAATGGATAATAGCTTAAGTAGTCCGAATATGTGTATTAGAATAGTTGAGTCTTCCCTTCCCGTTACAGGGTAAGAAGGGGGTATTTATAGGCAAAAATGTCCAAGGAAAAGACCTATTTACCCCTTGATTACAACCGACATAGTGGAAACTATTTGGTACCCTGAATAGGGTTAAAATGGTAAAATATATTCGAGGCAAATGGATAAGCCAAACGTCTTATCAATCCTGTCGCTCTGCTTCGGAGCCTCATATCCCGCGGACTGCTCCTTCGGACTTCAGATCGAGGCACCCTTCGGCTTAACGCCTCCACCTTCGAGTATGAACCCATCAGCTCCGAAGCTTAGTAAGTCTCTTTGAACTGTTAATCTCTATGTCCTGAAAGTGAAGCATTTCCCCCCAACAGTAGCCCCTCGAATACGCCTCTCTGAATTTAACCTGTACAGAAGGGAGGCAGTATACGGAAGGAATATTTTCATATTCTGAGACTTAGAGAAAATTTGAACACATTACAGTCTTTCGGAGGATCTCTGATCCAAAGCATTTGGACCCCGACTCCGAGTTCTCAACCGCTGTGTGAATACTCCGTGGGAAAGAGAACCGTTATGAAGCCCAAACGTCGTGAGAAACCATTTGATTATGACCATTACTACGCAAGTAGCCATTATGCTCTCTGTAAAAGGCACAGTCGAAATTTACCCACCTGCCAGCGACGGAAGTCGAACCTGCAGTGTGAATGTGATCGAAGCACATCAACCAACAGACGGTTATAAAAAGGGGATTAGAATTTACCCAAGACTTTTTACCGTGCCTAGCATCTGTGATTCACTTCCTACAACCTTCAATTCCCACAATCTTTCAATCCACCGAGCCATGGCGAGGACCAGCCACACCTTTCCGGCAGCAGCGGGCACCCTGGCGTAGAGGCAAGCGTGGGCCGCCTCAGCCGTAGCAGCAATGGCGGGAGCTTCGGGCAACGCCTAGCCCAAGAACCCTCGGGAGCTCCGCCCGCCATCCAAGAATAAGATCCCTCAAAGCTTCCTCATCGGCCAATCCGCGAGCACCGCCGAGACCATTGAAGAGGCCGTGGAAGGGAAGCTGGGGACCAGACAGAGGACTCGAGTTCCCAGGTCGGAATCAACCCCGAGGCCACGAAGCGGAGAGGTCATGGTTTTCGAGGCCTTCTTCGAGGCAGGCTTGGGGCTTTTGGCCATCGACTTCCTAGCGGAGGTATTGGATATGTTCCACATCACCTTACCTCAACTGTCTCCCAATGCCATTGTCTGCCTGGCTGTCTTCGAATGGGCGCTCCAGGCCGAAGGGTGCGAGGGGCGATCGGAGGTCTTCGCCGCCACCCACGAAGCCGTCTGCCAGCCGAAGCCACAAGATGGGCCTAGGGACACCAAGGTGATCACAGCCTTCGGCAGCGTCAACTTCGAGTTGCGGAGGGAGCACGCCCAACACTTTCTAGCGAAGGCCATCAACGATAGATGGTACACCAACTGGATCCTTCGGTGGTTCTATGCCGAAGTCGGAGAGGACTCTCCCCTCGCTGGGCCTCTTCAGGAGATCTGGTTCCGGAAGGAGGCGGAGGTTACTCCGAACCCTAGCCTGCTCTCAGCGTGGCTAGGGCTACTGACTTCGGTGGCCAGCCGCATGAGCATGCATGACCTCGCCGAAGAGTTCATTGCTCTTCAGATTCCACCCCTCGGGGCCAACTAGTTGATAGTGTTTAAACAAGCTTCGGAGGGTGAGCTCTGAACTTTAGGTAAGACTTCAACTCCTGCAGTAATACGTTAGATGCTGAAAATAACATACTTATAATATGTTACCCTTTTTTCAACGGCTCCACTAGCGTTAGCTCCGGAGTAGATAGCTCGGTCCACCGAACGGGTCCTCAGAGCCCCTATGGTGGCTGAAAGACAGAATAGGTTGGAGCTAGTGGGGAGCTGGGAGCGCTCCAACAGAGTGTGGGGAGCTCTTAGGATGGTGCCCCCTCGTCTGCCGGATTTTAACTCGGCCGGAGTGGCCCCTCGGAAAAGGAAGGCCATGGCCGAGCCTTCGATGAAAGCTGACAAGAACCCCTCGAAGAAGAAGAAGGTGGTGAAGATCCCGCCTCAACTGACCCCTACTTCATCTGCTTCGTCTTTGGACGTTCGGAGCTCGGCTTCAGGGGGTTCCGGGAACGAGGACTCCAGTGCCCAACTGGCGAAGACCTTCGAGAACTACTTCTTGGAGGGTGATGAAGATGCGGTAGGGGTCCCAATCGAAGCTCCTGCTCGGGAGGCTGCAGAGGTGGACACAGCTCACACTCCTGCACCCGCTGCCTTGAGTTTGGAGCCAGAGGCCATCGCCCCCAACTCACCCGTAGTCGAGGTGATCATGGCGGAGGTCGAGGTTCCCGCAGCAAACACACCGGAGAGGACTACGGGGGATGACCTCGACGAGATTCTCCAGATGTACGAAGTCCTGGGGGACCCGACGATTTTACCTCACGGTGCCTCCGAAGGTACACTTCGAATCTTTTGCCTTGGTTGATTCCTGCAACACTTTTTACTTGTAAATGTTCACCAAATACCTTGGTACCGCAGGTACATCGAAAAGCGATGAAGCCCCGGCTGCACACGAAGTCCCAGCTTCTTTGGGGGTCATGGTTCCGATGGACACCTCGACTCCACCAGACGCCCCGGCCCCGGTGGCGGGGGCCGTTCCCGCCGACGCGGCTCCGGTGACCGAGGTCGCCCCTAGTGATGCGGCTCCAACCGAAGGGGTAGCCGTCGAAGGAAGAGCTACCTCCGCCGTAGTCGAGCCGCCTGCCTTTGTGCTTGGGAGGGGCAAAGCATGTCCAGCCTCGGACTCCCTCCCGGCCCAACGATGACCTCGGCTAGCAACTCGGAGGAAGAGGCCACGGCAGATGATCGCCAAGCTTCGTCTTGGCTTCCTCTGCTGGCTCCGTTTTTGGAACACCGGACAGACCTCCGGGCGCTCCTAGAGCCTTTGGTGGAGAAAAGCCAGGACATTGCCAATTCTGACTTGGTCTCTGCTCTGAGCGAAGACAGGGCCCCGGTGCTCAACATGGCCGTCGAAAGGGCTGCCCTTCAGGTATAAAGAGTACTGCAAATATTTTCAATTAATAAATGTAAACACCTGGCTCTTACTTGTTCTTTTTGCAGCAATTCGTCCTTGCTAGAGCGGCAGCAACTTCTAATGAAGTCGAAAGCAATAAACTTAAAAGGAAGGTTACCACCCTCCAAACCGCGCTCAAGGGCTCCGAATAAAGAGCACTTCGGTTGGAGGAAGAAGTCCTCGAAGAACAGAGGGCAAGGGCCGAGGCCGACAAAGCCCTCCGACTAGCAAGGCAAGACAGCGATGCACTCCAGACTTCAGCCCAAGAAGCTGAAGCCGAGTGCTTAGTGCTCCTGGCGGAGGTTGAGAAGCTCCGGCAAGGGGCGGCCACTTCGAGCACCCAGCTGGTAGAGCTCCAAGGTTCTCTCAAGCAAGCGATGGCCCCGAAGAGCTCCTTGCTGCTCCAAGTGGCCGAAGTGTCTGCTACCGCTGCGGGGCTGGAGACAGCAGAGAAGAAGAATGCCAGTGTAGCGGAACGTACCTTGGATGCCCTTCGGGGTATCTTGGAATATTTTCGCACTATGTGCCCTTCGTCTTCTGCGGCGGCCAGCGAACCCCTCGACCGGAAACTGAAGAGGATTCAAGTGGCGGCGTCGCTGATGAGGAACTCCGGTGTCCGGTACGGAGAGATCTCCGGTCAGTGTGCCTGAATTGGAGTTCTTCGCCACCTCGAAGCCCTTCAGATTCCCATCGCTCTAGTCGGGGGTTCGACCCCCAGAAGCTTTGCCTCCGAGGACCTGTTGCATCCATCGCCGAATGTAGCCTCGGCCTGGGATGTTTTCCAGTCAACCTGGAAGATGGACCACAAGGTTGTGGCTAAAGCTTGGATCGACGAGGCCCATCGGCAGAAGCAAGCACAGACAAGGCCACCGCTTCCAGCCTCGCCAGCTCCGGCACATCCTGCTCCACCAATCGACCCGCAGGTCTAGCTCATAGGGCAATTATGTATAAGAAATCTTGTAAAGCCCCTTGCATTAATGAAAAGTTTATAAACGAAGAGCTTGTTTGGGTGTTTTGTTCTTTTAGGTTTTGTCATGCCCTTCGGAACCTGACTTCGAAATACTAGATTTTACCGAAGGGCTTCGGAAGGAGTGGGCAAGCCTCGAGAGCTTAAGGCCCTACCGTCGCTCTCGCTTCTCTATTCCTCGCGGAGATAAAGGGGATGTCACCCTCAAGGTTTTCCAAGAAGTTTTAGCTTATATCAAGGAAGAGGAAAAAGAGAAGGCATCTTCGTCCTCCAAACACATGGATTGGTCTGATTCGGAGTACCAGGCCGAAGACCTTGCGGAGGCTAACTCCGAAAAACTTCTGACTTGGGCCGAACTTCAAGAGGGGCAGAAGAAACTGCGAGCCTCGAAGAAGAAGAGAAGCACTCGAACAAAAAGGACAATCCCGGTGGCTTCGAGCTCCGAAGGATAGAGTAGTCGGAGAGGTAGCTCTAGAGGTCGACAGGGTCTCCGATTTTTCTTAGGCTTGGACCAAAATTTCTCTTAATGTAAAAGTATGATGAATTAATGTGAATTGCACCGGAAGCATCTTGTTTGTTCTTTTACCCTCCTACCCCTCCTTGTGAGTGGGGGACCTTCTGTATTGCAAAAAGGTCCGCCGGACACAATGACGTGCAGAACAAACCGATGCGTCGCACAACACTTAATATTCCTATTCTACCTTTTCGTAGGGTTCTTCGAACATAGTTTAATATTATGATTTTCTAAGTTTCGAAGTTGGATCTACCTTTAGAGGGTTTTATAATGGTCGCTTAGGACTTTAAAAGTGTCTCATTGGCCAGAGCCTTGAAACCTTATTACATGGTCACCTTCGACTCTTTTACAGATGCTTCAAACTCGTAGGCCGGAAATATGTTTATCTTTAAAGTCCTTAGACTCTTCTACGGATCCTAGCAAGCCGGAGCCTAGAATCCGTAGGCTGGCCACCTTCGGCTCTTTTACAGATACTTCGAACCCGGAGGCCGGAAATCTGTTCTTTTAAAGTCCATGGACTCTTCTACGGATCCTAACAAGCTGAGCATGGAATCCGTAGGCTGGCCACCTTTGGCTCTTTTATAGATACTTCGAACCCGGAGGCCAGAAATCTGTTCTTTTAAAGTCCTTGGACTCTTCTACGGATCCTAACAAGACAGAGCCTGGAATCCATAGGCTGGCCACCTTCGGCTCTTTTACAGATACTTCGAACCCGGAGGCCGGAAATATGTTCTTTTAAAGTCCTTGGACTCTTCTACGGATCCTAACAAGCCGGAGCCTGGAATCCGTAGGCTGGCAGCGAAGCCCCTGAACCCATGGTTCGCAGGCTATTGCCCGGGTATTGGGAAAGATGCTTGACTCCGCAAGCATCTCCGTCCTCCCGATGCGTCCATCAGGAGTAAGGGATATTCGAAGAGCAAACAAAATTCGACCCTCCACTTTATTTAGAAAAGGAATTCTTTACAAGTGATTACAAGGAGCCCCTAAGTGTAATAACGCTTAAGGTGCTCCGCATGCCATGCATGTTTCAATTCTTCCCCTTCTAAATTAGCTAATTTAAACGATCTAGGGCGTCCTGAGCGTAGGATAATATATGGTCCTTCCCATTTATTTCCTAGCTTCCCCGGGGCTATTACACTTTGCAAAACTAGATGACCTGGCCTAAGCTCGTTCAGCTTTATCTTCGGGTCATACCATGTTTTTATTTGGCCTTGGTACTTCGTCAAATTGGCGACAGCTCGAAGCCTTGTTTCTTCTGACAAGTCCAGTGAAGTGTTTCTTTCATCTTCATCTCCAGGCTGCACTACACGAAGGGATCCACCCCTGAGCTCCGTAGGAGTCATGGCCTCATCTCCGAATAGTAGTATAAATGGGTTAAAGCCTGTGGACCTGGCTTGAGTGGTTCGAATGGACCAACAGATCTTGGGAAGCTCCTTGACCCACAACCCCTTGGCCAACCCGACAATTCGTCAATTCAGACCAGAGAGAATGTTCCTGTTGGCTTGCTCGACGGCTCCATTCGACTGTGGATGGCGCACTGCCGCGAAGCACAACTTAATGCCCAGTTCTTCACAAAATTCATTGAATGTGTCAGCTTCGAACTTGGTTCCATTATCCATGGTTAGCTCCCTCGGCACTCCGAACCTGCCTATAATATTTTGCCAGAAAAACTTTTGCACATTCTTTGAAGTCATAGCAGTCAATGGTTCTGCTTCGACCCACTTTGAAAAATATTCGATTGCTACCACCGCAAACTTCAAGCTGCCTTTTTCCATTGGAAAAGGGCCTATGAGGTCCATGCCCCACCGAGCCATTGGCCATACCGGGGCAATAACTTGAAGTGGAACTGGTGGACGGTGGCTTCGTCTTCCCATCCATTGGCATCCTTGGCAGGTTCGAACCAACTCGTCCGCATCTCTTACAATTGTCGGCCAGTAGAGCCCCTGCCGAAGTGTCTTGCCTGCTAGAGCACGAGGGGCTAGGTGGCTTCCGCACAAACCTTCGTGAATTTCCCGAAGTATGTCTTGGCCTTCAAGTTGGGAGATGCATCGGAGTAGAGGGGAACACACTCCGGCTTTGTACAATATTTCGTTGACAATCTTGTAGTTTCGAGCCCTTGCTTGCAATCTTCGGGCATCCGGACCCTCTGAAGAATCTGCGCCACCTTGCAATATATTCATTATCGAAGCCCGCCAATCTGTAGCTGGATGCACAGTACTTCTACGGAGGGTAATTGATTTACTACAGGCTTAACTAGTTCTTCGTAGAAAGTACCCTCCGAGAGGTCCAATGCTCCGGCTGCAGCTTTTGCTAGAATATCTGCGAGTTGATTATCTGCCCAAGGGATACTTCGAACAGAAAATCCTTTGAATGCTGCTTCAGTCTTGCGGATTTCTTCAAAGTATTGCGCTAGATGCGGGTTCTTTGCTTGAAAGCTCTTATCGACATGCCCTGCGATGACATGGGAATCTGTTTTAATTATTATCCTTGCTGCTCCAAGTGCCTTTGCCTTTCGGAGGCCTAGCAGGACCCCTTCGTATTCTGCGATATTATTGGTGGTCTTAAAGTTGAGCCTCGCAGAATACATGGCCTTCTGCCCTGACGGTGTTATGATGACCGCTCCAGCTCCGGCGCCAGATGCCTGATAAGCTCCGTCAGAAAATATTGTCCATAAACCTTCGGAGGGCTCCTCCGGAGCCCAAACTGCAGATGGCGTCCACTCTGCTATGAAGTCGGCTATGATTTGGGATTTGATAGCTGTTCTTGGCGTGAAGGAGATTCCGAAGGGGCTAGCTCGACAGCCCATTTTCCGATCCTACCTGTAGAATCTTTGCTTCAGAGCATATCACCAAGAGGGTACGAGGTAGGAACAATTAGGTTATGCGCCAGAAAGTAATGCCTTAGCTTCCGCGAGGCCATTACTAGGGCATAAGCAAATTTCTCGAGCTCGGAGTATCTTATCTTAGCTCCGGACAAAGCTTTTGAAGCAAAATAAACTGGGTTCTACACCAGCTTTCCCTTGAGCTCAACTTCCCTAACCAATACTGCACTTACTGCGGAGCCTGTTGCTGCAAGATAAAGGAGGAGTGTTTCTTCTGGGAGGGGCACAGTAAGTGTT
This sequence comes from Zizania palustris, assembly GCA_019279435.1. Lineage (NCBI taxonomy): Eukaryota > Viridiplantae > Streptophyta > Magnoliopsida > Poales > Poaceae > Zizania > Zizania palustris. The sequence continues at coordinate 63,720,875 of JAAALK010000080.1, read as the reverse complement.
GACAGGCTTCCGAGGTATGCTTTTATACCATCGAAGCTCTTCTGGCACTTCGGCATCCAACTGAAGCTTTCGGACCCCTTTAGGGCTTTTAAAACTAGGAGGCTTCGTTCTGCTGACCTGGCCAGGAATCTACTAAGAGCTGCGAGCCTTCCTGCTAGCTTCTGGACTTGCTTCAAATTCCCTGGTGAAGCCATTCTTTGCAGTGCACTTATCTGCGTTGGGCTAGCTTCGATTCCCCTAGTTGAAACTAAGTACCCTAGCAGTTTTCCTGCTTGTGCTCCGAATATACATTTTTCAAGGTTGAGGCGTACTCCACATGCTCAGAGGCTCTCAAACGTTTCAGCTATGTCTAGGCTATGCTAGGTCTTTTGAGCACTTTTTATTACAATGTCATCCATATATGCTTCGACATTTCGTCCTATTTGGTGACCTAGAGCCTTAGCTATTAAACGTGAAAAAGTGGCTCCGGCATTCCGCAAGCCAAAAGGCATTCTTACATAAAAAAATACTCTAGAAGGAGTTATGAAACTTGTCTTGGCATTGTCTTCACGCTTTACCCAGACTTGATGATACCCGGAGTAAGCATCGAGGAAGCTTAACAATTCGGAACCGGTTGTGGAATCCACCAGCTGGTCTATTGGGGGCATCGGGTAAGGGTCCCGCGGGCATGCTTTATTTAATGAAGTAAAGTCAATACACATGCGCCACTTGTTCGAGTCCTTCTTCCTTACAAAAACAGGGTTCGCTAACCACTCGGTTTGGGCTACTTCTTATATGCCAGAACTTAATAATTTTTCTACCTCGGTCTTGGCGAGGCTTGCTCTTTCTGCAGATAGCTTGCGGAGCACCTGGCGCACTAGCCTAGCCTTCGGGTTAACGATCAGGCTGTGCTCGATGATACTTCGATCAACCCCAGTGATGTCTTCGTCAGTCCAGGAAAAGTCATCCAGATTTTGCTTGATGACTTCTTCCAATGAGGCAGCTATTTCTGGGGATAGCCCCTTGCCGAACTGTACTGGTTACTCTTTGCCATCCTTTGAAATTATCTTCATTTCTACATCACCTTCTGGGCTAGGCTTGAGGGAGAGCCCCTTCGAAGAGTTTCAAGCCTCCAGAACTTCTTCTGTGCGCTCCATCACGCTGTGCACTTGCCGGGGGTCCAACGGCTGGCCGTGGCCATACTCCATTCTCCGGGCTATAGCTTGGTCCCCTGAAATTGTAAGAACTCCACCTTGCGTGGGCATTTTGAGAAAGAGATAGTTGTGATGCGCTATAGCTCCGAATTGGTTCAGCATCCCTCGCCTGAAGATTGTGTTGTAAGCATAGGGGGCATCGACAACGTCGAAGATCACCTCTTCTACCCTGGCCAAAGGCCCCTCTCCGAAAGCAACCTCAAGGCCTATCTGGTCGAGGGCAACGGGAGGCGGTCCTGAGAAACCTTGAAGTGGTCGGGCCACTGGAAGTAGATGTTTCTGAGGTATGCACATTTGATCAAAGGCCTGGACAAAAAGTATGTCTGCGGAGCTCCCGCCGTCCACCAGGATCCTTCGGACTTCCACCCCTGCTATGTCTGCGGAAATGACCAAGGGGTCAGCATGGGGGAAATTTACCCCCGTGGCATCACTGGCAGTAAAAGAGATGGGCACATGGGATCATTTTGGCATTCCTTCCGCAGAGCTCGAAGTCCCAATGTGCCCTACTTCACGGACGTATTCGCGCCGCTGCCTCTTGGACATGTTTCTGAGGGTCCCCCCACCGGAGATGGGTAGGACCACTCGCTTCCCGCGGTCTTGTGGGTCTTCCTGCTTTGGTGGTGGCATAATATTGGCCACCAGAAGTCGCATGGGGGCTTTGGGAACACCGGCTCGGGCCATAATTTGCACAGGCTCCGACCGTGCCGCTGGTGGGGCTCGATCTGAAGTACCCCACCCGATACTTTGCCCTAGGTAGTCGCCCCGATGGGCCAACATTGCCTTGCAGTCCTTCGTGTCATGGCTTCTATTATCGCCATGCACGCAGCAGAAAAAACTATGGCGCCTGCTAGGTACTCTTTCTTGAGGTTTCGGCGCTCAAGCCTTGAAGCCTTGCACCTGCTGATAACTGGCAGGTGCCTTCGGAACGGAGGGTGCGATGCTCTGTTGGACCGGAAACGGCGACCAGAGGGGGGGGGGTGAATGGGAGCTTTTTAAAATTTCGGGCTAAAAACTAGCCTTCGGTTTCAGTTCTGTCTTCTGCGGAACAGGCTTCGAACACTACCTTCGAAGGTCTGGTTCGGAGGTACTTCGACACCTTCGAACACAGGCTTCGGAGGGGCAAAAGTTCGAAGCCAAGAAGACTTCGCTCCACTTACAACCCTCGGAAATCTACTCTGCTTAGTCAGTGCAGGCTCCGCACACAGGGTGCTTCGAGCAGGCTTCGCACTTCACCCTTCGCAAGAGTGGACAGCTCTCTGAGGACTTTGACCAAGTACTTGGCAGCAGCAACTGGTGCTGAGCTTCGTACACGAAGGTCTACACGCACACAAACAAACTACACTAGGGGCTTCGACACAAGAAGCAAAACGGGCAACAAACAGGGCTTCGCTAGTAAGCAGCGAGGTCACGCCTCCTGTTACACAGAGCGAACGCACACTGACAAAACACACCTCGCACTAAACAGCCTTCGCCTCAACAGGCTTCGGTGCACTACAACAGGCGAGGTATGTAACGCGAGCTCAAGCAAAAAGCACAAAGAAGCAGGGCTTCGCCGCTTGAACAAGGAACACAAAAGTGAACTCTCTGGATGTATTCAATCGAAGTATGTGGCTACAGGAGCTCAACAGTAAATGCTCAAAGTGTTAAATGTTACCTACCGAGCCCCCATATTTATAGCCCACAGTTCACCCAAAGGAAATGACTACACTACCCCTAGGGTTTACATTGATTTTGTCTCTACAGAACTAAGGGGTACAAAAGGTAGTCCACCTTTATTCTGGAGGCTTCTCTGTCAGCTTTGCAGAGGGGACAGTGTCAGCCTTTTACAGAACAGACAGTGTCAGCCTTTGCAGTCTTTGACTTTCTGCAGCCTCCCTTCGCACGCGAGGGTGCGGTAGCTTCAGTGAGAAGCCTGAAGCCAGATGGCCTTCGCTTCACCGAAGTCAGTCTCCGATACACTGACGGGTTTGAGCCGAAGCCGTCAAAGCTCCTTGGGCCTTCGCACCAACACCTCCAGAGTGGACCACCACGGCTTCGCAGCTTCACCCAGCTCGAACTCCGTCAGTCCGTGTACCGAAGCCATGCAGGCCGAAGCACCTCAAGTCATCCTCACTCCGAAGCCCCACCTTCGGAGTACCACCCTTCGAAGTCCCTCCTTCGTCCAAGGCCTCCGCATGAAGCACTCCATGAGCACTTCGTCGCAGTGTCTCTGCCCGAGCACACTCCTCGACGAGCCTCACCCGGACCATGCCTTCGATGCACCTCGACTTCTGAGACCTTCGTCGGGTAACCTTCGAGTGTCTCCCTCCGGAGCACACTTCGAACACCTTGCCTCCGCAGAGGACTTGTTCCATCCAACTCCGAAGTCACTCCATCCGGAGTACCTTCGAAGTGCCTCACCTCCGAGGACTTTGTCTCGGAGTACCTTCAGCCGGAGCCACGCTCCGCACTCTCTGCCTTCACCTGGCACGTCTCGACCCGAGGACCGACCCGGACCACCTTCGCAGCCACCGTGACGGAGCTCCCCGCTCCCCTGGCATCAAGCCTCCCGCTTGACCCAGGTTGACCTGCTGCGAACCTTGTCCGTCGCCTCCGAAGTCCCTGCGCACCACAGACAAGCAGACAAGTGTATCCAGTACTCCGGAGACCTCTCCGGGTTAGCAACCTCTGGCACACACTCCGGTGTACCGCCCAAAGTACCGAAGCCTTCGGTACGAACCCAGTCATCGCGTACTGTCGGACCCCTCCGACGAGCACACTCCGCTGCAACAGCTGCAGCAAGCAAACACCGAACACACTTCGGTGAAACCACCTCCGAACACCCTTCGGAGGTACCACATCCGAAGCCCCTTCGGAGGTACCCTTCAAACAGAGGGTAAAAAGCCTGTCAATCACTCATCACAAAACTCCGAAACCAACCCTTGGTTTCTCAATCTCCCCCTTGATGAGTGCATTGACAACCAAATCGAAGTTCAAGAAAATGTAAAAATTTTCAGCACACAAGTGACCATAAAAACTCAGAAAAGAGCCAAATCATGTCACTTGATAAAAGAATTTTCCTCCCCCTTTCTCAAAAGAGTAAAAAGCCCCTTCGGCAATAAAAACTCCCCCTGAGTTAAATTTTCCCTTTGGCAATACAAAAACTTCTCCCCCTTTATGTCAAATTTTCTCCCTCTTTGAAATTATACCCCCTTGCGGCAGAGAACGAAGCAAGTCTCTCCGGAATTTCTCCCCCTTTGGCAATGCAAGCATCAAGGAGCATGTCAAAGATGCAAAGCTTCGAAATGAGCAGAATTGCAAAGACATATGAAGCAAAAATATGCCAACAGTAACACCAATGATCATGAGCTCAGCTCAAATTAATATTTTCTAAAAGCATGATGAAGCATGTGATTTGATCATTTTTGAAATGAAAGCATCACACTTAGTCAAGGAAACTAGACAAGTAAGAGCAAGGGCTGCGCAAAGCTAGTCAATCTCTACTCTAGACAGACAAGTCCAATTCAAAAGGAGCTTGAAAAGCAAACTTGATAGACAATGAATTTTGTTGTTCTTTTCTTAGTGCCAGGGGTTATTTGTTTGTCCACCTTATACTTTCCAATCAGGCCAAGCCTAGGCATGAAAGCCATAAGAAGCTTAAGGCGGTGATTTTGGCATACACTACACCATCCCAGTTTAGACCAAAGTGCAATGGTAAGCAGTCTAGAATAGAGTAGTGCGACAAATAAACCCTCCTGGATCTTTCATTTAAACCAGGCAAATCATGGAACTTTGATTTTGATTCAGGTGAATTAAATATTTTGATGAATATCCATGAATAAAGAACACATTTTTCAAGTTGCAAATTTTAGCATCCAAGGAACAGTGTCTTGCTGTCAAGTAGATAAAAGATAGCTAAAAGCAGTCCTGCCTAAACAAGCTAGATACACGATTGTGCGGTGAGCAAGTTTTGATTTTAGAAAATAAAACATCATGCACAACCAATGTTCCAGACATATTTCATAGAGCTGAGCTGTCATGATTTCTTTGAATTAAAAGCAGGCATATAATAGCAAAAGATGTAAATGCAATTTCACCCATAATGAGCATATGCAAGACAATTAAAATCAGCTCCCCCTCACAAAATGCCGTAAGGGTGACAAATGCCAAGTTCCCCACGCAAGTAAGCAAATCGAGAAGCATCGAGGGGTTTTGTAAAAATATCGGCAAGCTGGTGTTGGGTGTCAACATATTGAAGTTCAATATCACCCTTCTCATTGTGATCTCTGAGAAAATGATACCGTACATCAATGTGTTTGGTTCTGGAGTGCTGAACCGGGTTGTTTGCAATACAAATAGCACTAGTGTTATCACAGAAAAGTGGAACACTCTTATAATCTAACCCGAAATCCCGCAAAGTGGAAACCATCCACAAAATCTGAGAGCAACAGCTAGCTGCAGCAACATATTCGGCCTCAGCCGTCGATTGTGCAACACTAGACTGTTTGCGGGAGGACCAGCAAACCAGAGAAGTACCCAAAAAATGACAAGTACCAGAGGTACTCTTCCTATCAATTCTACACCCAGCAAAGTCCGCATCGGAATAACCTCGAAGACATAAAGATGAAGACGATGAATACCATATACCAAATTCAAGGGTGTGTTTGAGATACCTTAGGATGCGCTTTACCGCTTGGCGGTGCGAAGCTCGTGGTGAAGCCTAAAAACGAGCGCACAGACACACTGCGAAGTGTATGTCCGGCCTCGTGGCAGTCAAGTAGAGGAGGGAGCCGATCATGCTCCGGAACTCCTTCTGATCTACGGCTTCTCCATCTTCGTCAGGGTCCAATGCTACAGATGTAGCCATTGGAGTGGCGAGGGGCTTCGCATCGGACATGTCAAACTTCTTGAGCAGGTCCTTGGTGTACTTCGTCTGGTGGACAAAAGTACCTTGTTTGCTTTGCTTGATTTGCAAACCAAGGAAAAAGGTGAGTTCACCCATCATCGACATTTCAAACTCCCTGCTCATGGTATCTGCAAACTCGGCAACCAAAGCATGAGAAGAGCCACCAAAGATGATATCATCCACATAAATCTGTACTAGGAGGAAATCTTTGCCATGCTTGAGAGTAAACAATGTTTTATCAACAGAGCCCATCAAATACCCTCGCTCAAGCAGAAAAGACTTAAGTCTATCATACCACGCCCGAGGGGCCTGCTTGAGTCCATAAAGAGCCTTATGAAGTTTAAGGACTTTATGTGGGTACTTGGGGTTTTCAAAACCAGGGGGTTGTTTTACATAAACATCTTCACCTATGAAGCCATTAAGAAAAGCACTTTTCACATCCATTTGATAGAGTTTGAATCCCCGGGATGTCGCAAAGGCAAGCAAAATCCTAATGGCCTCAAGGCGAGCAACAGGTGCAAAAGTTTCAGTAAAATCAATCCCTTCTAGTTGAGAAAAGCCCTGAGCTACAAGTCTAGCCTTGTTTCTAACAATTGTCCCATCCTCCCCTTGTTTATTTTTGAAAATCCATTTTGTTCCAATGAAATGAACATTTGGTGGAGGATCAACTAAAGTCCAGACTTGGTTTCTCTCAAAATTTTCAAGTTCCTCATGCATGGCATTGATCCAACTAGAATCAGAAAGTGCATGACTAACATCTAAGGGCTCGAAAGAAGCAACAAAAGCAGCATTAGTGAAATGGGCATGAGAACGAGTTACCCTTTGATCAAGCTCACCAATGATCTGCTCGGGAGGGTGCATCCTTTGGACATGATGTGGAGCCTCGCGGCGGGATGCAGTCTCCCCCTCAACTTGTGCGTTGGTGTGGTCCAAGATGACCGATGTTGAGGTAGTCGCTTCGGGACCTCGTGCCGAAGTAGTAGAAGCGGGGTCAGCTTCGGGGGTTGATGTCGAGGGTAGTAGGGGATCATCCTCGAATTCTCCGGGATCTTCGTCTTCGAATAAGGTCTGTTCCATGTCGTGTTCATTTGCCTGTTCAAGAGCAGAACTAACAGAGGGGGTTGATTCATCAAAAGTCACATCACATGACTCGATGACAGTGTTAGTTTCCAAGTTATAAACACGATAAGAATGACCATGAGTAGTATAACCCAAAAAGATCCCGTCAGAAGATCGCGACTCAAATTTATCCAAGTTACCACGTTTTAGGATAAAGCAGCGACAACCAAAAACTCGAAGATGAGTAACCTTGGGCTGTCTCCCAAAACGCAGCTCATAAGATGTCAAATTTAAAATTGAGCGCAAGAAGATTCGGTTTGAGATGTAACAAGCAGTGTTCATGGCCTCAGCCCAGAATTTTCTAGGAGTCCTATGCTCATCAAGCATCGTCCTAGCCATCTCAACCAAAGTGCGGTTTTTCCTCTCAACAACACCATTCTGTTGAGGAACCCGCGGAGCAGAGAATTGATGTTCTATGCCATGCTCCATGCAAAAATCAACAAAGAGACTATTTTTGAACTCAGTGCCATTATCGCTTCGAATGAATTTTAATGCACCGGGGAGTTCAGTGAAAAGTCTCAAAGCCAAGCTCCGAAAGTGTGAAAACACTTCATCCTTGCTTGCAAGAAAGAAGACCCAAGAGTAGCGGGAGAAATCGTCGACAATAACAAGTACATACCACTTGCCGCCTAAAGAACTAACCCGAGAAGGACCTACAGTGTCCATATGGAGAAGTTCTCCGGGCTGTTCAGTCATCACTGTGGTGACTGGCGAATGCGAAGCGGCAATCATTTTTCCATGTCGACAAGGAGCGCAAACTAAATTCTTCTCAAACTTGAGCTTGGGCAATCCTCGGATCAAGCCTAGGGCACTCAGACGAGCGAGCAATTCAAAGCTCATATGCCCTAGTCTCCTATGCCACTTCCAAAGCTCAGAAGTCGAATGTGCAACAAGACAATGAGAAGAACCTGATGATTCTGAAAAATCAGCTCCAAAAACTCTCCAAACCCTAAAGATCTTACACACCACAACGCCATCAGAATTGAGTACTTGCGAAGTATCGCGATGAAATCGCAATTCGAAGCCCTCATCAAGCAACTGAGATACAGACAGCAAATTGTATCCCAGGTTCTCAACCAAAGCAACATCTTTGAGAGTGAAGTTCGCGTTAATTCTTACCACACCTTTACCTTTCACTCTACTCCTTCGATTGTTTCCGAAGGTGATATGTTCCCTTTGCTTGGTTGAGGTGAGGCTGGAGAACCAAGCTGCATCTCCGGTCATGTGGCGCGAACAACCGGAGTCCATGATCCACGTGCCCTCCAAGCCTCGACCTGTCGCCTACACATGATAAGAACGTCTCGATCGCTCAGTGCTGGGGTGAGTAAAATAATGACGAGGCATCCAGCACTGAGTGACACGAGTAGTAGGCACAGTAAAAGCAGACGGTCTACGCACATGAAAATCAGAATGATGCAAAGTGCGAGGTCTACCTATATGCAAAGAACGCAAATCATGACGAGGTCTCCTACTCTGACGAGGTACAAAGCTACTCGCCCGAGGTCTACCACCATATGGAACATGGTGAACACCTCGAGGAGCAAAACCTCTCCGAGAAGCACGAGGAGCCTCGAAAACAGGACGAGAGTAAACCTCAGACTCATGCATACCTAAAGATGGGTAATGCATGTCCTGATAGCTCATCGCCTGTGCACGTCGCTCATCCTTGATGCGACGGAAACAGAAACCGATCAAATGACCCGCCCGCTGACAATAAGAACAGTGAAACACTCTCCTGGGGGCACTCTCATGGGTCACAGGAGCAACTCTCACAGGCTCCTTGGGTTTCTTTTGAGTGGTTTTCTTGGGAGGATTTTTCTTGGTTGGATGAGAGGTTTTCTTTGGTGGATGGGTAGGCTTTTTGGCTGATGGGGTGTCCAACAGAGCTCTCTCTTTCTCTAGGGTGGTAGGAGAGGTAAAAACAGTTTTGGTCTTACTGTCTGAAGCTATCCTCTCAAAACCCAAACCTAGAGCTACCCCAGCTCTGTCAGCACACAACTTGGTCTTGGCCAAGAGCAAATCCATCCTACCCTTTCCCTCAGTGCATTTATTCACCACAGAAAGAAGGTATTCATTTTCAGACATGAGGTTCTCAGCTCGCTCTCTAGCAGTGCCTAGCTGGTCCTTAAGGGTGATGCATGTGTCGCACACAGGCTGCACATCCTTAGAACTACCGGCCCTCTCCAATCTAGCCTCCAAATCATGAACATGCTTATCACGTAAATTAATGCTATCGCGTAATAAAGAGCAGTTCATGCAATCAATAATATCATGAGGTCTAGAATCCACCTCCAAAAGCTGCTTCTGTGCAGTCTCAAGCTCAGAAAGAGTTTGAGCATGAACAGAACGCAACTGAGCAAGCTCACTCATGACAACAGAACATGATTCACATTCAGCATCATCAAATTTAGACTTAAGCATGGCATATTCAGTAGAAACATTTTCTAGCCTAAGTCTAAGGTCTTTTCTTTCTCTAGCGGCTTGCACAAGTAATCTATCCTGATCCAGTACTACTTCATTCAGCTCATCTAATTTAATTAGAAGCTGGTCAGATGATAGGTTTACCTCAGATGAGTCAAGCTCATCGCCGCTGTGATCACTGTCGGCCATGAAGCAAAGGCCGGTGAAGTCACGTCCCTTCTTGTCCTTCTTGTCCTCCTTCCTTGGGGACTCCTCCTCCTCAGAGCTTGACTCCTCAGTTGAGGAAGTGTCGATGTCGCTGAGAGCAGCAACAAAGCCTCTGGAAGCGGCCTTGGCTACTTTCTTAGCCATCTTGCCGCGCTTGCCCTTCACAAAGGGCTTCCTCTCCTTTTTGTGGTATTTGGGGCGGTCACTCTCATCTCTCTTCTTGACCTTGGGGCAATTGGCCTTAATGTGAGAGGTGTCGCCACATTCATAGCAGCCACTAAAACCACTTCTCCTCTGATCCCGTCTCTCATGATGAAAGCGGGTGAACCTCCGGGCAATGAGAGCAAGCTCATCATCAGCTAGAGTGTCCACCTGCTCCTTTGTGACGGAGACTAGGGAGGACAAAGCAAAACCATCTGCAAGAACACAAGTGCCTGATGTGCTTGGTTCTGCAGTGGTGCCACGGCTAGTGCTAGAAACCAATGCCAATGGCTGTGGCAAAGAGCTTCTGTGCACAGCAAGAGATGCCTTGGCAATCTCTGTGGACTTCAGCTTGCTAAAGAGTTCGTCACAGGTCAATGTGTCATAGCCTGTGGACTCCTCAATGCTGGATATCTTCACTTCCCATATGCTACGGTCAAGAGCATAGAGAAGCTTGATAGCCCTATCGTGATCACTGTAAGCAAGCGTCCCGTTGGACCGCAAGTTACTCACTATCGCGTCAAAGCGAGAAAACATGGCATCTACAGATTCACCAGGTGCCTGCACAAACAGCTGATACTATTGATTGTAGGTGCTTTGGCGCCTGGCCTTAATCTGAGCAGAGCCCTCATGAAAGACAGTGAGTGTTGTCCAAATTTCCCTAGCAGTCCTAAGGTGCTGCACCCTATCAAACTCACTCCGACTCAGACCAATGAACAGTATGTTCCTTGCCTTCGAGTTGGCAATATACTGATCTTTTTCGGTTTGAGTGGTGCGGGTATCAGGGATGGAGTATTGTGAGTCCACAATCTCCCAAATTGCATTTCCTTGGCTTAACAAGTAAGCCTCCATGCGCACCTTCCAGTATGCAAAATCTGTCCCATCGAACAGAGGAATTTTACTGCCTCTATCCATGTCGCCAACAGATCACAAAACCGGTTAAGGTCAACTGGTGATCTTAACCTGCTCTGATACCAATTGTTGGACTGGAAACGGCGACCAGAGGGGGGGTGAATGGGAGCTTTTAAAATTTCGGGATAAAAACTAGCCTTCGGTTTCAGTTCTGTCTCCTGCGGAACAGGCTTCGAACACTACCCTCGAAGGTCTGGTTCGGAGGTACTTCGACACCTTCGAACACAGGCTTCGGAGGAGCAAAAGTTCGAAGCCAAGAAGACTTCGCTCCACTTACAACCCTCCGAAATCTACTCTGCTTAGTCAGTGCAGGCTCCGCACACAGGGTGCTTCGAGCAAGCTTCGCACTTCACCCTTTGCAAGAGTGGACAGCCCTCTGAGGACTTCGACCAAGTACTTGGCAGCAGCAACTGGTGCTGAGCTTCGTACACGAAGGTCTACACGCACACAACTGGACTAAACTAAGGGCTTCGACACAAGAAGCAAAATGGGCAACAATCAGGGCTTCGCTAGTAAGCAGCGAGGTCACGCCTCCTGTTACACGGAGCTAAAGCACACTGACAAAACACACTTCGCTAGAAAAACAACCTTCGCCACAACAGGCTTCGGTGCACAACAACAAGCGAGGTATGCAACGCGAGCTCAAGCAAAAGCACAAAGAAGCAGGGCTTCGCCGCTTGAACAAGGAACACAGAAAAATGAACTCTCTGGATGTATTGCAGTCAAAGTATGGCTACAGGAGCTCAACAGTAAAATGCTCAAAAGTGTTAAATGTTACCTACCGAGCCCCCATATTTATAGCCCACAGTTCATCCAAAGGAATTGACTACACTACCCTAGGGTTTACATTCATTTTGTCTCTACAGAACTAAGGGGTACAAAAGGTAGTCCACCTTTATTCTGGAGGCTTCTCTGTCAGCTGCAGAGGGGACAGTGTCAGCCTTTTTCAGAACAGACAGTGTCAGCCTTTACAGTGTTGACTTCTGGAACCTCCCTTCGCACCGGAGGGTGCGGTAGCTTCGGCGAGAAGCCTGCAGCCTGTTGGCCTTCGCTCTGCCGAAGAAGTCCTTCGATACAGTGACGGTTTTGAGCCAAAGCCGTCAAAGCCCTTGGGCCTTCGCACCACCACCTCCAGAGTGGATCACCACGGCTTCGCAGCTACTCCCAGCTCGAACACCGTCCGTCCGTGTACCGAAGCCATGCAGGCCGAAGCACCTCAAGTCATCCTCACTCCGAAGCCCCACCTTCGGAGTACCACCCTTCGAAGTCCCTCCTTCGTCCAAGGCCTCCGCATGAAGCATTCCATGAGCACTTCGTCGCAGTGTCTCTACCCGAGCACACTCCTCGACGAGCCTCACTCGGACCATGCCTTTGATGCGCCTCGACTTCTGAGACCTTCGTCGGGCACCTTCGAGTGTCTCCCTCCGGAGCACACTTCGAATTCCATGCCTCCGCAGAGGACTTGTTCCATCAACTCCGAAGTCACTCCATTTGGAGTACCTTCGAAGTGCCTCACTTCCGAGGACTTGTCTCGGAGTACCTTCAGCCGGAGCCACACTCCGCACTCTCTGCCTTCACCTGGCACGCCTCGACCCGAGGACCGACCCGGACCACCTTCGCAGCCACCGTGACAGAGCTCCCCACTCCCCTGGCTTCAAGCCTCCCGCTTGACCCAGGTTCACCTGGCTCGAACCTTGTCCGTCGCCTCCGAAGTCCCTGCGCACCACAGAAAAGCAAACAAGTGTATCCAGTACTCCGGAGACCTCTCCGGGTTAGCAACCTTCGGCACACACTCCGGTGTACCGCCCAAAGTACCGAAGCCATCGGTACGAACCCAGTCATCGTGTACTGCCGGACCCCTCCGACAGGCACACTCCGCTACACAGCTGCAGCTAGCAAACACCTCCGAACACCCTTCGGAGAACCACCTCCGAAGCGCCTTCGGAGGTACCACCTCCGAAGCCCCTTCGGAGGTACCCTTCGAACAGAGGGTAAAAAGCCTGTCAATCACTCATCACAAAACACCGAAACCAACCCTTGGTTTCTCAACATCCTTAGAACTACCGGCCCTCTCCAATCTAGCCTCTAAATCATGAACATGCTTATCACGTAAATTAATGCTATCGCGTAATAAAGAGCAGTTCATGCAATCAATAATATCATGAGGTCTAGAATCCACCTCCAAAAGCTGCTTCTATGCAGTCTCAAGCTCAGAGAGAGTTTGAGCATGTACAGAACGCAACTGAGCAAGCTCACTCATGACAACAGAACATGATTCACATTCAGCATCATCAAATTTAGACTTAAGCATGGCATATTCAGTAGAAACAGATTCTAGCCTAAGTCTAAGGTCTTTTCTTTCTCTAGCGGCTTGCACAAGTAATCTATCCTGACCAAGCACTACTTCATTCAGCTCATCTAATTTAATTAGTAGCTGGTCAGATGATAGGTTTACCTCAGATGAGTCAAGCTCATCGCCGCTGTGATCGCTGTCGGCCATGAAGCAAAGGCCGGTGAAGTCACGTCCCTTCTTGTCCTTCTTGTCCTCCTTCTTTGGGGACTCCTCCTCCTCAGAGCTCGACTCCTCAGTTGAGGATGTGTCGATGTCGCTGAGAGCAGCAACAAAGGCTCTGGAAGCGGCCTTGGCTACTTTCTTAGCCATCTTGCCGCGCTTGCCCTTCACAAAGGGCTTCCTCTCCTTTTTGTGGTATTTGGGGCGGTCACTCTCATCTCTCTTCTTGACCTTGGGGCAATTGGCCTTAATGTGAGAGGTGTCGCCACATTCATAGCAACCACTAAAACCACTTCTCCTTTGATCCCGTCTCTCATGATGAAAGCGGGTGAACCTCTGGGCAATGAGAGCAAGCTCATCATCAGCTAGAGTGTCCACCTGCTCCTTTGTGACGGAGACCAGGGAGGACAAAGCAAAACCATCTGCAAGAACACACGTGCCTGATGTGCTTGGTTCTGCAGTGGTGCCACGGCTAGTGCTAGAAACCAATGCCAATGGTTGTGGCAAAGAGCTTCTGTGCACTGCAAGAGATGCCTTGGCAATCTCTGTGGACTTCAGCTTGCTAAAGAGTTCATCACAGGTTAGAGTGTCATAGCCTGTGGACTCCTCAATGCTGGATATCTTCACTTCCCATATGCTAAGGTCAAGAGCATAGAGAAGCTTGATAGCCCTATCGTGATCACTGTAAGCAAGCGTCCCAGTGGATCGCAAGTTACTCACTATCGCGTCAAAGCGAGAAAACATGGCATCTACAGATTCACCAGGTGCCTGCACAAACAGCTGATACTGTTGATTGTAGGTGCTTTGGCGCCTGGCCTTAATCTGAGCAGAGCCCTCATGAAAGACAGTGAGTGTTGTCCAAATCTCCCTAGCAGTCCTAAGGTGCTGCACCCTATCGAACTCACTTCTACTCAAGCCGATGAACAGTATGTTTCTTGCCTTGGAATTGGCAATATACTGATCCTTCTCAGTCTGAGAGGTGTGAGTCTCAGGGATGGAGTATTGTGAGTCCACAATCTCCCAAATTGCATTTCCTTGGCTTAACAAGTAAGCCTCCATGCGCACCTTCCAGTATGCAAAGTCTGTCCCATCGAACAGAGGAATTTTACTGCCTCTATCCATGTCGCCAACAGATCACAAAACCGGTTAAGGTCAACTAGTGATCTTAACCCGCTCTGATACCAATTGTTGGACCGGAAACGGCGACCAGAGGGGGGGGGTGAATGGGAGCTTTTTAAAATTTCGGGCTAAAAACTAGCCTTCGGTTTCAGTTCTGTCTTCTGCGGAAAAGGCTTCGAACACTACCTTCGAAGGTCTGGTTCGGAGGTACTTCGACACCTTCGAACACAGGCTTCGGAGGGGCAAAAGTTCGAAGCCAAGAAGACTTCGCTCCACTTACAACCCTCGGAAATCTACTCTGCTTCGTCAGTGCAGGCTCCGCACACAGGGTGCTTCGAGCAGGCTTCGCACTTCACCCTTCGCAAGAGTGGACAGCCCTGTGAGGACTTCGACCAAGTACTTGGCAGCAGCAACTGGTGCTGAGCTTCGTACACGAAGGTCTACACGCACACAAACAAACTACACTAGGGGCTTCGACACAAGAAGCAAAATGGGCAACAAACAGGGCTTCGCTAGTAAGCAGCGAGGTCACGCCTCCTGTTACACAGAGCGAACGCACACTGACAAAACACACCTCGCACTAAACAGCCTTCGCCTCAACAGGCTTCGGTGCACTACAACAGGCGAGGTATGTAACGCGAGCTCAAGCAAAAGCACAAAGAAGCAGGGCTTCGCCGCTTGAACAAGGAACACAAAAGTGAACTCTCTGGATGTATTCAATCGAAGTATGTGGCTACAGGAGCTCAACAGTAAATGCTCAAAGTGTTAAATGTTACCTACCGAGCCCCCATATTTATAGCCCACAGTTCACCCAAAGGAAATGACTACACTACCCCTAGGGTTTACATTGATTTTGTCTCTACAGAACTAAGGGGTACAAAAGGTAGTCCACCTTTATTCTGGAGGCTTCTCTGTCAGCTTTGCAGAGGGGACAGTGTCAGCCTTTTACAGAACAGACAGTGTCAGCCTTTGCAATCTTTGACTTTCTGCAGCCTCCCTTCGCACGCGAGGGTGCGGTAGCTTCGGTGAGAAGCCTGAAGCCAGATGGCCTTCGCTTCACCGAAGTCAGTCTCCGATACACTGACGGTTTTGAGCCGAAGCCGTCAAAGCTCCTTGGGCCTTCGCACCAACACCTCCGGAGTGGACCACCACGGCTTTGCAGCTTCACCCAGCTCGAACTCCGTCAGTCCGTGTACCGAAGCCATGCAGGCCGAAGCACCTCAAGTCATCCTCACTCCGAAGCCCCACCTTCGGAGTACCACCCTTGGAAGTCCCTCCTTCGTCCAAGGCCTCCGCATGAAGCACTCCATGAGCACTTCGTCGCAGTGTCTCTGCCCGAGCACACTCCTCGACGAGCCTCACCCGGACCATGCCTTCGATGCACCTCGACTTCTGAGACCTTCGTCGGGCACCTTCGAATGTCTCCCTCCGGAGCACACTTCGAACACCTTGCCTCCGCAGAGGACTTGTTCCATCCAACTCCGAAGTCACTCCATCCGGAGTACCTTCGAAGTGCCTCACCTCCGAGGACTTTGTCTCGGAGTACCTTCAGCCGGAGCCACGCTCCGCACTCTCTGCCTTCACCTGGCACGTCTCGACCCGAGGACCGACCCGGACCACCTTCGCAGCCACCGTGACGGAGCTCCCCGCTCCCCTGGCATCAAGCCTCCCGCTTGACCCAGGTTCACCTGCTGCGAACCCTGTCCGTCGCCTCCGAAGTCCCTGCGCACCACAGACAAGCAGACAAGTGTATCCAGTACTCCGGAGACCTCTCCGGGTTAGCAACCTCCGGCACACACTCCGGTGTACCGCCCAAAGTACCGAAGCCTTCGGTACGAACCCAGTAATCACGTACTGTCGGACCCCTCCGACGAGCACACTCCGCTGCAACAGCTGCAGCAAGCAAACACCGAACACACTTCGGTGAAACCACCTCCGAACACCCTTCGGAGGTACCACCTCCGAAGCCCCTTCGGAGGTACCCTTCGAACAGAGGGTAAAAAGCGTGTCAATCACTCATCACAAAACTCCGAAACCAACCCTTGGTTTCTCATGCTCAGCACCTCCGAACGGAAATGTTTCTTCCCTCGCCTGTGCTCGTTGAAGCGATTGTCTTGAGGGGGCTATAGAGGAGCTGAGGCTTCGGGCTCCATCTTTACTTCGGAGGGCAGGTGCAGGTGCTCTAGCTCGCCGAAGGCAGCCTTCCTCCGCCTTGGCATACTGTTCGAAGTATGCCATCAGCTGTACCATAGATGTCACAGGCTTCTGATGGAGCTTGCTGAGGAGGTCGGGGTTTAGCACCCCTTCACGGGCGGCGTCGACTACCGAAGAGGTAGACAAGCCCTTAATCTGTGACTTGGTGTGGGCGAAGCATGTGAAGTACTCCCAAAGTGTTTCTCCCACTCGCTGCTTCACCTGGAACAAGCTCCCTGTCGACATCAGAGCCACAAAGGTACCCTGGATGTTGCTTACAAACTTCCTCTTCAACTGCTCCCAAGATCTGATCGATCCTGGCTTCAAGGACCAGAACAATCGGAGTGCCACACCATCGAGAGCGAGGGGGAAACACTTTGCCATTGTGTTGCGCACCCCTCCGCTTGCTTCTATCGCCAGGGCGTATGAACGAGAAAATTCTCCGGGGTCTGACCCACCGGAGTACTTGTGCAACTTTGAGGCTTTGAACCTGGGATCGAAGGGCACTCTTTGTAAGTCCGAATGTAGCGGAGACTCATCATCAAAAGATGCGTTCTCAGCCTCCTCCGGGACTTGAACAGCTTTGGGAAGATTGCGAGCACCACTGTCTTGGGGCCCTTCTGGAGTCTTGGTGGAGGCTTGGGTGCGGAGGTGATCGGCGGCCTCTTGCCTCCACCTAGCCACTTCCTCCTGAAGCCTCGCTAATTGAGTAGCTTCGGTTCTATGAAGGTCTTCATCTTCATTGGAGGGTAGCTCCGGGTCTTGGGAACTGACATAATCAGTCCAGAGCACCGTAGGAGGAGCTCGAGGGCCCCTGGGCACTCGACTCCCAGCGGCACCCTCGAGAATCATTGGAACAGCTGAGGGTCCGGCCCCGTTGGTCCGAGGGGACCTTCAGAGAGGACCCGTGGCTTGCCTTCGCTTCAGAGGCATAGCTAGTAACAGAGAGGTCCAAAGACCAAGGACTTCGATTGGTCTAGGAAGGCGAGTGAAGGCCATCGAACCGCACTACGAAGCCCCTTACCGAAGGGTGTGCGGAATCTTGAGACTCCGAGGCTCCCTCCGTAAGTGCTCTTCGAAGTGCAGTTAGCAGTAGAGAACAAGATTCTAGACTTGGTTCCCCACGGACGGTGCCAACTGTTGGCGCAAAAGATTACACTAACAGGTTCTCTAAGATCAAGAACAGACAAATAGTGAGTTCGTGTTTAAGAACTACCTCAAGCCTCTGAATGGATAATAGCTTAAGTAGTCCGAAATTGTGTATTCGACAACACCATTCTGTTGAGGAACCCGCGGAGCAGAGAATTGATGTTCTATGCCATGCTCCATGCAAAAATCAACAAAGAGACTATTTTTGAACTCAGTGCCATTATCGCTTCGAATGAATTTTAATGCACCGGGGAGTTCAGTGAAAAGTCTCAAAGCCAAGCTCCGAAAGTGTGAAAACACTTCATCCTTGCTTGCAAGAAAGAAGACCCAAGAGTAGCGGGAGAAATCGTCGACAATAACAAGTACATACCACTTGCCGCCTAAAGAACTAACCCGAGAAGGACCTACAGTGTCCATATGGAGAAGTTCTCCGGGCTGTTCAGTCATCACTGTGGTGACTGGCGAATGCGAAGCGGCAATCATTTTTCCATGTCGACAAGGAGCGCAAACTAAATTCTTCTCAAACTTGAGCTTGGGCAATCCTCGGATCAAGCCTAGGGCGCTCAGACGAGCGAGCAATTCAAAGCTCATATGCCCTAGTCTCCTATGCCACTTCCAAAGCTCAGAAGTCGAATGTGCAACAAGACAATGAGAAGAACCTGATGATTCTGAAAAATCAGCTCCAAAAACTCTCCAAACCCTAAAGATCTTACACACCACAACGCCATCAGAATTGAGTACTTGCGAAGTATCGCGATGAAATCGCACTTCGAAGCCCTCATCAAGCAACTGAGATACAGACAGCAAATTGTATCCCAGGTTCTCAACCAAAGCAACATCTTTGAGAGTGAAGTTCGCGTTAATTCTTACCACACCTTTACCTTTCACTCTACTCCTTCGATTGTTTCCGAAGGTGATATGTTCCCTTTGCTTGGTTGAGGTGAGGCTGGAGAACCAAGCTGCATCTCCGGTCATGTGGCGCGAACAACCGGAGTCCATGATCCACGTGCCCTCCAAGCCTCGACCTGTCGCCTACACATGATAAGAACGTCTCGATCGCTCAGTGCTGGGGTGAGTAAAATAATGACGAGGCATCCAGCACTGAGTGACACGAGTAGTAGGCACAGTAAAAGCAGACGGTCTACGCACATGAAAATCAGAATGATGCAAAGTGCGAGGTCTACCTATATGCAAAGAACGCAAATCATGACGAGGTCTCCTACTCTGACGAGGTACAAAGCTACTCGCCCGAGGTCTACCACCATATGGAACATGGTGAACACCTCGAGGAGCAAAACCTCTCCGAGAAGCACGAGGAGCCTCGAAAACAGGACGAGAGTAAACCTCAGACTCATGCATACCTAAAGATGGGTAATGCATGTCCTGATAGCTCATCGCCTGTGCACGTCGCTCATCCTTGATGCGACGGAAACAGAAACCGATCAAATGACCCGCCCGCTGACAATAAGAACAGTGAAACACTCTCCTGGGGGCACTCTCATGGGTCACAGGAGCAACTCTCACAGGCTCCTTGGGTTTCTTTTGAGTGGTTTTCTTGGGAGGATTTTTCTTGGTTGGATGAGAGGTTTTCTTTGGTGGATGGGTAGGCTTTTTGGCTGATGGGGTGTCCAACAGAGCTCTCTCTTTCTCTAGGGTGGTAGGAGAGGTAAAAACAGTTTTGGTCTTACTGTCTGAAGCTATCCTCTCAAAACCCAAACCTAGAGCTACCCCAGCTCTGTCAGCACACAACTTGGTCTTGGCCAAGAGCAAATCCATCCTACCCTTTCCCTCAGTGCATTTATTCACCACAGAAAGAAGGTATTCATTTTCAGACATGAGGTTCTCAGCTCGCTCTCTAGCAGTGCCTAGCTGGTCCTTAAGGGTGATGCATGTGTCGCACACAGGCTGCACATCCTTAGAACTACCGGCCCTCTCCAATCTAGCCTCCAAATCATGAACATGCTTATCACGTAAATTAATGCTATCGCGTAATAAAGAGCAGTTCATGCAATCAATAATATCATGAGGTCTAGAATCCACCTCCAAAAGCTGCTTCTGTGCAGTCTCAAGCTCAGAAAGAGTTTGAGCATGAACAGAACGCAACTGAGCAAGCTCACTCATGACAACAGAACATGATTCACATTCAGCATCATCAAATTTAGACTTAAGCATGGCATATTCAGTAGAAACATTTTCTAGCCTAAGTCTAAGGTCTTTTCTTTCTCTAGCGGCTTGCACAAGTAATCTATCCTGACCCAGTACTACTTCATTCAGCTCATCTAATTTAATTAGAAGCTGGTCAGATGATAGGTTTACCTCAGATGAGTCAAGCTCATCGC
The DNA here is from genome assembly GCA_019279435.1 of Zizania palustris. NCBI lineage: Eukaryota > Viridiplantae > Streptophyta > Magnoliopsida > Poales > Poaceae > Zizania > Zizania palustris. The sequence continues at coordinate 63,700,625 of JAAALK010000080.1, read as the reverse complement.
CGCTGTGATCGCTGTCGGCCATGAAGCAAAGGCCGGTGAAGTCACGTCCCTTCTTGTCCTTCTTGTCCTCCTTCCTTGGGGACTCCTCCTCCTCAGAGCTTGACTCCTCAGTTGAGGAAGTGTCGATGTCGCTGAGAGCAGCAACAAAGCCTCTGGAAGCGGCCTTGGCTACTTTCTTAGCCATCTTGCCGCGCTTGCCCTTCACAAAGGGCTTCCTCTCCTTTTTGTGGTATTTGGGGCGGTCACTCTCATCTCTCTTCTTGACCTTGGGGCAATTGGCCTTAATGTGAGAGGTGTCGCCACATTCATAGCAGCCACTAAAACCACTTCTCCTCTGATCCCGTCTCTCATGATGAAAGCGGGTGAACCTCCGGGCAATGAGAGCAAGCTCATCATCAGCTAGAGTGTCCACCTGCTCCTTTGTGACGGAGACTAGGGAGGACAAAGCAAACCATCTGCAAGAACACAAGTGCCTGATGTGCTTGGTTCTGCAGTGGTGCCACGGCTAGTGCTAGAAACCAATGCCAATGGCTGTGGCAAAGAGCTTCTGTGCACAGCAAGAGATGCCTTGGCAATCTCTGTGGACTTCAGCTTGCTAAAGAGTTCGTCACAGGTCAATGTGTCATAGCCTGTGGACTCCTCAATGCTGGATATCTTCACTTCCCATATGCTACGGTCAAGAGCATAGAGAAGCTTGATAGCCCTATCGTGATCACTGTAAGCAAGCGTCCCGTTGGACCGCAAGTTACTCACTATCGCGTCAAAGCGAGAAAACATGGCATCTACAGATTCACCAGGTGCCTGCACAAACAGCTGATACTATTGATTGTAGGTGCTTTGGCGCCTGGCCTTAATCTGAGCAGAGCCCTCATGAAAGACAGTGAGTGTTGTCCAAATTTCCCTAGCAGTCCTAAGGTGCTGCACCCTATCAAACTCACTCCGACTCAGACCAATGAACAGTATGTTCCTTGCCTTCGAGTTGGCAATATACTGATCTTTTTCGGTTTGAGTGGTGCGGGTATCAGGGATGGAGTATTGTGAGTCCACAATCTCCCAAATTGCATTTCCTTGGCTTAACAAGTAAGCCTCCATGCGCACCTTCCAGTATGCAAAATCTGTCCCATCGAACAGAGGAATTTTACTGCCTCTATCCATGTCGCCAACAGATCACAAAACCGGTTAAGGTCAACTGGTGATCTTAACCTGCTCTGATACCAATTGTTGGACTGGAAACGGCGACCAGAGGGGGGGTGAATGGGAGCTTTTAAAATTTCGGGATAAAAACTAGCCTTCGGTTTCAGTTCTGTCTCCTGCGGAACAGGCTTCGAACACTACCCTCGAAGGTCTGGTTCGGAGGTACTTCGACACCTTCGAACACAGGCTTCGGAGGAGCAAAAGTTCGAACCCAAGAAGACTTCGCTCCACTTACAACCCTCCGAAATCTACTCTGCTTAGTCAGTGCAGGCTCCGCACACAGGGTGCTTCGAGCAAGCTTCGCACTTCACCCTTTGCAAGAGTGGACAGCCCTCTGAGGACTTCGACCAAGTACTTGGCAGCAGCAACTGGTGCTGAGCTTCGTACACGAAGGTCTACACGCACACAACTGGACTAAACTAAGGGCTTCGACACAAGAAGCAAAATGGGCAACAATCAGGGCTTCGCTAGTAAGCAGCGAGGTCACGCCTCCTGTTACACGGAGCTAAAGCACACTGACAAAACACACTTCGCTAGAAAACAACCTTCGCCACAACAGGCTTCGGTGCACAACAACAAGCGAGGTATGCAACGCGAGCTCAAGCAAAAGCACAAAGAAGCAGGGCTTCGCCGCTTGAACAAGGAACACAGAAAAATGAACTCTCTGGATGTATTGCAGTCAAAGTATGGCTACAGGAGCTCAACAGTAAAATGCTCAAAAGTGTTAAATGTTACCTACCGAGCCCCCATATTTATAGCCCACAGTTCATCCAAAGGAATTGACTACACTACCCTAGGGTTTACATTCATTTTGTCTCTACAGAACTAAGGGGTACAAAAGGTAGTCCACCTTTATTCTGGAGGCTTCTCTGTCAGCTGCAGAGGGGACAGTGTCAGCCTTTTTCAGAACAGACAGTGTCAGCCTTTACAGTGTTGACTTCTGGAACCTCCCTTCGCACCGGAGGGTGCGGTAGCTTCGGCGAGAAGCCTGCAGCCTGTTGGCCTTCGCTCTGCCGAAGAAGTCCTTCGATACAGTGACGGTTTTGAGCCAAAGCCGTCAAAGCCCTTGGGCCTTCGCACCACCACCTCCAGAGTGGATCACCACGGCTTCGCAGCTACTCCCAGCTCGAACACCGTCCGTCCGTGTACCGAAGCCATGCAGGCCGAAGCACCTCAAGTCATCCTCACTCCGAAGCCCCACCTTCGGAGTACCACCCTTCGAAGTCCCTCCTTCGTCCAAGGCCTCCGCATGAAGCATTCCATGAGCACTTCGTCGCAGTGTCTCTACCCGAGCACACTCCTCGACGAGCCTCACTCGGACCATGCCTTCGATGCGCCTCGACTTCTGAGACCTTCGTCGGGCACCTTCGAGTGTCTCCCTCCGGAGCACACTTCGAATTCCATGCCTCCGCAGAGGACTTGTTCCATCAACTCCGAAGTCACTCCATTTGGAGTACCTTCGAAGTGCCTCACTTCCGAGGACTTGTCTCGGAGTACCTTCAGCCGGAGCCACACTCCGCACTCTCTGCCTTCACCTGGCACGCCTCGACCCGAGGACCGACCCGGACCACCTTCGCAGCCACCGTGACAGAGCTCCCCACTCCCCTGGCTTCAAGCCTCCCGCTTGACCCAGGTTCACCTGGCTCGAACCTTGTCCGTCGCCTCCGAAGTCCCTGCGCACCACAGAAAAGCAAACAAGTGTATCCAGTACTCCGGAGACCTCTCCGGGTTAGCAACCTTCGGCACACACTCCGGTGTACCGCCCAAAGTACCGAAGCCATCGGTACGAACCCAGTCATCGTGTACTGCCGGACCCCTCCGACAGGCACACTCCGCTACACAGCTGCAGCTAGCAAACACCTCCGAACACCCTTCGGAGAACCACCTCCGAAGCGCCTTCGGAGGTACCACCTCCGAAGCCCCTTCGGAGGTACCCTTCGAACAGAGGGTAAAAAGCCTGTCAATCACTCATCACAAAACACCGAAACCAACCCTTGGTTTCTCAACATCCTTAGAACTACCGGCCCTCTCCAATCTAGCCTCTAAATCATGAACATGCTTATCACGTAAATTAATGCTATCGCGTAATAAAGAGCAGTTCATGCAATCAATAATATCATGAGGTCTAGAATCCACCTCCAAAAGCTGCTTCTATGCAGTCTCAAGCTCAGAGAGAGTTTGAGCATGTACAGAACGCAACTGAGCAAGCTCACTCATGACAACAGAACATGATTCACATTCAGCATCATCAAATTTAGACTTAAGCATGGCATATTCAGTAGAAACAGATTCTAGCCTAAGTCTAAGGTCTTTTCTTTCTCTAGCGGCTTGCACAAGTAATCTATCCTGACCAAGCACTACTTCATTCAGCTCATCTAATTTAATTAGTAGCTGGTCAGATGATAGGTTTACCTCAGATGAGTCAAGCTCATCGCCGCTGTGATCGCTGTCGGCCATGAAGCAAAGGCCGGTGAAGTCACGTCCCTTCTTGTCCTTCTTGTCCTCCTTCTTTGGGGACTCCTCCTCCTCAGAGCTCGACTCCTCAGTTGAGGATGTGTCGATGTCGCTGAGAGCAGCAACAAAGGCTCTGGAAGCGGCCTTGGCTACTTTCTTAGCCATCTTGCCGCGCTTGCCCTTCACAAAGGGCTTCCTCTCCTTTTTGTGGTATTTGGGGCGGTCACTCTCATCTCTCTTCTTGACCTTGGGGCAATTGGCCTTAATGTGAGAGGTGTCGCCACATTCATAGCAACCACTAAAACCACTTCTCCTTTGATCCCGTCTCTCATGATGAAAGCGGGTGAACCTCCGGGCAATGAGAGCAAGCTCATCATCAGCTAGAGTGTCCACCTGCTCCTTTGTGACGGAGACCAGGGAGGACAAAGCAAAACCATCTGCAAGAACACACGTGCCTGATGTGCTTGGTTCTGCAGTGGTGCCACGGCTAGTGCTAGAAACCAATGCCAATGGTTGTGGCAAAGAGCTTCTGTGCACTGCAAGAGATGCCTTGGCAATCTCTGTGGACTTCAGCTTGCTAAAGAGTTCATCACAGGTTAGAGTGTCATAGCCTGTGGACTCCTCAATGCTGGATATCTTCACTTCCCATATGCTAAGGTCAAGAGCATAGAGAAGCTTGATAGCCCTATCGTGATCACTGTAAGCAAGCGTCCCAGTGGATCGCAAGTTACTCACTATCGCGTCAAAGCGAGAAAACATGGCATCTACAGATTCACCAGGTGCCTGCACAAACAGCTGATACTGTTGATTGTAGGTGCTTTGGCGCCTGGCCTTAATCTGAGCAGAGCCCTCATGAAAGACAGTGAGTGTTGTCCAAATCTCCCTAGCAGTCCTAAGGTGCTGCACCCTATCGAACTCACTTCTACTCAAGCCGATGAACAATATGTTTCTTGCCTTGGAATTGGCAATATACTGATCCTTCTCAGTCTGAGAGGTGTGAGTCTCAGGGATGGAGTATTGTGAGTCCACAATCTCCCAAATTGCATTTCCTTGGCTTAACAAGTAAGCCTCCATGCGCACCTTCCAGTATGCAAAGTCTGTCCCATCGAACAGAGGAATTTTACTGCCTCTATCCATGTCGCCAACAGATCACAAAACCGGTTAAGGTCAACTAGTGATCTTAACCCGCTCTGATACCAATTGTTGGACCGGAAACGGCGACCAGAGGGGGGGGGGGTGAATGGGAGCTTTTTAAAATTTCGGGCTAAAAACTAGCCTTCGGTTTCAGTTCTGTCTTCTGCGGAAAAGGCTTCGAACACTACCTTCGAAGGTCTGGTTCGGAGGTACTTCGACACCTTCGAACACAGGCTTCGGAGGGGCAAAAGTTCGAAGCCAAGAAGACTTCGCTCCACTTACAACCCTCGGAAATCTACTCTGCTTCGTCAGTGCAGGCTCCGCACACAGGGTGCTTCGAGCAGGCTTCGCACTTCACCCTTCGCAAGAGTGGACAGCCCTGTGAGGACTTCGACCAAGTACTTGGCAGCAGCAACTGGTGCTGAGCTTCGTACACGAAGGTCTACACGCACACAAACAAACTACACTAGGGGCTTCGACACAAGAAGCAAAATGGGCAACAAACAGGGCTTCGCTAGTAAGCAGCGAGGTCACGCCTCCTGTTACACAGAGCGAACGCACACTGACAAAACACACCTCGCACTAAACAGCCTTCGCCTCAACAGGCTTCGGTGCACTACAACAGGCGAGGTATGTAACGCGAGCTCAAGCAAAAAGCACAAAGAAGCAGGGCTTCGCCGCTTGAACAAGGAACACAAAAGTGAACTCTCTGGATGTATTCAATCGAAGTATGTGGCTACAGGAGCTCAACAGTAAATGCTCAAAGTGTTAAATGTTACCTACCGAGCCCCCATATTTATAGCCCACAGTTCACCCAAAGGAAATGACTACACTACCCCTAGGGTTTACATTGATTTTGTCTCTACAGAACTAAGGGGTACAAAAGGTAGTCCACCTTTATTCTGGAGGCTTCTCTGTCAGCTTTGCAGAGGGGACAGTGTCAGCCTTTTACAGAACAGACAGTGTCAGCCTTTGCAATCTTTGACTTTCTGCAGCCTCCCTTCGCACGCGAGGGTGCGGTAGCTTCGGTGAGAAGCCTGAAGCCAGATGGCCTTCGCTTCACCGAAGTCAGTCTCCGATACACTGACGGTTTTGAGCCGAAGCCGTCAAAGCTCCTTGGGCCTTCGCACCAACACCTCCGGAGTGGACCACCACGGCTTTGCAGCTTCACCCAGCTCGAACTCCGTCAGTCCGTGTACCGAAGCCATGCAGGCCGAAGCACCTCAAGTCATCCTCACTCCGAAGCCCCACCTTCGGAGTACCACCCTTGGAAGTCCCTCCTTCGTCCAAGGCCTCCGCATGAAGCACTCCATGAGCACTTCGTCGCAGTGTCTCTGCCCGAGCACACTCCTCGACGAGCCTCACCCGGACCATGCCTTCGATGCACCTCGACTTCTGAGACCTTCGTCGGGCACCTTCGAATGTCTCCCTCCGGAGCACACTTCGAACACCTTGCCTCCGCAGAGGACTTGTTCCATCCAACTCCGAAGTCACTCCATCCGGAGTACCTTCGAAGTGCCTCACCTCCGAGGACTTTGTCTCGGAGTACCTTCAGCCGGAGCCACGCTCCGCACTCTCTGCCTTCACCTGGCACGTCTCGACCCGAGGACCGACCCGGACCACCTTCGCAGCCACCGTGACGGAGCTCCCCGCTCCCCTGGCATCAAGCCTCCCGCTTGACCCAGGTTCACCTGCTGCGAACCCTGTCCGTCGCCTCCGAAGTCCCTGCGCACCACAGACAAGCAGACAAGTGTATCCAGTACTCCGGAGACCTCTCCGGGTTAGCAACCTCCGGCACACACTCCGGTGTACCGCCCAAAGTACCGAAGCCTTCGGTACGAACCCAGTCATCACGTACTGTCGGACCCCTCCGACGAGCACACTCCGCTGCAACAGCTGCAGCAAGCAAACACCGAACACACTTCGGTGAAACCACCTCCGAACACCCTTCGGAGGTACCACCTCCGAAGCCCCTTCGGAGGTACCCTTCGAACAGAGGGTAAAAAGCGTGTCAATCACTCATCACAAAACTCCGAAACCAACCCTTGGTTTCTCATGCTCAGCACCTCCGAACGGAAATGTTTCTTCCCTCGCCTGTGCTCGTTGAAGCGATTGTCTTGAGGGGGCTATAGAGGAGCTGAGGCTTCGGGCTCCATCTTTACTTCGGAGGGCAGGTGCAGGTGCTCTAGCTCGCCGAAGGCAGCCTTCCTCCGCCTTGGCATACTGTTCGAAGTATGCCATCAGCTGTACCATAGATGTCACAGGCTTCTGATGGAGCTTGCTGAGGAGGTCGGGGTTTAGCACCCCTTCACGGGCGGCGTCGACTACCGAAGAGGTAGACAAGCCCTTAATCTGTGACTTGGTGTGGGCGAAGCATGTGAAGTACTCCCAAAGTGTTTCTCCCACTCGCTGCTTCACCTGGAACAAGCTCCCTGTCGACATCAGAGCCACAAAGGTACCCTGGATGTTGCTTACAAACTTCCTCTTCAACTGCTCCCAAGATCTGATCGATCCTGGCTTCAAGGACCAGAACAATCGGAGTGCCACACCATCGAGAGCGAGGGGGAAACACTTTGCCATAGTGTTGCGCACCCCTCCGCTTGCTTCTATCGCCAGGGCGTATGAACGAGAAAATTCTCCGGGGTCTGACCCACCGGAGTACTTGTGCAACTTTGAGGCTTTGAACCTGGGATCGAAGGGCACTCTTTGTAAGTCCGAATGTAGCGGAGACTCATCATCAAAAGATGCGTTCTCAGCCTCCTCCGGGACTTGAACAGCTTTGGGAAGATTGCGAGCACCACTGTCTTGGGGCCCTTCTGGAGTCTTGGTGGAGGCTTGGGTGCGGAGGTGATCGGCGGCCTCTTGCCTCCACCTAGCCACTTCCTCCTGAAGCCTCGCTAATTGAGTAGCTTCGGTTCTATGAAGGTCTTCATCTTCATTGGAGGGTAGCTCCGGGTCTTGGGAACTGACATAATCAGTCCAGAGCACCGTAGGAGGAGCTCGAGGGCCCCTGGGCACTCGACTCCCAGCGGCACCCTCGAGAATCATTGGAACAGCTGAGGGTCCGGCCCCGTTGGTCCGAGGGGACCTTCAGAGAGGACCCGTGGCTTGCCTTCGCTTCAGAGGCATAGCTAGTAACAGAGAGGTCCAAAGACCAAGGACTTCGATTGGTCTAGGAAGGCGAGTGAAGGCCATCGAACCGCACTACGAAGCCCCTTACCGAAGGGTGTGCGGAATCTTGAGACTCCGAGGCTCCCTCCGTAAGTGCTCTTCGAAGTGCAGTTAGCAGTAGAGAACAAGATTCTAGACTTGGTTCCCCACGGACGGTGCCAACTGTTGGCGCAAAAGATTACACTAACAGGTTCTCTAAGATCAAGAACAGACAAACAGTGAGTTCGTGTTTAAGAACTACCTCAAGCCTCTGAATGGATAATAGCTTAAGATCAATCATGTCGCTCTGCTTCGGAGCCTCATATCCCGCGGAGGGCTCCTTCGGACTTCAGATCGAGGCACCCTTCGGCTTAACGCCTCCACCTTCGAGTATGAACCCATCAGCTCCGAAGCTTAGTAAGTCTCTTTGAACTATTAATCTCTACGTCCTGAAAGTGAAGCATTTTCCCCCAACAATCATGAAGGCCTTTGTGGTAGCCTACTTGCCCCGTGGGCTTTAGTAGGCAAAACACCTTGCCAGGGGCTCTATTGGCCTACAATAGTAGTAGATGCGGAGCCTTTAGTCCGCACTTGCCAAGGTTGTCAATGGATGAGAAGACGGAGTCATCGTCCACCAACACATCTTCATGTTATTGCTCCAGTATGGCCAATGACCTGGTGGGGTATGGATCTCATTGGCCCCTTCCCAATGGCAAAATGCAGTTTAAAATATGCAGTTGTAGCAATTGAATATTTTTCTAAGTGGGTCAAAGTAGAACCAATCACAGCTATCACTTCGAATAATGTACAAATTTTTTTATGGAAAAATATTATTTGTAGGTTTGGAGTGCCTCGACAACTGACAATCGACAATGGCACTCAATTTGATGTTGAACCCTTCAGAGAGTTCTGTGAAGGTCTTGGTATTGAAATGTGCTTTGCAGCTATCCATCATCCCCAATCCAACGGAGCCATCGAGCGAGCTAATGGTAATATTTTGTTAGGCCTGAATCAAAGAAGTAGGATTAGCGAAGGGGCTATGGACCGAAAAACATCCAAATATTTTGTGGTCCATTTGGACCACTCAAGCAAGGTCCACAGGTTTCACCCCTTTCAGATTACTAATCGGAGATGAAGCCATGACACCGACGAAGCTAAAAGGAGGATCCCTTCGCACCATCGAACCTGAAATGGTTAATGAAAGACAGACTTCGCTGGACCTAACTGAAGAAACTAGGCTTCGAGTTGTTGTTAACATGACGAAGTATCAACATCAGACGAATACTTGGTATGACCCGAAGATAAAGCTTAATGAACTTAAACCAGGGCATTTAGTATTGTGAAGCATTATTGCTCCTGGGAAATTAGGCAATGAATGGGAAGGACCATATATCATCCTTCGTTCAGGATGCCCCAGATCTTTTAAATTAGCTAATTTAGAAGGTGAAGAATTAAAGCATGCATGGCAGGCAGAGCACCTTAAGTGATACTTCGTATTGGGGCTCCTTGTAATCATTTGTAAGCGCTTTATAAATGAATAAAGCTTATTGTTCGAATAATGCATGCTTCTCAAGATGATTCCTACTCCTAGTGGATGCACTAGGGGGTTGGAGCTGATTGTAGAGGTAAGTATTATTCATTCGAACCTAATTTACAGACTTTGAGCCACCGGCTCGAAGAATCCATTAGGGTGTGAAAGTACCATGAAAAATGGATTCCAAGCCACCATCTTTAAAGCATCTGTAAAAAGAGTCCAATGAAACCAAATGATACGGATTCCGAGCAATCATCTTGAAAACAATAGTAAAAAGAGTCAAAGGCGACCATGAAAAACGGATTCCGAGCCAACAGCTTAAAAGCATCCTTAAATAGAGTCCAAAGAGACCAAATGATGTGGACTCCAAGCAATTAGCTTGAAAGCATCCATAAAAAGAGTTTGAAGCGACTATTATAATCAGATCCTAATGCATCCGAAAAAGAGTACAAAGCTACCAATTACGGAATCTGAACCAATAGGTTCGAAGAAACCTACGAGGTCCCTAACGACCATCTATTCGAATTTCAGATTATGAGTCTTTAATTCCTTTTCAATATAATCAGGGGCTCTGAGCCTCCGAAAACAAAAGTCATTGTGCATAACCATCTTCGTGCGAAAATCGAAGGTGCTTACCCTCAAAGAGGGGCTAGGAGATAATGATACAATTTCTAAGCATTTCAGAAACATTTTAGTTTATATTACTCAGTAAATTATATTACATTAAGAAAGATCAATGTCTAAGCCAAGGAGGAAGTAAAGACCCCTTCGATCCCTAGAGCTAGATTCGGAGTTAGCTCGGCTTCGAAGGCGACTCGTTCTAGGGCCCGGAGTCTTCAGATCTTTACATTTAACTCGTTTCCCCTTCTTTGAAGCTCAGAATTCTCTTTGTTCTTGCTGAAGCTCAGCCCAGGTCCGAAGTCGTTCAGGGCTACTCTTCGCTTGCTCTTCGCCAGACCACTCTTCTTCGGACCAATCAATGTCCTCGGAAGATGAAGACACTATATTAACAACTTCTTCCCCCTTCTCCTCATTAATGTAGTCTAATACTTCTTTACATATTGCGGGTATAACCTCTCCATGGCTATCCCGAGGAATTGAAAATCAGGGACGCCTATGAGGCCTTAAGTCTTTGAAGGTAGCCCATTGTTGACGGAGCTCTTCGTTAACCTCTAATACTTCAAGATCATCCAAAAAGGTCGGAAAGCCTAAAAAAATTTCCAAATAAGTCTTTTTCATTTAAAAGAAAACAAGAACATTTATGATGTCATCATTGTAACGAACCACTCTGAGAGTGACTACTTGGCCAAAGATTTCTCTGTACTGAGTACCCGAAGTCTTCATTGTCTTCGCTACTGCTTGGATCATCTTAATTTTCCGTAGTAGAGAGTCGTTGGCCAACAACGAAGAAGCGCACGAAGTTCTGAAATATTCCATAACACCCCGGAGGACATCCATGGTTTTCGACGCCGCGCTCTCACACTTTATTTTCTCTACGGATAATGCCTTATTCGATTTAGTCATTTCGCAGATTAAAGAGGAGAGCTTGGTTGCTTCTATCATAAGGACAGTTTTCTGTCCGAGCAACTTCCTTGCCTCTTCAGCCAAGCCTTGCTGCTCTTCTCGGCACTTGACAAGTTTAGCTCCTGAGGCTGCCTACTTCTCTCGAAGCCTTTCAACTTTGGCCCGAAGCACTACCCATTCAGCGTCTAGCTCCTCCTTTGCAGCCTCCAGCCTGGCTTTAGCGCTCCACTCTGCCGAAGCCATCTCTTCAAAGCTAAAACCACGGTTCTCAGAGTCGGTAAGACTCCCTTGAAGAGCCATCACCTTTTCCTTGAGTTTGTTTCATTCTTGCTCGTTCAACTTAGCAGCTTCATACCTAGTAAGCCGCCCGTTCGAGAGCAACATCGGGCTCTGACCCTTTGGCCTCTCCAAGGATGGAGACCAAGTCAGTCTCATCGACTTCGTGACTAGCTCGATCCAAAGGCTCTAGCAAAGTCCAAAGCCCTGTCCTCCATTCAAGGAAGGGCTAGGAGAGGGAGCCTTGACAAGGCACTCTAATCATCATCGCTAGTAGAAGGACAGGAGCGCAATGAAGCACCCTTGGAGGCCTCTGTTGAATGGCCTCCGTCTGTAGACTCCGACGGAGTCCACCCTGGAACGGGAGTAGACATGGGCCAACTTTTGCCTTTACCCTTTCTAGGGCCTGTCACCTCCTTCGGAGCTACCTCCAAAACTGGAGCTACCTCTTGTGTTGTAGCCGATGATGGCACCGAAGCTGCCAAAGTCTCTGGAACCACTTCCATAGTAGAAGCCACCTCCACCGGAGCCGATCCTATAAAACCAAAGGTATATGATATTTCTTAAATGGTGGAGGTAAAAAAACGGGATGTATTCAGCTGAGGCTTATCTCCAGCATCTTCTTGCTAGATGAGCACCAGACTGCTCGGAGGCTCAAACATAAGACCAAAGTCCTCTTCGAACTTCGAACTTCGAACCGAAGGAATAGATGTAGAGATTTCTTCGACCACTATAGCTATCACTTCATCCGGAGCCAAGACTTGGGCTTCTACAGTCTCGACTCCGCCTTCCTCTATGGCAGGAGCAACCTCCTGGCTAGACGAGACGTTTACAGTCTCCGCCTGCTCAGGGTTATCTTCAACCATCAGCTCCGCCACCGCGCCGTCTCGAACGGAGATCTCAGCTCCCATCCGAGACCCTTCGTCCTCAGCAAGAAGAGCCTCAAACTCCTCCACCATCGCCATGTCTACATCCTCTTCCTCTTCGGATTGATCCAGTGATGAGACAGGAGACTTCGAAGGAGTAAGGGCCTTCGACTTCCGGACCACCTTCTTTGTAGGCATCTTCACCAGTCCCAAAGACCTCGCCCCGCCTCATCCTTCCTTTTCTTCAGAGCTTGGTCCAGGGCGGACCAGTCTGGAAGGGTTGGGGGTTCAACTCCAAGCACACTCAATATTCGATTGAACTGTTCCCAAGTCCCAACCAACTTCACCCTCCACTCCTTTTCAATGGGCGTAGGGGCTCCGAGAACCTTCTCCGCAGCCTAGACAATTTGTTCTGGAGTAAAAGTCACACGCGATGCTGAAAGATAAGATATCATTTGATTAAGTCATTTCTGTAAAATTGATATTGTGTGCAAAACACTTTGATGCAGAATATATGGAGATCTTACCTATAGATCTTGAAGGGATCTCCCGAAGTCCCCCCGGGTTTTCTTCAAAGTTGATCGGCGAAGCGGCCATCAGAGGAGGGATTCTAAGTCCTATGAACTCCTCCACAAAATTGCGCATGATCATGCAATGACTCACGGAGTGCAACAATCCAAGGCGGACCTAAAGCTGGCTCGGGTCTGGTTGTACCTCCGCCTCCCTCTAGTAGAAGATATCCTGCAAGGGCCCTGCCAAGGCGCAATCCGTCCCTACCTCAGCTTATAAATAGTGAAGAATCCAATCGAAGTACCATATGTTGTTGATGGACCTCGCTGGGAACCGATATAGGAACTCATCGTGAAATTGGAAGTTGATGCTCGCGAAGGCAACCACCATCTTCTCCCCTCCGAGTGTGGTAAAGGTCTTCGTCTGGCACGAAGCTTTATGGAGGGCTGTTAATATCTCCGCTCTCGCATCACATCCTTTGGCCCGCATCGCCAATTCAAAGATGGCCAGACGAGCAATCGCATTAGGAGAAATTTGGGGCAGAGTGATATGGAAAAGCCTCAGTACCTCGGAGAAGAAATCCACCATTGGGAGTCCCAATCCAGCATCAAAGATCGCCTCGAACAATACCACCTCTCCAGCGCGTGGTGCCTGGATCACCTCACCCCCAGGCTGGCGCACCATAACGCCGGTCCCTATCTTCCCAGCGATTGCCACAACAATCGACTTCTTCGAGCATGACGATGCACCGAAGCTATACGATTGATTCGTATAATTGGTAGACGCTTGACGGAGGTTGTGAGCACCAGCTGGGCGAGGGTTATCTGAAGGCCCCGTCACTGCAGCTGCCACCATCGCTTGCTGCCGGGCCAAGGTCGAAGCAGGGATGGGAACTTTGTGGCTAGTCTTCGCCATCAGAGGAAAAGAGTTTTTGAGAAAATGAGCTCAGGAAGAAGAAAGGTGAAATGTGAAAGTAGTCGGTAAAGTATCCGAAATTTACCTTTACTCTCTTATTTATAGCATGGGGATTCCTTGTACTATACGTTACAGCGTGCCGTTTGGTTGCCCTATTACGTCCTCGATACCATCATAACTTGCATAAACGTTTTATGAGAAATTACAACCGACAGAGATGGAATGACCGTTAGCTTCCTTAGAGAATAACGACTCTATTTCTGAGTCTAATGGCTCTTAAGACTAACGAATATATTGGCTCCGCAAAGGATCTGTCTCCGTAGTCATCTTCACGAACGTCTCCACACAGGCTTTGGTCCAAAGACTTTCCACTTCCAAATGTTTCTAAGGATGGTAAAGTTTTCAAGATCCTATTGGGGGCTACTGTTGGGGGAAACATTTCATCCTACAGAAGTGAAGGACACTCCCATGTTAATACAAGTAGAAGAAACAAAGTCAGAAGCCTTGGTCTCCGAAGATTCTAAAAGCATCAAGGCTCTGCTATATTCGGAGCCCTATACATCGGAGACCTCCATCAAGGATTCGGCGAGATAGAGCCTCCTGAAGCCTCTTCACCCTAAGGGGTGTTGCTAGTGAGGATAGAAGATTTATCTTCTCATTGATTATACTAGTCTTTTACTCTTTTAACCCTATGAAGAATATTAAACAATATCTTCTTAGTAGTTGTAATTAGAGTGTAAAGAAGTCTTTTCCCTATGTATTTGGTCTATAAATACCCCTCATTACTCTGTAAAGGGTATCGAATACTCAGATATTCAATACACACTTCGAACTATCTCAAGCTATTATCCATCTCAGAGGCTTGGAATAGTTTGCTCAAATAGACACTTCGTTTGTTAAACACCTAGTTCTCTAAACCTGTTAGCGTAATCTTTTACGCCAACATAACTAAAGTATCAAACTTCTCCGGTAGAGCTCTAAGTATCTTGTGGACCACATCCGAGTCCGTATAGGTTGCACCAAGTCCCTTGAGCTCATTTACTATCACATTGAGCCGACCATACATATTGTTGATAGACTCATCTAGAAGCATTGTAAATGACTCATATTGAATTTTGATAAAGTGAACCATGGCACTCTTGAGCTCACTTGTTCCATCATGTATATCAGTAAGCTTCATCCAAATCTCATAAGCGGTGTCAAGATTGCTCACCCTATCAAATTCTTCTTAAGAGAGAGCATTGAAAATTGCATTCTTGGCTTGAGCATTTAGTTGAAGATTGTGGCAATCAACTTGAGTTACTTCACCGGTAATAGCATAGCCTTCTTCACCTATACGCCAAAGATCAAACCTCGTAGCTTGGAGGTAGGTGATCATTTTAATTTTCTAAATGAAATAATTTGTACCACTAAACATGGGAGCCTTTCCTATGTTAGTTATCTCATGCGACATCTTTTCTCTCTAGGTGATTAAACCCAATCAAGGGAGACCAAGCTCTGATACCACTTGTAGGATATAGATGTCGACTAGAGGGGGGTGAATAGGCAATTTAAAATTAAAATTTCTAGGTTAGGAACAAGGATGGCACAATTAATAAACTAATTAAAGTTTTGCAATCCTAGGTTGAAGGAGGCTCAAGAAATTATACTAATTAACAAACTTGAATTAGATTTCTTAAAAGTAAATAACACAAGTGGGAAAAGAAATTGTTTCACCGATGTTCAGAAGCTTCCCGGCTTCCTACGTCACCGTTGAGGCGAATCCAACTCCTCTCAATCACCGAGCCACCAAACACCTTCGTCAGGAGTGGGCAAAGTGAGAGTTGATCCGAAGTGACTCTCAATCACTAGGGTTGTTCTTGCTCCACTCCGAAGATTGTGAACGCCGAGCCACTCACAAATCCACTGGGTCTCCTCCACAAACTTCTCGGAAGGATCACCAGGCAACTCCTCCAAGCCGTCTAGGAGGCGGCAACCTCTAGGAGTAATAAGCTGCACTATAAAGCTTGGAGATGATCAAATACCACTTAATCACTACAATGATGCAATGTACTTGATCAAAAGGCTCTCTTTTCTCTCAACACCAACAAAGTGGATTTTGTGCTCAAATGAGTGTGAGAGGTGTGCAATGGTGTTAGCCAATAAAACAAGGAGCCAAGAAGAAATTTTTGTCCATGGGTGAGGGGTATAAATAGCCCCCGCAACAAAAACTAGCCATTGGAGTTGAAATCACAATTCTGCAAATACTTCGGTTAGACTAGAGTACAATTGTCTCGGTCAAACCGACAATTTACTCAATAGATAGAAAAACACCGTTATTTGTCAAATCATAGCCATTTCAGTCAGACAGGCTGGATGCATGGTCAGACCGACAACATGGGACTTAGACTCGAGAATTTTTCACCCAAAAATGCTCTCTGTTTCCAATTCGGACTGACTGGAAAAAATAATGGTCTGACCAAACATTTTTGGTCAGACCAAACATTATACGGTGGTCAGATCGAACTTCTGCACTAAGGAAAATTTTGATGCAGCTGGAAAAATTGCTCTCTGACTCCACTTCGGTCTGACCGACAAAATTAACGGTCTGACAGAAACATTTTGGTCAGACTGAAATTAACACTGCAGTTAGACCGATCTCTCCAGAAAATGCCAAAATCATTTTTCATGATATGCAATGTCTAAGTGGCATGAAGTCATTTCCAACTTTATTTTGCAACCCCTCTTAATAGTAAGGCAAAACAAAAGCAAAAACTAGCCTATTTGATCATCCCATCTCCTTGATCAAATTTCTAGCCACTTTACCTTCAAATGAACTTTTCTTTGCCGTCATCAGTTTTAATCAGTTTGCTTCATCTTTTTCTTCATTCTTGTGGACCTAACTTATCACAATCATAACTTGCAAACAATGGTTAGTCCACTAATCACATTTGTCATTTAATTACCAAAACCACATAAGGGGTCTAGATGCTTTAACAGCCGATGTTGTTGGAGGGACCTCTTTTACTCAAATGCATTTTCTTGCCAATTTTCTAGAATCGTCCACTCCATTTTACCGCCGCTGATCTTTTTTTGGCGAGGCGGCTACATGCCGATCCACTTTTCCTATATCTCCTACATCCTTGGCAACCTGCTTCAAGGCTCTTTACCTTGGATTCTCCGATTGGACCATCTAGTATCCCTTCGAGTATTACTTAGAGTATGAATGCCCCCATTGGCTAATCCTGCCTGATGTGTCCCGAGACAAAGAATCCCTTCATATCTTCACTGTCACAATCTTTCCTTGCTTCCTTCTTGTGAATTTTACCGGTGAGCAATCTCAGAAGGGTTCTTATGAGTTCTACCACCCATCAGTCTTCATGAGACAATTAGGCTTTGGCCAACTCCTACCCACTTATTCTTTGTTGATCACATCCAAACTCGTAGGGAAGTCAATGATATCGTATAGTGGGATCACCTTCTCAATACGACCGATGGTATCTCCTCTAGTGATTTTAGTTCCTGGACAGCCTACCGAGCAACCTCTACTGTCTTCCGCCGATGGTGGAGCGAGCTGAAGGAGCATGTATTCAACTGCTCTTCACTAATTTACCGGCAGCGGCTTGACCTAGACGAAGCTAACATGGGACTCGAGGTAGGTGCTTCTGTTGGGGAATAGGGGAGCAACGCTAGCTGGCAAATTCAAAAATTTCCGCCCTAATCAAAAGACCCATGCGTGTATGAGATCAAAGATCATTACCATCTAGCACAAGACATCCTAGGTACAGCGGAAGAAGATGTCGAAGAAGCGCGTCAAGCCTATCCTCACTCCGTCCTGGCCGTTCATGGCCAATCCAATCGATGAAGATGGCGTAGATGTTCACGAGCGCCGCTATTAGAGCAATGCCTCCACGGTATCCACACATACAGGGATGGTGTACCTCCCACGGCAGCGTGCTAGCACCGCACGTGAAAGACAGGGATTCTCGACCTCAACTATTGAGATCAAGAAAGGGGGAGGGTAGTATTTGGTGGCTAGGTCTAAACTATGCTGAAGCCTGTCTTCCAAGACCTCCTCCTCCTCTCTGTATATAGGAATGAGAGCCCCTGGTCGCCCACATCTCGAAACCCACAAATCAGTTATAACCAATTTGTGTTGCAACAGATTCAATCTGTTTTACCAACGCCGGAACTTTTGATCTTGGATCGGAACTTCCGACAAGGCATTTTGGTCTCTCGATTCAGTACGACACATAACAGATCCAATCTGTTTTTGCCCACCTCGCAACTTCCGATACACATATCGGAACATCCGATCAGTACAAATTTCCTAATTCCAAAATTGGAACTTCCGGCTCGTCAGAACGTCTGATACCATATCGGAACTTCTGAAGTAACTTTTGCTCTCTGAATCGAGACCAGAAAATAATCGGAATATCTGATTCAGCTTCAGAATTTCCGATTCAAATCACCAATCCAACCATTGGAACTTTTGCAATCAGTTTCTCTCTATTACTCATGTCCCGAAAAGAATCATAACTTCCGATACTCCAATCTCCCACTTGCACAAGAACCAATTCTTTGCATGTTTTTAATCCATCCCCTTAAGTGTGTGACCCAATAGGTTCATACTCCAATAGTTGTTCCCCAGAAACCTTTTGCGACACACTGATCAATAGCGGTACCTAGAAGCACATATTGAACTCTAGAAGTGTACAAAATCAATTTTCGCTCAACCTTTGATATACTCAAGCACCAGTCCCTTTACCACACACCATTAGTCAAGCTCAAAGCGAGATACGTGCGACCCTTGTTGTTTAGCTCGACATTTCACTCGATCAAGTATCATATTCAAATCATGACTAACTCCTTAGTCATGGTGGCATGGCCATGTACTTTTCCAATCCAATACCTCGAGGGGCCCAGAGATGACTCTCCCGTTATTAGGAGGTGTAAATTCCATCTTTACCGCTCACATCCAAGACAAGTTTCACAACACACCTGAAACCAACCCTAATTACTACCATGTTATACAATAGTGTTAGGAAGCATCTATGTGTGTCACTACGCATTCTGGAATCAAATGATGATCTCAGGTCCAAGGACTTTGCAGGTACTCCATTTGAGATGACAACTGACGGCACATTACAATAACAATCCTAGTAGTATCTCAAGTGGATCTATCCAACACTATGTTCACCAACATGTGTCCACATCACTAATTTGACATCTCTATATCTATAATCTGTGTAATGTGATCATCAATTAGTCAGATGTGCTAATCTATGTGACATCACTGTCCCACATGATGACAAGATCAGTGTTGGGGGAAAATACTTCATCCTCAGGGTCACCACTGTAACAAGACAAAGGCAGGCTATTTAGCCGAAGGTTTCCAGCATCTAACTCTGACTTAGTACTGGGACAAGTTCGAAGAATAGAGGCCAACTCTAGTTCGGAGTATATCTTCAAATGTAGACTCTTCAAAGAACCTCCTTTCCAGCTAAGATGGAATGCTTATCTTCTTTCT
The DNA here is from genome assembly GCA_019279435.1 of Zizania palustris. Taxonomy (NCBI): domain Eukaryota; kingdom Viridiplantae; phylum Streptophyta; class Magnoliopsida; order Poales; family Poaceae; genus Zizania; species Zizania palustris. The sequence continues at coordinate 63,681,559 of JAAALK010000080.1, read as the reverse complement.
CATTAGATTAGTCTTTTACCATTTTAGCCCTATTAAGGGTATCGAATAGTTTCCACTATGTCGGTTGTAATAGAGGGGTAAAAAGGTCTTTTCCTTAAGGTTTTGGCCTATAAATACCCCCCGTATTACCCTGTAATGAGGATCGAATACTGAGTTATTCAATACACATCTTCGAACTGTTTTGATCTATTATCCATTTCGAAGGCTTGAAATAGTTTACTTCACAAACATTTTGTTTGTTAGTTTCTAATTTTTAGAAACCTGTTAGCGTAATCTTTTACGCCAACAGTTAGCGCCGCCCGTGGGGAACTTAGTCCAAAAAACTTCGTTCTCTACCAAGTTCTCAAACCATGCCTCCCAAGCGGAGTTCAGGTGGTAGTCCTACTCGGAGGTCCCTCGGACCTCCGGAGTAAGATCTTCAAACACAGTCGAGGTCGGAGGATCTTCGGCAATTCCTCCACAGACTCCCGAAGGAATTCCCCTTCCTCGAGCATACGGAGTTCCTCCCCCAACTCCATCCATACTTCGGCCAACTGGAGTCCCTCTTCCATCTCAAATTCCGCTTCGGACTGACCCGTACAGTTCTCAAGACCCGGAAGGTCCTTCTAGAGGAGATGAAGATAGTCTTGGAGATATGGCCACCAAAATGGCCAGTCTCCAAGCTGAAGTGGCGAGGTGGAGGCAAGAAGCCGCAGATAGGCTTCGTTCTCATGCCACCCCGGTCATTCCTGAAGTGTCCCATGACGACGAACTTCCTTATCCTGAAGCCCCGGAGAACGCTTCCTTCGACAGCGAGTCTACACTGCATCCCGAGCTGCAGAAAGTGTGCTTCAATCCTAAGTTTAAAACTTCGAAGCTTTGCAAATATTCTAGAGACGAGGACCCTAGGGAGTTCTCCCGTTCTTATGCATTGGCAATTGAGGCCAGTGGAGGAGTGCGAGACACCATGGCCAAATGTTTCTCTCTAGCTCTTGAATGGGTGGCTCTGCGGTGGTTTTGGTCCCTAAAGCCAAGGTCAATTAGAACCTGGGAGCAATTAAGCATGTCCTAAATAAAGCATGCCCACGTGACCCCTATCCAATGCCCCGAATAGATCAATTAGTTGATTCCACTGCTGGTTCGGAGTTATTAAGCTTCCTCGACGTGTATTTTGGCTATCATCAAATCTGGTTGAAGCGCGGAGATGAAATCAAAACAAGCTTTGTAACTCCTTCGGGAGTCTTCTGCTATGTTAGAATGCCTTTTGGCTTAAGAAATGTCGGGGCAACTTTTTCGAGGTTAATTGCTAAGGCTCTAGGTCATCGAATGGGCCGCAAAGTAGAAACCTATATGGATGACATTGTAATAAAGAGTGCTCTAAAGCACCAACATAGCCTAGACTTAGCAGAAACGTTCAATAGCCTTAGGGCATGTGGAGTCCGTCTCAACCCCGAAAAATGTATCTTCGGGGCTCAGACTGGAAAATTGTTAGGCTATCTAGTTTCAAGCAGAGGGATCGAAGCTAGCCCTACTCAAATAACTGCATTGCAAAGGATGGCTCCTCCGGAAAATTTGAAGCAAGTGCAAAAGCTAACTGGCCGCCTTGCAGCACTTAGCAGATTCCTAGCAAGGTCTGCGGAGAGAAGTTTGCCCATTTTCAAAGCATTGAAAGGGTCCGAAGATTTTGCATGGACACCGAAGTGTCAAAAGAGTTTTGATGATATTAAGAATTATCTCAGTAACCTCGCTACACTCACGGTGCCTGTTGCGTGTGAAACCCTACTCCTTTACCTTGTGCCTACTGGCTCCGCTGTCAGTGCAGTCCTTGTTAGAGAAGTTGATTTCAATGGGAAGTTGGTACATAATCCAGTCTATTTTGTATCCGAAGCATTGTTTGGAGCAAAAATAAGATATTCTGAGCTTGAGAAGTTCACCTATGCTCTGATAATGGCTTCAAGGAAGTTAAGGCATTATTTCCTAGCTCATAATGTGATTGTACCAAATTCGTAGCCCTTAGGAAATATGCTTCGAAGTAAGGATTCTACAGGAAGAATTGGGAAATGGGCTGTTGAATTAGCACCCTTTGGCATCTCCTTCATGGCAAGGATAGCAATTAAGTCACAGGTGTTGGCAGACTTTGTGGCAGAATGGACTCCCCCTGCAGTATGGGCTCCGAAGAAACCAAGTGAAGGAATTTGGACCATATACTCCGATGGAGCTTTCTTAGCATCTGGAGCAGGTGTTGAAGCGGTAATAATTTCTCCTTTGGAGAAAAAAACAATGTACTCCGCTAGGCTCAACTTTAAGTCCACTAATAATACAGCGCAGTATGAAGGAATTTTGTTAGGACTTCGAAAAGCACGTGCTTTGGGGGCTACAAGAGTTGTTATTAAAATAGATTCTCAAATTGTAGCAGGGCACGTGGATAAGAGTTTTCAAGTTCATCATCCACAACTTGCAAAATATTTAGAAGAGATCTATAAGATTGAAGCAGCGTTTAAAGGGATTTCCATTCGAATTATACCCAGAGCTGAAAATATGCAAGCTGTTACCTTGGCAAAAGCTACAGCCAGAGCTATGGACATTCTAGAAGAAGCTTTTTACGAAGAGCTCAATTCACCTTCTGTAACACAGATCCCTTCTGCGGAAGTTTTTTGCATTCCAAGTACAGATTGGTGGAGTTCAATTATGGAATTGCTGCAAGGAGAAGCAAATTTGCCTGAAGGGCCACAACTTTCGAGGTTAAAGCTCAGAATTCGAAATTATCATATAATCAATGGTATTCTGTACAAGGCCAGAGTATGTTCCCCTCTACTCTGAAGTATATCTCAAGCCGAAGGTCAGGAGATTCTCCGAGAAATTCATGAAGGACTTTGTGGTAGCCATCTGGCCCCCCGAGCTTTGGCAGGAAAAACACTTCGCCAGGGGCTTTATTGGCCTACAATAGTAGCTGATGCGGAGAGCCTAGTCCGCACGTGACAAGGTTGTCAATGGATGGGAAGAAGTCATTGTCCGCCAACAACTCTTCAAGTAATTGCCCAAGTGTGGCCCATGGCCAGATGGGGCATGGACCTTATTGGCCCCTTCCCAGTAGCAAAAGGAAATTTAAAATTCGCAGTGGTAGCAATTGAGTATTTTTCCAAGTGGGTCGAAGAAAAGCCCCTCACAGCTATCACTTCAAATAATGTACAAAATTTTTTCTGGAAAAGTATTATATGCCGGTTCGGAGTGCCTCGACAGCTCACAGTTGACGATGGGACACAATTTGATGCAGAGCCCTTCCGAAAGTTTTGTGAAGATCTTGGCATACAAATATGCTTAGCTGTAGTGTGCCATCCTCAGTCTAACGGAGCTGTTGAAAGAGCCAATGGTAATATCTTGTCAGGGTTGAATCGAAGAATAGTAGGATTGGCAAAAGGACTGTGGACTAAAGAACTCCCAAAGATTTTTTGGTCCATTCGGACCACTCAAACAAGGTCCACAGGTTTCACTCCTCTCAGACTATTATTCGGAGATGAAGCTATGATGCCAACGGAGCTTAAAGGAGGATCCCTTCGTAGCACCGAACCGGAAATAGAAGCAGAAAGGCAAAATTTTCTTGATTTAATAGAAGAAACAAGACTTCGAGCTGTCGCCAATTTGTCAAAGTATCGGCAGTACACGAAGACTTGGTTTGACCCGAAGGTTAAGCTTAATGAACTTAAGCCGGGTCATCTGGTTTTGTGAAGCATTATAGCACCAAGGAAATTAGGGAATAAGTGGGAAGGTCCATACATTATTCTCCGCTCAGGATGACCTGGTTCTTTTAAGTTAGCTAATTTAGAAGGTGAAGAATTAAAGCATGCCTAGCATGCGGAGCACTTAAAGCGATATTTCGCATAGGGGCCCCGTGTAATCATATGTAAACACCTTCTGAATTAATAAAGCTCATAGTTCAGATAATGCCAACCTTTCAAACACTTCCTACTTCTCATGGACACACTAGAAGAACGAAGTTGGTTGTGAGGAATGTGTCATTCATTTGAACCAATTTTTTGGACATCGAACCACTGGTTCGAAGCTTCTAACGAGGTGGGAAAGTCACTAAAAACGGATTCCAAGCCACCGGCTTGAAAGCATCCGTACAAAGAGTCGAAGGAGACCAAATAATGAGGATTCCAAGCTCCGGCATGAAAGCATCCATAAAAAGAGTCCAAGGAGACCATTGCGAATTCCAAACCACCGGTTTGATAGCATTCGCAAAAAGAGCCGAAGGAGGCCAAACAAAATAGAGTTTGAGCTGATAAGCTTCGAATATCTGTAAAAAGAGTCCAAAGTGACCAATCGTTTTGGACGCTAAGGTATCCGAGAAATTAGTCCGAAGTGACTACTTTCAAACAAAAGGTACTAAGTTACCAGTTTTCAGACTCCAAGTAGTCAAAGACATTTTGTGAGATTTTAATCAATCTCTAAGTTGCTGAGGGGCTCCGAACCTCAAAAATTGTTCTATCTTTTTCTTTGCACCTAACCATCTTCGACTACACTTCGAAGTTGCTTACGCCCAAAGAGGGGCTAGGAAGTAAGGAGACAATTTTGAAATCTTAATCTTTATTATTCGAACAGATTACATTACATTACGAAAAGTCCGTGTCTATACCAAGAAGGAATCGAAGACCTCTTCGATCTCTAGAGCTACCACTAAAGCCAGAATGACTAGTTCCAGAGCCGGGAGTCCTGATAACCTTACGTTTAATTCTTCTCCCTCTCTTCGAAGCTCGAAAATCTTTTTGTTCCTGTTGAAGTTCAGCCCAAGTTCGAAGTCGCTCGGGCCTTCTCTCCTAGCTTCGAAGTTCTTCAGGATTCTTTCCTTGTTCTTCAGCAATACTCTCTTCTTCGGACCATTCAACATCTTCAGAAGATGAGGCTTCCAAGTTAACTTCTTTTTCTTCCTCTTTAATATAAGATAATATATCTTTACATATTTTGGGTGCAATTGCACCGGATCTTTCTCGAGGAACCAAAAATCGAGGTCGTTCGTGAAGTTTTAAAAGATCAAAGGTAGCCCATAGTAGGCGATGTTCTTCGGTAACATTTAATACTTCGACATCATCCATACGAGGTTGAGAAGCCTAAAAACATGATAAATAAGTTTTCATTCATAATAGAGGAAAGCATAATGTTTACATATTCGGACCCCTAAACAAAACTAAACCTGTGGGTCTGGCGGAGGCTGGCTACTCGAAGCTTGAGACCAAGCTTGTTTCTGGCGATGCCCTTCATCGATCCAAGCCTTGATCACTTTTTGACCTTCGGCTCTCCATGAAGCTTGGAAGGCTTGCCAAGCTGCGGCCACATCTTCAGAAGGGTTTAGCAGTTGGTTGTCATCAAAGGTAATGGGATCCACCCCTGAATCTGGTGCTACTGATAGCCCTAGATCCTCGTAGTACCGAAGTACTCCGAGAGCAACTACGTGGCCAAAGATTTCTCCATACCGAATACCCGCTGTCTTCATCATCTTCGCTGCTCCTTGGATCATCTTTAGCCGCCGCAGTAAGGGGACGTTGTCACTCGAAGGTAGTGTCCAAAGAGTACCGAAGTACTCTAGAACAAATAAAAGATTATTCATGACCTCCGCAGCTATCTTCTTCGACTTCACTTTATCTTCAATTAAAGCATCCCTGAACAAAGTTAACTCATCTACCACAGAGGATAGTCTAGATGCCTCCGTAGCTAAAGAGTTTTTCTGGCTAAGCAGGTTGCTGGCTTCCTCCATGGCTTTAGTCTTCTCTTCTTGAAGCTTAAACAGCTCAGCCCCCGCCGTGGCATGCTCTGCCCGCATTTTCTCTATTTCAGCCCGAAGCACGATTTGTTCGGTTTTGAGCTTCTTATTTGCATCCTCCAGACCAAGTATGGCCCTCCTCTCCACTGCAACCATCTCGTCTAAGCTGGAGATTCGAATTTCGCAGCCTTCAAGACTCCTCTAGAGAGTATTAATTCTCTCCTGGAGACAAAGGCTTCCTCGCTCGTTCGAGACGGCTGCAGCTCGAGCAAAGACTATTTGCTGTGAAGAGAAAAAGAAAGGTGAGGAATTGTTCATAAGTTGAAATTAAACTTGTTTTGCAGATACTTCATACCTGGTATGCTGCCCGTTCCAAAGTTGCGTTCAGCTCCGAGCCCTCAGCTTCGCTAAGTACGGCTACTAAGTCCGTTTCCAGAACTTCGCGGTTAGCTCGATCCAAAGGCTCGAGCAGGGCCCGAAGTCCGATCCTTCACTCCAGAAAAGGAGCTAGGTGGGGGAGCATGGACAGAGCCCTTTGATCATCTTCGTTCGGCGAAGTGTCGGAGCGCTGCGCTGCATCTTCGGAGACCTCGGTGGACTGGCCCCCCTCCGTAGATTGACCTCCGTCTGTTGATTCAGACGGAGTTAATCCAGAGTTCAGAGCAGGAAAGGGCTCCATTTTGCCTTTACCTTTTCCATGTCCCATTTGCGCAGCTTCTGGAACCGGCCCCGGAGATGTCGAGGTCCCAGGAGCAGTACTCACGAGAGGAGTCACCTCCATGGGAGCGGACCCTGCCAAAACAAAGGTATTATATATTGAATAATTTTGCAGGGTACAGAAAAAGGCGGTTCAAGTGAAGTTTACCTCCTAAGTCCTATCGGCGGATGAGTACAGGGCTACTCGGAGGGTCGAAGGCCACTTCGAAGTCGTCATTGGACTCGAAGTTTGAACCAAAGGGTTGACTGTTGGAGCCTCCCTTGGAGCCCCAGCTACCACTTCGTCTGGAATCGAAGCTTGTTCAGTTGTAACTTCGACTCCACCTTCAGTAACAGGGGCTTCTTGATGTGGCAAGTCAGGCTGGACACTTGAGGTCCCAGCCTGTCCGGAGCTACCTAGAGCATCTAGCATGCTTGCTGTGTCGCTAGTGTCTACAACATTTGCCTGTGCTTCATCTTCTGTAATTAGGGCCACGAGGACCCTCTGCATTTCTCTAACTCCCTCATCTTCAGTTGAATCGAAGGGCGAAGCCATAGGTCTTGAAGGAGCCACATTCTTCGGCTTTCGGGCTAGTTTTTTCATGGGAGTCTTGGTCGAGGCCGAAGTCCCAGCATCCGCTTTTCTCTTCTACGGGCCTTGCTCAGAAGGCACCCAGTCCGGAAGAGGGGGGCTGCAACTCCGAGTACGCCCCATACTCGGTTGAGTCGCTCCCAAATGCCCACTAGCTTTTTCTCCACTCCTTTTCTGCCGGAGTTGGAGGTCCTAGAATCTTCTCCGAAGCTCGAACAACTTGCTCCGAAGTCATAGGGGCTTGAGAAGCTGAAAGATAAGTTTGCATTAGTCATTTCATCAAACAATCGTATATAAAACATGTTTTTCAAAGCTACCTGTAGGGCTCGAGTTCAAAGAAATGTTTCGGAGTCCACCCTCCGGATCTTCTTCGAAGGTGATAGGCCAGTTGGCCATCAGAGGTGGAATTTGGAGCCCGATAAACTCATATGTTATGTCCCGCATGCTCATGCGGCGACTAATCCTTTGGAGCAGGCTAAGGCGAGCTTCGAGCTGGCCGGGGTCTGGGTGAACTTGGGCTTCTCTTTGGAAGTATATGTCTTGCAGAGGTCTGGCCAGACGGCTACCTGCTCCAACTTCGGCATAGAACCACCGAAGAATCCAATCTGTGTACCATCTGGCGTTGATGGCTTTCGCTGGAAATCGTAGTTGGAATTCGTCCCGGAGTCTGAAGTTAATACTGCCGAAGGATACTACGATTTTCTCTCCTCCAGAGCCTTGGTAAGTTTTTAGTTAGCAAGATGCCCTGTGCAGTGCTGCAAAAATTTCTGCTCTTCCTTCGCGGCCTTCAGCTCGTCGCGCCCATTCGAAGATGGCCAAGCACGCTATTGCATTCGGAGATAGTTGAGGAAGGGTAACATGAAACAAATCCAATACCTCCGATAGGAAGTCCACTGCTGGGAGTCCTAACCCCGCTTCGAAGAAGGCTTCGAAGACCACAACTTCTCCAGGCCGCGGCGAAGGGATGGCCTCCTTTCCAGGTTTCCGGACAATGATCTCCGAGCTAATCTTCCCCTCTACCACTGCCACGATCGTCTTCCTCTTGCAGGTAGATTGCCCCAGCTTGTAAGACTGGTCCAGATACTTCGAAGAAGCCATGAGGAGATCGTGAGGACCGATCTATTGGGGATTCCCCGCCGGAGCCGCCACCACTGCTGCTACCACCACCGCCGGAGCCGCCGCCACTGCTGCTGGCACCGCCACTGTTGCTGCTGTTGCCGTAGCTGCAGCCTGTTGCCGGGCTAGGGCCGAAGTCGCCCTAGGAGCCTTGAAGCTAGTTTTCGCCATTGATCCAAACTGAATTCTAAAGCTACAGTTTGGAGGCTAAAGATTGGTTGCACAAAGACGGTGAGGAAAGTGCTTGACAAGTATCTAGGTACTCTATTTATAGCCTAAGCTCACAATTTCTTACCGTTCACATTCGCCGTTTCACATTCTTGACCGTTACTCTTTGCGAAGTTAATGCACCGCGTAGCTTCTTCTAAAGGGAAAATGGTAACGGCTATTTCTTCTGAGTCTAAAAGGCTTTCTGACTTCTTAAGTTGATTTCAGGATTGTTCGAATGTAGCTCTCTTGGAAATCAATTCGATGTTGAGAATCTTCATGTATTCTGGAGGTTGATTAAATCTGTTAACCCCTACTCATGATTATTTTTCTTGCGTATATTGCTCTCCTAACTTTACAGATCTAGCAGAGAAGCGTATTCGAGGGGCTACTGTTGGGGGAAAATACTTCATCCTCAGGGTCACTGCTGTAACAAGACAAAGGCAGGCTATTTAGCAAAGGTTCCCAGCATCTAACTCCGACTTAGTACTGGGACAAGTTCGAAGAATAGAGGCGAACTCTAGTTCGGAGTATATTTTCGAATGTAGACTCTTCAGAGAACCTCCTTGCCAGCTAAGATGGAAAGCTTATCTTCTTTCTCATTAGATTAGTCTTTTACCGTTTTATCCCTATTAAGGGTACCGAATAGTTTCCACTATGTCGGTTGTAATAGAGGGGTAAAAAGGTCTTTTCCTTAAGGTTTTGGCCTATAAATACCCCCCGTTTTACCCTGTAATGAGGATCGAATACTGAGTTATTCAATACACATCTTCGAACTGTTTTGAGCTATTATCCATTTTGGAGGCTTGAAATAGTTTACTTCACAAACATTTCGTTTGTTAGTTTCTAATTTTTAGAAACCTGTTAGCATAATCTTTTACGCCAACAATCAGGGATCCTTCTAAACAATATCATTATACCACAAACAATTTCACATAACAAGTCATCAACTCATTAATCAAATGTAAACGACATTTATTCAAGAAACAAGATAAAAATTTTCCTCACACATTAGCATAGACTTTACTAGCATCTTCCACATAAACATGACTCACTCACGCAAGTATCTAATACCCATGGAGCTTCGGTGCGCCTCATGCTTGGGCTGGGGAAGAGGCTTCATCAACGGATCTACCATGTTCAAATTCGTGTGCATCTTGCAAATCTTCCCATCACCTCTCTCAATGATTTCACGGATCAGGTGATATCGCCGAAGTATATATTTGTACTTATAGTGTGATCTAGGCTACTTGGCTTGCGCAATGGCACCAATATTATCACAATAGAGGTCCACTGGACTGGACGCACTACAAATAACACCCAGCTCAGAAACAAACATTCTGATCCAAACGGCCTCCTTCACAGCTTCTGAAGTGGCGATATACTCAGCTTCTATTGTAGAATCGGCCACCATCTTTTGCTTGACACTCTTCCAACTCGCTGCGCCTCCATTGAGGCAGAACACAAAACCAAATTGCGATCGAGAATCATCTTTATCGATCTGAAAGCTAGCATTGGTGTAACCACTTACATCAGTCTCCTCTTCACCACCATACACTAGGAACATTTCCTCAGTCTTTCTCAAGTACTTGAGAATACTCTTTACTACAACCCAGTGACTTTCACCCGTGTTAGATTGGTACCTGCTCCTAACACTTAGAGCATATGACACATTTGGGTGTGTACATAACATTGCATACATGATGGTTCCAATTGTGGAGGCATATATGATCGCACTCATCTTCTCTAACTCATCAGGTGTCACAGCACACTGAGTCTTACTAAGAGAAATACAATGTGACATTGGCAGAAAACCCTTCTTGGAATTCTGCATTTTGAACCATTTCAAAACCTTGTCAATGTACACACTCTGGATTAATCCAATTAGCTGTTTTGAGCTATCTCTATAGATCTTTATGCCCAAAATCTATGCTACCTCTCCATGATCTTTCATCGAAAAACTATTTTTCAGTAAAATCTTGACAGCATTCAACATAGGAATGTCATTTCCAATCAATAAAATGTCATCCACATACAAGACTAGAAATACAAGTGAGCTCCCACTAGCCTTTTTGTAAACACAAGGCCCATCTTCGTTCTTGATGAAGCCAAACTGTTTGACTACCTCATCAAAGCGAAGATCTCAACTTTGAGAAGCTTGCTTCAGTCCATAAATGGACTTCTACAACTTAAAAACTTTCCCAGCATTTCTCGAACCATCAAGACGTTCAGGATGTGTCACGCACACATCCTCGCTAAGGTTTCCATTTAGGAAAGCCGTCTTAACATCCATTTGCCATATCTAATAATCATAAAATGCAGAAATAGCTAGGATAATCTAAATAGACTTAAGCATAGCGACGGGCGAAAACGTTTAATCATAATCAACACCTTGAATCTATCTGAAACATTTCGCCACCAATCGTGCCTTATAGATGTGAACATTTTCATAAATATCTATCTTTTTCTTGAAGATACATTTATAGTTAATAATTTTTACACCATCGGGTGGATCAACCAAGTTCCAAACTTGGTGTTCTCTCATGGACTCCAATTTGGATCCAACGGCTCCAAGCCATTTCTCAGAGTCTGGTCCCATCAATGCATCCGCATAGGTCTTGGGATCATCGTTGTCTAACAACACGCCGCGATGCCTAGTGGTCAAAAACATGAACCTCTCCAGCGCATGGCTCACCCTCTTAGACCTCCGTGGGGTTGGCACATGCACAATAGGCTCTGAAATACCTTGCACACCCCGTTGTTGTTCAGTGGGATCTAGAACACTTTCCAGCGGCTCTCAAACCTCTTCGAGATGCGCCATCCTTCCACTAACTCCTTTTGAGAGAAAACTCATTCTCAAGGAATACGCCATTCCGAGCGACAAACACTTTGCCCTCTTCTCTATTATATAAATAGTATCCTTTGGTTTCCCTAGGATACCCCACAAATAAGCACTTGTCAGACTTGGGAGTGAGCTTGTCAGATGTCAAACATTTAACATACGCCTCACATCCTGAAATCTTTAGAAAAGACAAACTAGGATGCCTACCAGACCACATCTTATATGGCGTATTCTCTACTGACTTAGATGGAACTCTATTTATCGTGAAATCTGTGGTTTCTAGAGCGAGTCCCCAAAAGGATAATGGAAGATCAACATGACTCATCATAGACTGAACTATGTTCAACAAGGTGTGGTTCCTCCGCTCGGACACTCCATTCCACTAGGGCCTGCCGAGTGGAGTCAGATGTGGAACAATTCCACACTACTTCCGATGATCACTAAACTCATGGCTCAAATATTCACCCCCACAATCAGATCGTAGAAATTTAATTGTCTTGCCCGTATGATTTTGTACTTCATTTTGGAACTCCTTGAACTTTTCAAAGGATTCCCACTTATGCCTCATCAAGTAGACATAACCATATCTACTAAAGTCGTCAGTAAAAGTGATAAAGTACTAAAAACCATTCCTAGCCGTGTGACTCATTGGACCACACACATCAACATGTACTATGGACAATAGCTCACTCGCCCTCACACTCTCTCCAGTGAAAGGCATATGTGTCATATGATTCAAAATCAAATGACTCCAAATGTCCATCACTATGGAGCTTCTGCATGTGCTTCTCATTTATATGACCCAAAAGACAATGCGAGACGTAGGTAGGATTCAAATCATTGAGTCATTGTTTCTTACTACTAATGTTATAAACATGTGCATTTTCAAGAGTCAGAATAAATAATCTATTCATCAATGGACAAACACAATAGAGCATGCCATTCGAAAATATGGAACAACATTTGTTCTTTATTACGAATTAAAAACCATCTTCCTCTAAACATGAAGAAGAGATAATGTTTCTGCCTAAGACGGGAATGAAATAAGAATTATTAAACTCCAAAACTAGTCTTGATGGTCATCACAGTGAATAAACGCTGACGGCCAATGCTGCAACCTTTGCACCATTCCCGACGCAGACATACAATTCGCCACTTGCACACTTTCTTACTCTACTCAGCCCCTGTAGTGATTTGCAAGTATGAATCATTGATCCGGTATCAAATACCCATGAATCATTTGGACGAGTAGCAAGATTAATTTCAATAACATTAATACTTGAAGTGGAAGTCACACTTTCCTTCTTTTCTTCTGCTCTTCTAGTTACACCATGGAATTGTGCTTCCAATTCCCAAGCTCGTGGAAGTGGTGGCACACATCAGATCTAGTAGGAACCGACTTGGACTTTCTAGTCGGTTTAAACTTCGCACTAGAGATTTAATTTGTAGTCTTAGCCTTGCCCTTACTCCTTCTCTTTTTTCCCTCCTTCTAAACCATTATCACATGATTTGGAGATTTTCTGATACTCTCCTCAGCAGTTTTTAGCATTTCATGCAACTCAGCTATTGTCTTCTCCAGGCCAACCATGTTGTAATTCATGATGAACGACTCAAAGCTTAGTGGGAGTGACTAGAGAATGACATCAAAACCTAGGTATGGATCTAGTGGGGTACCCAGTCTCTATAGAGTCTAAATGTAACCAATCATCTTGATCTCATGGGGACTCACTGGGTTCACTTTAGCCAGCCTACTTCAAAACTAGACTTTAGACACATTGTATCTTTCATCCCTTGCCTAGTTCTGAAGCATGCTCTTAAGACCCACGATCATATCATAAGTATCACATTCCTCATATTGTTTCTGAAACTCATAGGACATAAAGGCAAGCATCAGACAGCTGACATCCATAGAATCACTAGCATGCTTCTCATAAGCACGCTTTTTTGCTACAGAAGCATCCTCTCCTGGTTCATCGGGGTGAGGTTCCTCTAGAACATAATCCTTTTTCTTTTGTTTAAGAACGATTATAAAATTTTGATACCAATCCATAACGTTTGTTCCAGATAATTTCTCACGTTCAAGAATGGATCACAAATTAAAAACTAGAGTGCTCTTGACAGAAGGAGTAGTTAGTGCCATGATCTACAAAAGATTAAATGTGAGGTTCTACACTATGCGATGTTTTATCTTCTATCCAATAAAATATCTTCCACTATTTTAAAACCAATGACATTCCCTCTAATGACTAATAGTGGCGCAAGATCCATATTCACTCTAACTCCTAGTGAGCTTTGGCATCACTACTAGAAGTTAGGTGACATAGGTAAGCAACACTTTGCTAATCACATCGTATGTGACTCTTATCATTGGAGAAGCATCCTATCCTCTATGCCAACTCTACGATCCAAGGCCTAAAACTGTTTTGATAGCCACGTTAAGCAAACCAATACTATGTGTGCAGAGGTCCAACATCCGCCCTAACTGGTCAATATAAAAGATAGTACCTTGCTTTGGCAGACCCACTATCAATGTGTAAGATCCTTGGTGGGTGCAGATATTGGGACGAGCATCAATACTTAATTTTTTAAGGGAAAACTATTCTAGCATGGTAACGTCCCTAGCGCACATAAAACATGCAAGAATAGTACAATAGGAACATAAGAAAGTATCACAACAATCATATTAATTGTGACATAACATGGCCCTCTTCACATGGCGACATTCATCTCTATGGCTCCCATCAACTAGTGCGTGCTCCTGACCTCCATGAAGTGTAGTAGTCTATCTCGCATAGCATATACAAGTTACATGGGCCGAAGTACCGCGGAAACGACATGCAAGCCGTAATAAATTTACATAAGCCTTGAGCTATAAAAACCATGACACGCAGGCCATATTTAATTTACATTCATCGCATGCATCTCATACATCACACTTATCCAAGGCCATGTCAGTCACATCATTCTCTGCAAAACAAAGTTAGGTGAGGAATCTAAAACTGACCGGATATAGGATTTAAAAGACCTAGCTCAATAGGATCGGAATTTCAATTTGGGTGGGTCGGAACTTCCAATCTGGTATCGGAACTTCCAATCCACTAGAACTTCCAATCAATATCGGAATCCTTGGTAGAAACAATTTCTCTCTGTATCGAATCATTATTCGATATCAGAACATTCGATTAGTATCGGAACTTCTGATTCACCATTAGAACTTCTGATTTGTTGCGAACAGAAATAGATCTAATTTGTTTGTCCACCATTTATCTCCATACATGAGGGATCAAGATCAAACACTACTGTTGGCGTAAAAGATTACGCTAACAGGTTTCTGTAGAAAAGAAACTAACAAACGAAGTGTTTGCGAAGCAAACTGTTCTAAGCCTCCGAAAGGATAATAGCTTAGAATAGTTCGAAAGTGTATATTGATTCACTTGTAATTGGTCCCTATTACAGGGTGAAATGGGGGGTATTTATAGGCCCAAACATTAAGGAAAAGACCTATTTACCCCTCTATTACAACCGACATTAAGGAAACTATTTGGTTTCCTTAATAGGGCTAAAATGGTAAAAGACTAATCTAATAGGATAGAAGATAAGTCTTCCATCTTAGCTGGCAGAAAAGATCCTGGAAGGCTTTGGTTCGAAGATATACTTCGAACCAATGCCAGTCTTCGGACTCCTGACGAGGTTCCAAGCCGCCTTCGAAGATGACCTTCGGACTATCTTCAAACTGGTTGGCTGTCTTCATGTTGCTTTGGCAATAACCCCGAAGATGGGATATTTTCCCCCAACAGTAGCCCCTCGAATACGCTTCTCCGTTCAGCCTGTAACGTTAGGAGAGCAGTATACGGAAAGAAAAGATAACTAATCATAGGGGTTATTAATTTTTGTTTTATCTCCGAAATACATGAAGATATGAACTTCGAATCAGTCATAAAGTAATTACTTTTCGAACTATCTTAGAACTGACTCAGGAAGTTCGAAAGTCTTTTTAGACTTAGAAAATATAACCGTTAGTTCCTGTTCTAACGGAGTTATATGAGGCGTTATTTTCGGAGGAAAATAACAGGCGGGAATGCGAAAGGGCGGAGCCCAAACGGTAACAAACGGAAAGTTTTGGGTTATAAATAAAGAACTCTGGAACTTACTCGATTACCTTTTCACCGCTCGCTCCCAGTCAAAAGCCTTTTGAGTTCTTGAGTTCTTGAGTTCTTGAGCCCTAACTCTCGAGTTCTTGAGCCCTAGTTCCCGTTCTCTCAAGTTGATCCGGCAATCGCGATGGTGAAGACCAAAGGATCTGCGCCGCCTTCGACCTTGGCTCGGCAGCAGGCAGCCGCAGCAGCAGCGGCGGCAACATTGGCGGCGGCACCCTCGATGCAGGCGGCAATGTCCATGGCGGCAGGGGGGAGAAATCCCCAAATCCCCGATGACCAAGGTCTGTGCCCTCCATCGACCAAATATTTGGATCAGTCCTTTGAATTGGGACCTTCGACCTGCAAAAGAGAGTCCTTGGCAATTACAGCAGGGGGTAAGATTAGCAATGGGGTAATGGTTCGAAAACCAGGCAAAGAAGCAATCCCATCACCAAGACCCGGAGAGGTCGTAGTGTTCGAAGCTTTTTTCGAAGCAGGCTTGGGCCTCCCTGCTGTAGATTTCTTGGCCGAAGTCCTTGACTTGTTTCATGTAACCCTCCCCCAGCTGTCTCCGAATGCTGTAGCCAGACTGGCCATCTTCGAGTGGGCACTGAGAGCCGAAGGTTGTGAGGGGAGGGCTGAAATCTTCGCTGCGTTGCATAGAGCGACTTGTCAGCCAAAGACCTTCGTAGGCTCCGGAGGTGAGAAGGTGGTAGTTTCCTTTGGAAGCATCAATTTTAGGCTTCGTGATGAATATGCACTGCAATTCCCTGCCAAGGCCATCAATGCTAGATGGTACACCGATTGGGTTCTGAGGTGGTTTTATGCTGAAGTTGGAGTGGGTAGTCCTCTGGCTGGTCCCCTCAAGGAAATCCAGTTCCGGAAGGAAGCCTTAGTGCAACCTGACGAAGGTCAACTCGAAGCTCGCCTCAACTTGCTTCAGAAAATCAGCAAAAGGTTGAGCATGCGGGACTTAGCCGAAGAGTTCATCGGACTTCAAATTTCTCCGTTGATGGCCAACTGGCCTATCGTCTTCGAAGATGACTCGGAAGGCGGTCTTCGCAAGATAAACTATACTTCGAGCCCTGCAGGTAACTTCGAAACCAACATGCATAATACATATTTACTTCGAAGAAAGATTAACTTGAGTTATTTTTTAGCTTCTTCAGCCCCTATTACTTCAGAGCAAATTATAAGGGCTTCGGAGAAGATCTTGGGTGCTCCAACTCCGTCAGAAAAGGAATGGCGAATCAAATTAGTCGGAAGTTGGGAGCGATCTAACAGAGTATGGGGAATGTTGGAGTTAACTCCGCCCCCTCTGATGGACTGGGTGCCTCAAGAGAAAGGACCCAAGAAGAGAGTAGCCGAAGCTGGAGCCTCCAGCTCCGCAAGGACTCCGACGAAGAAGGTGGCTCGGAAGCCGAAAAACCTCGCACCTTCGAGCTCAAAAGCTTCGGCTTCTAGCTCTAAAGAAGACGAAGGTATTTTACTAGTAAGATTAATTGACGAAGATGCAGCTCAACGAAGTATTCTCATTGAAGACACTGCAGGTATTCCGGAGCCTCAAGCCAACATCGAAGAAGTAAGAGCTCCGGATACCCAGGGAGAACAAATCAAAGCCCCTATGGGTGTGAATGAGGCCGAAGTGCCTGCGAACATACCGGAGTCTGGAGACAATGTTGATCAACCAATGACTTCGGTAGTTCAGGAAGGCACAACTCAGGCCGGAGTTTCAGTGGATGAAGGGGGAGTCGAAGTCACTATGGCTTCGATTCTCGAAGAAGTAACGAGGGCTCTTCAGGACGATGCTCCTGTAGCCCAAGATTTAACGGCTGATTCGGATGAGGACTACACTTATGATCCTCCGATCAGCCCGGTGCTCGATATTCCAGAGAATATCGAAGGTAAATTTTGCTTAATTCTTATCAATTTTTGCAAAATTATACAATGTGTAATATTTTTGGTTTTTTCAGAGCCTCCTGTTGTCGAAGTATCCCTCGAAGATACAACTCTAAGACCTTCGACAACTTCGGGGCCGCAACCGGGAGTTGCTCTACCGGGGCCTGGAAGAGGAAAAAGACACATCGAGCCCCTCCCAGCTCAAGGATCGACTTCATCTGAGCCAATGGACGAAAGTGAATCGACTGAGGGGGGGCCATCTTCTGAAGTTCCAAGGGCCTCGGAAGAAACCTCCGGACCTTCGCTAAGCAGGGCTGACCAGAAAGCTTCGAAACTGATTCCTCTCATAACTCCTTTTTTGGAGGAGAAAACCGGACTTGGGACTTTGGTTAAACCTTTGGGTGAAGCCAGTCGCCAAGTCGGGGAAACAGAACTGGTAGCCCGCTTAAGCAGAGTGAAGGGTTCGGAGCTTAGCCTTGCTGTGGAAAGAGCAGCTTATCAGGTATAAAGCATCTTCGAACCAAATAATGAATTATATATGAATAATTTCTTATTCTAGTTTTTCTTTTTCTTAGCAAGCAGTCTTAGCCCGCGCTGCAGCTTTGTCGAATGAAAACGAAATTGCTCAACTTCGGGAAGAGAACGAAACTCTTCAAAGAAATCTTAACTTCTCCGAAGGTCGAGTATCTCAAATGGACAATGTGATAATAGCAGAGCGAAGGGCTAGGCAAAGTTTGGAAGCTGCAAGGAAAGAGCTCGAAGCAGAAAGAGTTGTGCTTCGAGCGGAGATTGAAAGACTGCGGACGGAGGATGCTGCGAAGGACTCCGCACTTGTAAAGCTACAGGAAGAGGCTGGCCAACTCCGAACTCAAAAGAATGCTTTGACTACGGAGAACGCTCGAATCTCCGGAGTTTTAGCTGAAACAACTTCGGCCAAGGATATGCTTATTGAAGAAAAGGTTAAGTCCGAGAAGGTGGCTTCGGAGGTCATTGAACAAATGTTAGGTGTCTTGGAGTACTTCGGTACTACTGGATCACTACCTTCGGATGACAATGTAACTCTGCTGCGCCGGCTAAAGAGGATCCAAGGAGCAGCGAAGCAAATGAAGACGGCAGGCATACGTTATGGAGAACTCTCCGGACAAGTGTCTGCCCTTGGAATACTTCGCTACTACGAGGATTTGGGCCGATCAATCACTCCGAGCGCACAGGGCTCCATCATCTTCGACGACGACCGACTTTTAAAACCTTCCGAAGGTGTAGCTGTTGCTTGGCGAGCCTTCCAGACTTCATGGAGAGCCGAAGGTCGATCTGCGATCAAGGCTTGGATTGACGAAGGCCAACGCCAAAAGCAAGTTCGGAGCCAAGCTTTGAGCAGTCAGCCTCCTCCGAACCCGCAGGTTTAGGATTATTTAGGATTTTTTGATTATGTAAAGCTGATGCTTGTAAATATTTATCAATGAAAATCTTGTTTGTCATATTTTTAGGCTTTGCCTCTTATGGAAGATATCGAAGTGTTAGAGCTTAACAGCGAACTTCGCTCACTGTGGAACACCTTCGAACTTCTAAAGAGTTATAAGCGTCCTCGATTTCTTATCCCTCGAGATGACTCCGGCGTTATTGCGCCCGAAGTAATCAAAGACATATTGTCTTATATTAAAGAGGAAGATAAAAGAGCGACGCAAACACCTCGTCTTCTGAAGACACTAATTGGTCCGAAGACGAAGGTGAAGCCCAAAATAAAAGATCTGAAGATCTTAGAAGCTGGGAGAGAAGCCCCGAGCGGCTTCGAACTTGGGCCGAACTTCAACAAGAACAGAAGGATTTTAGAGCTTCGAAGGGGAGGAAGAGAGTTAAACGTAAAGTTCTTAGAACTTCCGATGCTGGAACTAGTCGTTCCACCCCTAGCTCTCGGGACCGAAGAGGTCTCCGATTCCTTCTTGGTATAGATACCAATTTTTCATGATGTAATTTGTAAATACATTTGTTTTGATAATGAATGCCGATTTAAAATTGTCTCCATATTTACTAGCCCCTCTTTGGGTATAAGCAACTTCGAACTGTATTCGAAGATGGTTATGCGCAAAGAAAAAACTTCGGAGTACAATTTTTTGGGGGTTCGGAGCCCCTCTGTCATTTAAAGATCTTTTGAAATCTTATGAAATGTCTTCGACTATCTGTAGTCAGAAGAATGGTAACTTGGTACCTTTGTTTATTTCATGAGAGAGATCAATTGAGATAACTTCTAGGACATTTTAATGCCTTAAAAAAATTTTGTCACTTTGGACGCATATGAACAATCATTCGAAGCTCATGGCTTAAATGCTGCTTTGCTTTAGCCACCTTCGGCTGTTTTTTTGCGAAAATCTACCAGCCGGAGCTTGGATTTCGCAGAAATTGTAGCCACCTTCGGCTATTTTTGCAGAAGTCTACCAGCCGGAGCTTGGACTTCGTAGAAATTGTAGCCACTTGGGCTCTTTTTTGCAGAAGTCTACCAGCCGGAGCTTGGACTTCGCAGAATTTGGCCACTTGGGCTCTTTTTTGCAGAAGTCTACCAGCCGGAGCTTGGACTTCGCAGAATTTGGCCACTTGGGCTCTTTTTTGCAGAAGTCTACCAGCCGGAGCTTGGACTTCGCAGAATTTGGCCACCTTCGGCTCTTTTTACGGAAGTCTGACAAGCTGCAGCTTGGACTCCGCAGATTTTGGCCACCTTCGGCTCTTTTTACGGAAGTCTACCAGCCGAAGCTTGGACTCCGTAGAGTGTGGTTTTGGGCTCTTTTACGGATGCCTACAAGCCGATGGCCTGGGCTCCGGATTATGTCAGCCCCCACACCGGAGGCTTCGACTTTATGGGTACGAAGTCCGGAAATACAACCCTGCTTAATACACTTCCCTCTCAACGACTTCTGTCCCAGCGCGTCCGCTCGGGAGACTAGGAGCGTCAAGGGGAAGGCACGCTACAGGATGTACGCTTTATTAATTTAGAGGTGATTACAAGCGAATTACAAGGAGCCCTTATGCGAAGTATCGCTTTAGGTGCTCCGCATGCCAAGTATGTGCTAACTCTTCACCTTCTAAATTAGCTAATTTAAATGAACCAGGGCGCCCCGAGCGGACAATTAGATATGGACCTTCCCATTTATTGCCTAACTTCCCTGGTGCTATAATGCTTCGTAGAACAAGATGACCCGGCCTTAACTCGCTGAGCTTAACCTTCGGGTCATACCAAGTCTTCGTCTGCTGATGATACTTTGATAAATTGGCTACAGCTCGAAGCCTTGTTTCTTCTGACAAATCTAACGAAGCTTGTCTTTCTTCTTCGATGTCTGGTTCGGTGCTGTGAAGTGAGCCTCCTTTGAGCTCCGTTGGAGTCATAGCTTCATCTCCGAATAGTAGTCTGAACGGAGTAAAACCTGTGGACCTTGTTTGCGTAGTCCGAATGGACCATAGAATCTTCGGAAGCTCTTCGGTCCACAGTCCCTTTGATAATCCTACTATTCTTCGATTTAGCCCTGATAAGATATTTCCATTGGCTCGCTCAACTGCTCCATTTGACTGAGGATGTCTCACTGCAGCAAAACATAGTTGAATGCCTAAGTCTTCGCAAAACTTCCTGAAGGGTTCTGCGTCGAACTGTGTTCCATTATCAACTGTGAGATATCTAGGCACTCCGAACCTGCAAATAATGTTTTTCCAGAAGAATTTCTGTACATTATTCGAAGTGATAGCTGTTAAGGGTTCTGCTTCCACCCACTTAGAGAAATATTCAATAGCTACCACTGCGAACTTGAGATTTCCCTTTGCTAACGGAAAGGGACCAATTAGATCCATACCCCATCTGGCCATAGGCCATACTGGAGCAATGACTTGAAGAGCTGTTGGTGGGCGATGACTCCGTCGACCCATCCACTGGCATCCTTGGCAAGTGCGGACCAAGCTCTCCGCATCAGCTGTTATTGTGGGCCAATAAAGCCCCTGGCGAAGTGTTTTTCCTGCTAGTGCTCTAGGGGCTAAATGACTTCCACAAAGGCCTTCGTGAATTTCTCGAAGAATTTCTTGGCCTTTGGCTTGAGATATACATCGGAGTAGAGGGGAACATACTCCGGCCTTGTATAATATACCGTTGATTAGCTGATAGTTTCTTGCTCTGAGCTTTAATCTTGACAATTGGGGCTCTTCGGGCAAATTTGTTCCTCCTTGCAAGAGTTCTATGATTGAATCTTTCCAATCTGCACTAGGAATGCAGAGAATCTCTGCAGAAGCAACTTGTGGCACCGAAGGTATATTGAGCTCCTCATAGAAAGCTTCGTCAGGCACATCCACAGCTCCGGCAGCAGCCTTCGCTAAAATGTCCGCTTGCACGTTTTCAGCTCTTGGTATACTCCGAATGGAAATACCCTTGAAATGTGCTTCGATCTTGCGAATTTCTTCCAAGTACTTTGCAAGCTGTGGATGTCGGACTTGAAAACTTTTGTCTACGTGCCCTGCTACTATCTGAGAATCTGTTTTTATAATTATCCTTGTAGCCCCTAGAGCACGTGCTTTCCGGAGTCCCAATAATATTCCTTCGTACTCCGCTATATTATTGGTAGACTTAAAGTTGAGTCTTGCGGAGTACATTGCTCTTTGACCTGACGGAGAAATTAATACTGCTCCAATGCCTGCTCCGGATGCTTGAAAAGCTCCATCGGAGTAAATAGTCCAAACTCCGTCATCTGATTTCTCCGGAGTCAACTTCGCAGGTGGAGTCCACTCTGCTACGAAGTCTGCTAGGACTTGAGATTTGATAGCTGTCCTTGCCAGGAAAGATATGCCGAAGGGTGCTAGCTCTACTGCCCACTTTCCAATCCTTCCAGTGGAATCTTTGCTTCGGAGCATATCTCCTAAAGGATACGAAGTTGGTACAATTACATTGTGAGCCAAAAAATAATGTCTTAGCTTCCTCGAAGCCATTATCAGAGCATAAACGAACTTCTCAAGTTCGGAGTATCTTGTCTTCGCTCCTGACAATGCTTCGGATACAAAATAGACAGGATTTTGGACCAACTTCCCATTGATATCAGCTTCTCTGACAAGGACTGCGCTGACTGCTGAGCCTGTGGCTGCAAGATACAGAAGTAGGGTTTCGTCCGCAATAGGCACCGTAAGTGTAGCAAGATTGCTGAGATAATCTTTAATATCTTCGAAGCTTTTCTGACACTCCGGTGTCCATGCAAAATCTTCGGACCCTTTCAAAGCTTTAAAGATTGGCAAGCTCCTCTCCGCAGACCTTGATAAAAACCTGCTAAGTGCAGCCAGACGTCCGGTCAGCTTTTGCACTTGCTTTACATTCTCCGGAGGAGCCATCTTTTGCAGCGCAGTTATTTGAGTAGGGCTAGCTTCAATTCCCCTGCTTGAAACTAAGTACCCTAACAACTTTCCAGCCTTAGCTCCGAATATACATTTTTCGGGGTTAAGGCGGATCCCACATGCCCGAAGGCTATTGAATGTTTCTGCTAAGTCTAGGCTATGTTGGTGCTTTAAAGCACTCTTTATTACAATATCATCCATATAGGCCTCCACATTGCGACCTAGTTGATGACCTAGAGCCTTAGCAACTAATCTTGAAAAAGTAGCCCCGGCATTTCTTAGGCCGAAGGGCATTCTTACATAGCAGAAGACTCCCGAAGGAGTTACAAAGCTCGTCTTGATTTCATCTTCACGCTTCAACCATATTTGATGATAGCCGGAATAGGCGTCAAGGAAGCTTAGTAACTCCGAACCTGCAGTGGAGTCAACTAGTTGATCAATTCGGGGCATGGGGTAGGGGTCACGTGGGCACGCTTTATTCAAAGATGTGAAATCAATGCACATGCGCCACTTTCCGGAAGACTTCTTCCTGACGAAGACTGGGTTGGCTAGCCATTCCGTATGGGCCACTTCTCTGATAATCCCAGCCTTCAACAGTTTTTCAACTTCGTCCTTAGCTAGAGCAGCTCTCTCTGCGGACATCTTCCGGAGCCCTTGTCGAACAGGCTGGGCCTTCGGGTTTACAAGCAAGCTGTGCTCAATAATATCCCGATCGACTCCGGTGATATCTTCGTCAGACCAGGCGAAGACATCCAAATTTTCTCCTACAACCTTTTCCAAGGAAGTTGCAACTTCGGGAGGTAAATCTTTACCAAACTGAAAAGTGTATTCTTTACCATCTTTGACAATGATCTTCGTTGCAATCTCTCCTTCGGGACTTGGTCTTGGAAACGATTTCTTCGAAGCTTCGGAGGAGGCTGAAAAAATTTCTCCATTTTCTTGGACACTGTTTACTTGCCTCGGATCAAGAGGAGGACCATGACCATATTCTGCTCTCCGAGCTATGGCTTGATCTCCGAAGACTGTCAGAACTCCTGATTGTGTGGGCATCTTCATGCACAAGTAATTGTGATGCGCCACAGCTCCGAACTGATTCAACATGCCTCGGCCAAAGATAACATTATAAGCATACGGGGCATCCACCACATCAAAGATAACTTCTTCAGTTCGGGCTAGTAAACCTTCTCCGAAGGTTACTTCCAGGCCTATCTGGCCAAGTGCGTCTAGCGGAGGTCCTGCAAAGCCTTGCAGAGGACGAGCCGCTGGGAGAAGATGCTTCCGGGAAATGCATAACTGATCGAAGGCTTGTACAAATATGATATCTGCCGAGCTACCTCCGTCGATTAGCACCCTTCGGACTTCAGTTCCGGCAATATCAGCAGTGATAACCAATGGATCTGCATGCGGGAACTTGATACCAGCTGCATCCTCCGCAGAGAAAGATATTGGAACATGAGACCACTCCGGCATTGCAGCTGCAGATGACGAAGTCCCAATGTGGCCTACTTCTCGGACGTACTCTCTTCGCTGTCTCTTGGACATGCTTCCGAGGGTACCTCCTCCGGAGATAGGGAGAACTACTCTCTTCCCTCTATCTTGCCCTTCTTCTTGCTTCGGAGGTGGCATAACATTGGCCACCGGAGGATGCCTTGCAGCATCAAGATTTTCTATCCGCGCTACAGCCTGGACCGGCTCCGAGCGCACTGCTGCTGCTGGACTTCGGTCGGTACTACCTCGACCCGAAGTTCTCTCCAAGTATTCTCCCCGAAGGGTAAGAATAGCCTTGCAGGTGTCAGTTGCATGGCTTCGGTTCTCTCCATGAATACAGCAAAAAAGGGCCTGGCCTTTGCCAGCCGTTTTCCCTGGCGGCCTCCAGCCGCTGGACTTGTTCCCTGCAGGCTGTGGAGCTCTTGGTGCAAACCTCTGCGGGGGTGCAATGTTTAAGACCTCAGAACGAGGGTGCTTTTGCCCTCTTCTTCTATCATGTTGTACTTCGGGGACTGGCTCTTGCGGCGGAGCCGAAGTCTTCACCTCTGCTTTAACTTCTGTCAACACTGTCGAAGTAGCAGTAGTCCTCCGAAGCCAACCTTCTTCTGACTTCGAGTACTCCTCGAAGTACGACATCAACTGTGATACTGTGGTGATGCTCTTCCGATGCAATTTATCCAGAAGGCCTTTATGACTGACGCCTTCCCGAGCCGCATCAACCACCGAAGATGTGGACAGCCCCCGAATTTGCGACTTCGTGTGAGCGAAGCGCTTGAAGTACTGCCTCAATGTTTCTCCGGGGAGCTGTTTCACTTGGAAAAGGCTTCCTGTCGACATGGGGGGCACGAAGGTGCCCTGAAAGTTACTTATGAACTTCTTCTTCAACTGTGACCATGAAGCGATTGATCCTGGTTTTAAAGACCAGAACCATCTCAACGCCACTCCTTCAAGGGCTAACGGGAAGCACTTCGCCATAGTTTCTCTGTCTCCGCCACTAGCCTCGATTGCTAGGGCATAAGAACGCGCAAACTCACTGGGATCTTCGTCTCCGGCATACTTGCTAAGCTTCGAAGCTTTGAACCTTGGATCGAAGCGAACCTTCTGAAGCTCAGGATGCAATGGAGATTCATTGTCGTAAGAGGCGTTCTCCGGGGCTTCGGGATAGTCAAGATCGTCGTCTTCGTGCACTTCGGGGATAGCTGGGGTGGCTTGAGGGCGAAGCCTGTTCGCAGCCTCCTGTCGCCACCTTGCTACCTCGGCTTGAAGATTGGCCATTTGAGTGGCCATGTCTCCAAGGCTATCTTCATCTCCTCCGGAAGGACCTTCCGGGTCTTGAGAACTGGTATGATCAGTTCCGATCGGAATGGAGGGTGGCAGAGTGGCTCCGGGCGGTCGGAGTGTAAAAGGGGTTGGTGGAGAGGTTTCGTATCCTCGAGGGATAGAAGCCCCTTGCGGAGTTTGAGGTGGAGGGATAGTCGAAGACCCTCCGACTTCAACTGTGTCGAAGGGTATCTCTCCGGAGATCCGAGAGGACCTCCGAGTGGGATTGCGAGGTGCACTCCGCTTAGGAGGCATGATGCAAGAGGTTGGTAGAGAACGAAGTTTTTTGGACTAGGTTCCCCACGGACGGCGCCAACTGTTGGCGTAAAAGATTACGCTAACAGGTTTCTGTAGAAAAGAAACTAACAAACGAAGTGTTTGCGAAGCAAACTGTTCTAAGCCTCCGAAAGGATAATAGCTTAGAATAGTTCGAAAGTGTATATTGATTCACTTGTAATTGGTCCCTATTACAGGGTGAAATGGGGGGTATTTATAGGCCCAAACATTAAGGAAAAGACCTATTTACCCCTCTATTACAACCGACATTAAGGAAACTATTTGGTTTCCTTAATAGGGCTAAAATGGTAAAAGACTAATCTAATAGGATAGAAGATAAGTCTTCCATCTTAGCTGGCAGAAAAGATCCTGGAAGGCTTTGGTTCGAAGATATACTTCGAACCAATGCCAGTCTTCGGACTCCTGACGAGGTTCCAAGCCGCCTTCGAAGATGACCTTCGGACTATCTTCAAACTGGTTGGCTGTCTTCATGTTGCTTTGGCAATAACCCCGAAGATGGGATATTTTCCCCCAACAACTACGCACGTAGTCTTTGATACCACTGTTGGGGAATAGGTGAGCTATGCTAGCTGGCAAATTCAAAAATTTCTGCCCTAAGCCAAAGATCCCTCCATGTGTGAGATCAAAAATCGTTACCTTCTAGCACAAGATGCGCTAGGTGTAGCAGATGAAGATGTCGAAGAAGTGCATCAAGCCTATCCTCGCTTCGTCCTGACCTTTCCTCACCAATCCAATCGGTGAAGATGACGTAGATGTTCATGTGATGAAGTCCAGAAGCATTACTGTTGGAGCAATGTCTCCATGGTATCCACATGTATAGTGATGGAGTACGTCCCATGGGAGCGTGCTAGCACCGCACATGGAAGACGAGGATCCTCGACCTCAACTATTGTGATCAAGAAAGGGAGGAGAGGAGTCTTTGGTGGCCAGGTCTAAAATATGCCGAAGCTTGTCTTCCAAGACCTCCTCCTCTCTTTATATAGGCCTGAGAGCCCTTGGTCGTGCACATCTCGAAACCGACAAATCGATTACAACCGATTTGTGTTGCAATAGATGCAATCTATTTTACCAATGTCGGAACTTCCGGCATGGTATTTTGGTCTCTCGATTCAGTATGACACGTAATAGATCCAATTTGTTTTTGCCCACCTTCAAACATCCGATACACATATCAGAACTTCTGATCAGTACAAATTTCCTAATTCCAAAATTGAAATTCTGACTCGTCGAAACTACCGAAGCATCTTTTGGTCTCTTTCTCGAGTCTAGAAAATAATTGGAACATCTGATTCTAGCACGGAATTTCCGATTCAAGTGACGAATCATACCATCTGAACTTCCGCAGTCGGTTTCGCTCTCTGACTCATTTCCCAAAAATAATCAGAACTTCCGATACTACTTATCGAAACTTCTGACACGCAATTTTCTTGGGCATATCCATCAACCTTAACTTACTTTTTTTGTTTGTTTCCATCGCCTTTCTTTTGTCTGATTACCTTTGCTTCTTGCAGGAGGATGACCTCGATGCCCCTTTGGTGAGTTCCAATGGTCGGCCGATATGATATGGCCCTGCATCAGCCACTACAAACTTAGGCATTGGTGTCCCAACTCCCATGGCCTAGGTGAGTGGAAAGAGGTCTAAGGTCATAGTACACAAACACCAAGCATCAACCTTGATCACGCGCTGATCCACCAGGGCTCGGGCTAGTCAGATGTTCCCATTATCTTCAACTCCACAACCATCGGTAAATTTTGATTTATTTTTATAATGCTAGTTATTGGAGTGGACCTATATATTTTGCTCGTTTTGTAGCCAACATTGATCGCCACTTCGACCGTGCAGGCCCCTGCTATCCGCATTTCACCAACAGCCAAAGTCCCATCGTCTGTCTATATTTGCACTTATCTTTCGTGTCATCGTCATTTCCTTCTTCATGTTCCTGACGCTAGACATATCCTTTGTTCTTAGCCACCACCATATCCTATCGATATTGACTACCTCTATGCGGTATTTGACCACATGTCGGATGAACCCACCGATCCTCTATTGGCTCAGTCCATCGAAGTTGTTGTCATAGGCATTGCTGTCATTGTCATCGTCGCCCCGGGTGCAATCGTTGCTGGAGTTGTACCTGTCGGCACCGATACCCTTGGTGTTGATGTGCCAAGAGATGCCACCACTAGTTTCGAGGCATCAACTTCCAATGTTGATACCATTCACTAGGTATCTTTACTTATCCATTGCAGTGTCCCTTGTTGTCTTTGATGTAACCGATTCTAGCCTTGGGCATAGCCGATGCTTGAGCAGGACAAGCCTAATGAGGAGTACTCCCCTACCATCCCAGTGGCCATGATGGAGAGCGATGCTTCATCCTTGTGTGCAGACAATGCCTCATAGTCAACCATCCTAGTTAGGTCATATGACGTAAGTGTCCTTGCGTTTACCCTAGCTTGCTTCTCCTTTTATCTATATAACCTTTTTATTTTTTCTAGTCCTTCGTCCAACAGTTTACATTCAACATCAGCACCTATCTTGATGCCGATCTGGTTGTCAGTGCCATTCCACCGACTGCCACTCCGCTAACTCCTGAAGTGTGTGAGACCCTATCGGACTTGCTACATCGGCTGGAGGACCCGATCGAAGTCTTGGTCAATGATTCAGGTCCAATAAGGGCCTATTTCAATGACGTCATAGGCTCCCTTGATTCGGAGCTGGTCGATGCTCTTAGGCCTGCTACATTTCTGGATTTTCATCAGCCAAGGGTGCAGCAGGTCAAGAAGTAGATGACCGATCGAGCCAGTCGTGCATCGCTACTAGATGCGATGAAAACCCATAAGGAGGTAGTAATGACTGAGGGCACCCTCTTGGATTGCATTTGAGATGAGTCATTGGACACGTCGCTAGAACTCGATCGGCTGCAGGCAGATGAGGCAGATCTGGTGTCGAAGCTGGACGGGGTCCGGATAAAGATCGCCAAGAATTAAGTGCTCTAGCCTCCTTCCTGGCTCTGATTGAGGCCTAGAACTGTCGGCGTACCGGTGCCGTCCGCCACACATAGCGTTGGCATCGTCTCCTTCCAGATGTTCCCATCTCTGATGCTGAAGACCATGCCATCCTCTAGAGCATCAATGCTATCTAGCTGCGGGTGATCAAAGCCATCTGTCGTGCTCCTTCTTAGTTTTGTGTAGGGCCTTTGTCTTGTAACTTGAAACGATATGCTTTTGCAATGTATTTATCATTGATCTCTTGAATTTATCTTGAGCTTTTTGTTTCTAAGGGTGATGCTTCAACATTGTCCATCTAAAGGCGATACCATCGGTATCGGCTGTCTTGTGCGTAGGTCTTTAGGCATTTATCCAAACGCTCAGGAATATTTCTTCAAGTACTTTCCATTCAAGGCTTTCCTGAACACTTCTCCATCCAATACATTGAGCAGATAGGCATTGCCAAGCACCACTCGATGCACTCGAAATGGCCCTTCCTAATTAGGCGACCACTTACCGAACCGATTGTCCTTAGACCCGATCGGTAGGATAAGTTTCATTGTATGTTCTCCTTGTTCAAATGACTTTGGCACCACTTGCTTTTTATAAAACATAGCAACCCTTGCCATGTTTTCTTCAATCTTCTCGAGGGCTCTCAATCTGACCTGCACCAGATCATCATGGCCATCTGTCCTTAAATTATAATAATCATCGATTGTGAGTTGGTCTTGTAGCATAATCAATATCGAGTCGATGTTATTTTCCCACAGTAGTACTGCTTCATGGCCATAGACTAACTTATACAGTGGTACTTGAGTTGATCCATGTCACACCATCTGATAAGCCAAGAGTGCTTCTGATAGAGACCGATTCCAATGCTTCGGTTGCTCGTTGATCTTGCGTTTAATTAACTTGATCAAACTTTTGTGGGATGCTTCAACTTGACCATTGGCCTGTGCATAATATGGCCATGAATTTAGGATCTTGATCACCAAATCGGCTGTGAATTGTTGGAACTCCTATAATAAGAAGATCGTCCCTTGATCCGTGGTGATGGACTATGGAATCTTGAACCGATATATAATATGTTCTCTGATGAACTCAATGGCATCGACAGAAGTAACCCTTTTGAGTGGAATGACCTCTACCTATTTTGTGATGTAATCAGTGCCTGCTAATATGAACTTAAGTCCTTTACTTGATGCTCGATATATATGGCTGATCATATCGATGCCCCACGCTCTAAAGGGCTAGGGTTTGATTATCGCATTCATTGCCATTGTAGGTACCTCTGAATAGCTCCAAACCTCTGATAGTCTTGGAACCCTTTATAATATTTTATGCAGTCCTCCACCATAGTCGGCCTAAAGTAACATGCCCTCTGGAGCAGCCATTTCATTTTCTAGGATGATTAGTGTCTTCCGCATATGACATTGTGTACTTCACACATTACCACCTTGGCTTCTTTGATACTTATGCATTTAAGGAGAAACCTATCAGTCGTCCGATGGTACAAGACTTGCCCGAGCAGAACATATCTTGTTTCTTGATATCTAAGTTTTGTTGATACCGATGTTGAAGGATTTTTCAAATAATGAATAATATCATCCCTCTAGTCATCGGCTTCTATCTATGTGATCTCTATCTCGATTGACCTATCCCTCTGCTTGTATCCTGACACCGTCTAGGCCAATTCATTTGCTTCTGAGTTCTGCTTTGTTGGGATATGAGTAAGTGTGTTGACACGAAAACGTGCCCCCGCACTTAGGTTAGTTCGACGATCCAAAAGTGTGTGGATACTTAGGAACAAGCCTAAGCATAACACAACATCGACATCGTGTTCAGACTAACCTTAACAGTGGCAAGGGGGTAGAGTTGCGAGGTAATAAGATCACACAGAAATAATCCAATTAGCCGAAAAGAAATATATTAAATAAAATAAACCAGCCAGCTGAACAGAGCCAAACTGATTCGAAGTGTATCATGCGAAGGTAACCTCCGGTGTCTAGTGCGAAGGGTCTCACCGAAGGTAACCTTCGGCGTTCAGATTGATTTGGCCGTAGGTAGGCTCTGAATAGATCTCTTCACATGAAATCACCTCCGAACAGCAGGTTCGGTGCGAAGTCTCTGACACAACAAAAATACTCAAACACAATGCGCTACCGTGACTTCGTCCGACGCGAAGTATAGGTGTGGCGAAGCATGATGCGATGAAGCCTAATACAGAGCACTCTGGCGTTTGAGACTTGGTCAGACTGACAACAGCGTAACGGGTCCATCATGGGTATTCGAAGCAAGGGTCTGGCGAGGGGTGTTCTACCAGCCTCCAAAACCAGTTTCCTGGCTCCGGACACCTCCGGCGAAGGGGCTCCTAGCGTGAAAACCTGCAACAGAATAGAGATCAAGTGCCAATTTGGTCTGGAGACCGAATTTGCTAAGTGTTGCAGTAGAGAAACGATGGTAGCTATCTGTTACGT
Organism: Zizania palustris; assembly: GCA_019279435.1. Lineage (NCBI taxonomy): Eukaryota > Viridiplantae > Streptophyta > Magnoliopsida > Poales > Poaceae > Zizania > Zizania palustris. The sequence continues at coordinate 63,650,418 of JAAALK010000080.1, read as the reverse complement.
AGATTAACGGATACTTCACAGGTGAAGTAACAAGGCGATAGCAATCTCACTACAACAATCCAGGAAACTTCTGTCGGCCAAAACCGACGGAAGCGGGTAGACGGAAGTTAGCTAACTTCCATCGGCCGCCGACGGAAGTTAGCTAACTTCCGTCGGCCAAACCTAGCCAACGGAAGTTACTAGGAAATAGGTAACTTCCATCGGCCAAATGCTAGCCGACGAAAATTACTTTTTTTGTTTTTTATTTTTTCTGTCGATGGGCAAATAACTTCCGTCAGCTAATGTTGGCCGACAGAAGTTAACTAAAAAAATCCAAAAAAAAAGAAAATTTGCAAAATGACTACCGAGCCAAAGTTTCAGTCTCCCACCTAATTCTTTGAAATGTTAAAGAATACTGGATCATTGTTTGATACAACAATAAGGGCTTGTTAACTAGAAGTGGGATAGAAAAGAAGGCAAAACTCATAATCTCCAGGTACAAAATGAAAAGAAAAATGACTCCACACATGTTACAGTATCATATACAGACCCTTAAGGTGCAGATCCAGACAGCAACATTTTGTGAAAAAAGATTAACAGCTAACAATATTAGCCATTCTAACAATATGAGCATGCAACAAGAAAAACAAATTGTGTTTGAAATTACAGCTTCATCCTCTTCATGCCAGTATGACACAGACCACTAATAACATTCAGGAAATATGAGAAAAAGGTTGAACACTAAGCACCGGCTATAGTAGTAGAGTGTATGTAAATTAGAAGGCGATAGGATACGCACAGCTCATCACAAGAACTATATGAAGAACACAGTGCATTACTTGAAATGTTAAAGAACACCATGATCAAATGATGGAGCATAAACCGACCCCTGTGAACAAAGATGTTTTAGCGATCCGTTCAAATGCAATTTGCTGCGAAAGAGCTTACCAGACAGTGGAATTAGTCATACCTCTTCTCTTAGGGTCTGTAGGCATTTCAGAAAAAGCGATGGATCGAATGTCCATGGTGCTAAATTTATTGATTCAATTATTACTACGCATGATTAGAGAATGCAACAGAACATTCAGATAGATGGGTTGTATGGCAGAGAATAGACCTCCATTGCATTAAGCTGGGACCGATAAAGGTGGAAACCATCCATGGGAAGCATCGTAGAAATTTCTTCAGTTGAAATAAGTGAACTACCATTCTCATGCTTCTTGGACCAGTGTATAGTAACACGTTGAGCAACTACAGAGGCAACTATGGACTTGCCCGCACCAGGAGGACCAGCTATACAGACAATGTATCTGTTCAGAGCAGTACTATTATGTGATTCAGTGGAAACATCATTCTTAGAACTTAACTAACACAAATAATTAGTGGTCCGAACAATCAAAAAGTAGGGACTTCACTGAGATTCAAATTGTCAATACAGGAATCAAAAAGGTCGTTTCCAGCGTCGCGACGATCGAGAAGACGAAAGCGAGAGAGCGGCGAGGAGAAACGGCAGACCTCGAACCCTGGCATCCGCCGCCGGCACCTCCATCTCCATCGCCGGCCGTCGTCAAGACCCCTCGCTTGCTGAATTGCTTCGGTTGTTGCATTACTTGACCTGAGCTTGGTGGCATTGGGCTTGCGGGTGCTAGGCTAGCGGGGCTTGACGTCGTCGATGGGGTAGAACTTGGGCGCGGCGGCGGCCATGGCCGCGGCGTCGTTCTTCACGGCCTTGGGGAAGGCGCCGCCATGTCTCGTGAGTCGTGAACCCTAAAAGCTCGAGTGTCGTGAACATCATCAGTGAAGGGGAGGCGGTGGAGGGGAGGCGGCGGAGGGGAGGTGGCAAAGGGGAGGCGGAGAAGCGGAGGCGGTGGAGGGGAGACGGCGAAGGGGTGGCGGCGGAGGTAGAGAGGCGGGGAGGCGGCGAACGGGAGGAAGCGGAGGGGAGGCGTCGGAGGGGAGGCGGCGAAGGGGAGGTGGCAGAGGCAGAGAGGCGGGGAGGCAGCAAAGGGGAGGAAGTGGGGGGAGGCAGCGGAGGGGAGGCGGGCGCGAGGGAGAGAGGCGGGGAGCTGGAAAACCTAGGCGTGGGCAGGGCTGGGGAAAATAGCGGGGGAAAAAATAACTTCCGTCGGTTGAGGGTTGAACCGACGGAAGATAAGTTAACTTCCGTCGGCTCCTTAAGGCCGACGAAAGTTATTTAACTTCCGTCAGTTTTTTAAAAAACCGACGGAAGTTATTTTAGCCGACGAAAAGTTTCTGTTTTCTTGTAGTGTCTGTTACGTAGATTAACGGGTACTTCATGAGTGAAGTAGCAAGGATTACCACGGTTTCGTCGTGGCCAGCGGAGGGCTTCTAGGCAAACCCACAAAGGTTGTGCAGAAAGTAAATAAAAGGTAAAAATGGTTCAAAGCTAGGGCTTTGTGGTTGAATTTTGTTGGGGGGCTTAATGAACCGGCCTCGCCCCTATATTTATAGGGGCTAGTCTTCTTATCTGTAAGACTAATCTGGTAGGATTCAGCCTAATCAAGTTTAGGGATAAAAAATTGCCAGAATCAGACTCAAACTCTATTTCTGAAAACAGCCCGAAGCTTGCTCCTCGGGCTGAAGCTTCAGCAAGGCGGGCCTCTGAAGGCCTTCGGGCCGAAGGAAGCAGGCCGCTAGAAGGCTTCCGAATCCTAATGTTCGATTGGCCTGCCTGTAAGGCTTTGGCCTGATCCAAGACTTGTGTATTTTCGACCCAAATTACCAAAATTGATATTTTGACAATCTTGACCATTAGTGTCATTTTTTGCAATCAACACATGGCCCCTACCTTTTAGTGAACTAAGTGAACTAAAAGCATAACGAGCTAAGGACGATACCTTCCATATTGGCCTTTTGACACTTTCAAGTGCTTTGCCACACACTTGGGAAGTACCTTTTCAAATACATGTCATTCAAAGCCCTTGAAACTGCTATCCGTGTAAGGACTCCAACAAGAACGTGTTACCTCGAGCGATTTTGGATACTTTAAAAGGACCATACCAACTAGGAGACCATTTATCAAATTTGGGGCTCTTAGTGCCTAAGGGTAAAATCGTCTTCCAAACCAAGTCACCAACTTGAAACGATTTTGGCTTCACTTTCTTATTGTAGGCTCTAGCTATCCTCCTCTTGTCTTTCTCTATAGCTTCTAAAGCCCTTAACCTCTTATCGGTCACTTCCTCTAAATTGTATTTTAAAAGAGTTTCATATTCATCGACCGATAAGCCATCTTTTTTAAGAAATCTTAAAGAGCCAAGATCCACCTCTATTGGTAGAATGGCTTCTTGTCCATATCCTAACTCATATGGACTAACTTTGGTAGCACCATGCTTTGAAACTCTACAAGCCCATAATGCTTCTGAAAGCATTTCATGCACCTTTTGGGAACTCTTCAATTTTCTTCTTAATGAGTTTAATCACGGTTTTATTGCTAGACTCGGCCTGACCATTGGCCTGAGCATAGTATGGTGAAGATTTTATCAATTTAATATCATAAAATTCAGCAATGTCCCTCACTTCTTTAGCAACAAATAAAGTACCCTGATCTGTAGTGAGAGTTTGGGGAATACTAAATCTATGTATAATGTGCTTCAAGATAAAATCAGTTACCTCATTGTGAGTCATGTTCTTGAGAGGCACAGCTTCGGTCCATTTGGTGAAGTAGTCTGTCGCGATCAACACAAACCAATGCCCTTTAGAAGAGGGAGGATGAATTTGGCCGATGAAGTCTAAACCCCAACCTCGGAACGGCCATGGCTTGATAGTAGGATTAAGTAACGATGCAGGAGCTAACTTAATATTACCAAACCTTTGACATGCTTCACACCCCCTATAGTATTTAAAACAATCCTCAATCATAGTCAGCCAGTAAAACCCTGCTCTTTTGAGCATCCAACTCATTTTCTAGGCCGACTAATGAGTGTCACAGAACCCTTCATGGACCTCACCTGTAGCTACTTTGGATTGATCAGCATCTAAGCACTTCAATAGTACTACATCAATGGTTCGGCGGTACAATACACTTCCTATCAATACAAATTTAAACACTTGTCGCCGAAATTTCTGATCAACCCTTTGATTGGGATCTCTTAAATACTAGATGATTGGAATTCTCGAATCATCCTTATGGACATTTGGAGGGTTTGCCAACTACTTTCCTAGAGTAATGTCTAAGTTGCTAACTTCAAAGTGTCCCACGGGCCTCTCCTGCTTCTACTAAAGGCTCACTGAATCGGTTGTGTGGAGTCGACCAGAACAAATCCTTCTATCGGAGGGGTCTGGCGCGTGAGGGATTCTGTCACCCAGAAAGCTTCGGGATGAGGGCTTTGTCGTGTAGGATCCTTTGGCGAATGAAGGGCTCTGGCACAAGAGTTCTAGCACGCAACACCATCCGGTGGCCGGAGGGGTCTGACCCGGAGGGCCCGATGGATCTCGCATCTGCCTGAAGTCCCTGACTTCGGTAGTGAGACCAAGCATTGGTTTTTCTTGTATAGAAAATTTTCCTCTCCTGACTTGATAGCTAGATACTTGCTGAGTCAAATCATTTGCAATTGTATTAGCTTCTCTTGACATGTGAGAAATTTTGAAGTCGTCAAAAATTGCAATTATGTCCAAACATATATCCAAGTAACTATTTAGCAAGCCATTAAAACATTTGAGAAGTTGTACTACTAATAGAGAAGCACCATGTATATGAACATGTTTGGCACCTATGGATTCTAGCAATTCAATTCCTAGGAATAAAGCTTCATATTCAGCTTGCTTATTAATAGAAGGAAATTCTAAATGGGCCAAGGATTCAAAGTGCATGCCACTAGGTGATATGAGCACTATCCTGATACCTTGGCCATTCTTACAAGCTGAACCATCAAAATAAAGTTTCCATGGTACTACTTCAACTAGAGAAACATTATTATCCCAATTGACATCTATGTGGTGATCAACTATAAAATTAGCGGCAATTTAGCCTTTGATAACTCTTAGTGGTTCATAAGCCAAATTATATTCAATTAAAGCGTAAGCCCACTTTCCGATTCTTCCACGTAGGATCGGCTTTTGCAACATGTATTTTATGACATTGGTTTGGCAGGCGACAATACATGTGCTAGGAAGAAGATAGTGACGTAATTTGGTACATGCATAATAAAGCGATAAACACAAACACTCCACAAACACGTACCTAGTTTGGTCGTCCAGCAGGCGGCAGCTCAAGAATGTTATGATGTACTATTTTCCTTCCACCTCTTCTGCAGTGATGTATAGCCGAAAAGGAATTTCGGCCTTTGGTGCTCTCACCATGGGTGGCGATGACAAGCATTCTTTAATTTTCTCGAAAGCACTTTGCTGACTTGCCCCCCAAGTGAACTCGGCTTCATTCCTTAGCTAGAGTATAGGGACAAAAGCTTCAATTTTGCAAGACAAATTAGATATAAAGCGATGTAGATAATTCATTTTGCCTAGCAACTTTTGCACATCTCTTTTGCATGTCGGCACTACAAAGTTCCTAATCTTTTCAATCCTCATAGGATCAATTTCAATACCTCTTTCATGAATCATAAGAACTTGCCTGCCGACATGCTGAAAGCACTTTTGAGCAAGTTCATTTTCAAACCATATTGGTGCATCCTATCAAAAGAAACTCTCAAATCGGCTAGGTGGTTTCCCATACCGTTCGATTTGACTACGACATCATCTATGTAATACTTCTAACATAATTGCTAGAAAGTTATGAAAGATCAAGTTCATAGCACGTTGATATGTAGCGCCAACATTCTTTAAACCAAAATTCATAACTACCCACTGAGGAGCCATGCTGAATAGCGTGGGACTCATGACTCCAGATGTGATGAGTCATTGTCAACGATAGTCAAAGAGGACAGAAGAAGAGAGGAGATCTGCTGCGTCATGGGCCGCGTGTGACTCAGGTACACGGGTAGCGAGCGACTGTCGGGCAGAGGGGCCGCGAAGTTGGGCTCGCCCAATCCGGGTACATGGGCTAGGAGCAGCAGAAAACCCACTGGGCTGATTGACCAGGATTGACTCAGGTACACGGGCGGTGAGCGATTGCCGGGCTGAGAGAGCTGCGGAGTCGGGCCGGCCCAATCCGGGTACCTAGTGCAAAGTCGGTGGAGGCTTTGTCAGTTTCGGCGCAAAACTGACGACCGCTGATCTTGTATCGGACTGTCTAGAAAAGAAGCCGTAGTCGCTACAAAACCTTAGCTTCCGGATAAGTCATCTGTAAATAGGAGTTTACTATTTTGTCCCTAGGCCCACAGTCAGTTAGTCGAGACTGTAAAAATATCCTAAGGGCAGTTTACTCTTTTCTTTTTATTTCAGCGTCTGTAAAAACCCTAAGGGGCTGGTGGAATATTCCTAGCTATTGGGCAGCCTATAAATAGGGCCCCAATCCCTAGGGTTAGACTACCCTTTCAAGAAATCACTTTTTAATCAAGGATTGGGTCACTTGTGTTTCCTGCATTTTCTCTCTCCTGTGTGTGCGCCGCTAGGCTCCTGCGCAAGCCATTTTTATTCCTGCATGCACTGCTGTGATTTCTGTTCTTCATGAATCCGTGAGCTTCTATTCCCTTCTCTGGTCACTTCGAGTTGCAGTGATTCTGCAGTTTTTTTACGGCTTCGTTTGACGTGCGCAGTAATTTTATTCCTCAGTGTTTGTGTTTCTGTTGCTTCTGTTCATCACGTGAGGAGTACTAGTTCTTGCTTGTAGCAAGTAGTACCTACTCCCTGTAGCAAAAGTACACTAGTAATCTAGCCTTGCTTTTTCCTGCGTAGCTTTTTGATCGAGTAGATAGGGCCAAGTCCTTTCTCTGGCTATTTCTGGTGAAGCCCTCTTCTTTGTTCGAAGTCCCTCAGCTCCGTGAGTCAGGCTTCGACCTAACATCTTCTAAGGCTTCGCTAGAACTTTTGACTCCAAACTCGAGCTATGAATCTTGCTTCGAAGTGTGCTCAGTTCTATGGTTTTGTTCTGGCATACTTCGGCTCTTTTGCGAAGCATACTTCGATAGGCTTCGAAGTTATCTTCGAAGTATGTCTCTCTAGAAGACTTCGCTCGAAGTGTTTCTCTGAAATCTTTCTGCTGTTGTCTTCTTCGAGGGTCATTGCTTGTAGGTTCGGAGCTTGTTATTCGAAGTAAGTCCTCGGTTCAAAGGTTACCACTTCGGTGGTCATACCTCGATCAAGCTAACTTCGAAGGTAGAGTGTAGGCTTCGATTTGGTTTTGCTGCTGTGTGTTTAGCTTCGCTACTCTTTTGGAGGTTGCTTTTCTGCGAGCTTTCTTCGAAGCTTTCTGATCGAAGTTTAGGCTTCGAAGTACACTGTTCGAAGCAAGCCTCGATACTTTCATACTTCGCTTCAAAGCATACTTCGCTCTCTACCACACTCGAACTAGGATAGACTCAACAAACCTTCAACACTTCATTGACAACCGTCGCTAGACTTTGACATAGCGAAGTAGGCTTTGACACATCGAAGCAGGCTTCGCCAAGTTTCGAACAGGAGACAAATTTGAACAGTAACTTCTCATCTCCTTTCATGTATACTTAGATCATCTGCTGAGAAGTTTTATCTGCCATGATTTAAACATTCTGTTTATCTGCCTGGTTAGCATTGTATTGGTGTTTCTCTGTCTAGAACATCAGACTTCTCTAGGCTAGATATTTTTAGACTCAGGCAATCTATTCACACTTTGTTGCTTAGTCTTTTGAGGAGCGTTGGGTGTGGGAGCAGGCCATTGATTCGAAAGAATTTTTTAAGGCACCCATTCACCCCCCTCTGGTCGCTACTTTCGGTCCTACAACTGCTATCAGAGCCTGTTTAGGGTTTTTCCATACCTTAACCGGTTCTAAACCTGATTAGTGATCATGACGTCTCCTGGCAAAGTCCCGTCCTTGGAAGCTTATGGCTATAACTATTGGAAGACTCGCATGCGAGCCTATCTTATGGGCCAAGGCTCGGACATCTGGGACATTTGCGTTCACGCTACGTTCATTGTATTTCCAGTCGCTGAGCGTTTGAACAATAGTAAGGCTGTGAACATTTTGTTTTCTGGTTTAGGTCCCACTGAGTTTGAGCGTGTTAGCCATCTCTCCACTGTGAGAGAGATCTGGGCTACCCTCAAGGCACACCATGAGAGAATATCCCAGGTCAAGGCTCGGCTCTATCAGACCTACCGGCATGAATATGAAAATTTCACAAAAAAGCGGGTGAATCTGTTGAAGCGTTGTTTGGTCGTTTTCAATCGATCATAAACAAGCTTTGGGACAACAAGGCTGAGGGTGCTCAGTTAGTCTCAGATCACGAGTAGGCGCTCAAGGTTCTCCATACCATGTACCCAAAGATCTGGGAGATCAAGGTATCCTCTATCATTGAGAGCACATCTTATGATACCTTGACCATTTCTGAGTTGTTTAGCAAGCTAAGGCCACCGAGGTTGATATCCAGTTGAGATCGAATCTCACTGGCTCTGGATCAAAGTCTCTGGCTCTTGCTACACCTTCTGTTGATCCTTCTTCTATGAGTTGTGCTGGGTTCTCTTTGATGTCTATCACTGAGGACCAGCTTGAGTCTTTGGGAGATGATGATTTGTGTCTTTTTAAAAACAGGGTGCGTCATGTTTATGACAAGAGAATGTTCAAAATACACGGCACAGAAAGGGTTGATGAAAGGGACGCTTTGGCCAATAAGCTAAAAGATGCTCAAGCCACTGTCATCGTGCCCTGTTCTGATTGCCCATCTCATCTTGCTAGTTTAGCTGAGCTGAAAGCCAAGGGCGATGAGCATTTGGGTGAGTTGGAGAGAGTGAGAGCTGAGCTGGCGCAGACTAGGCTAGAGCTTGAGACATTGTCAGTTCCACCCACTATATGTGAGAACTGCTTGTCTCTTAGACTGGAGTTGATCAAGCTGAAAGCCGAGAAGTCTGTCCAGGTAGATAGCGAGTGTGAGACCTGCTTGTCTTAGGTGAAGGTACTAGCTTCCTTGAGAGAGGAGCTAGCTGATTCTCAGAATGAGAACTTTTACCTCCGTTCTATCCTGAGTTGGATCAGTGCCAGAGATCCACAGCTCGGCATGATGATCCAGCAGTTTAAGAGGCAGGATGGGTTTGGGGTAGGTTACACCTACACCAAGGCTGACTTTGAGAGTGCCATTAGCCGAGCAGTGGAGTGGAGTAAAATGACTCCTGAGCAGAGATATCCCAAGACTCACTCCACTGAGTCTTTCAAGGCTAGTCAGCCCAAGGATGGAGTAAGCCAAGAACAGTCCAAAGCTCCACCCAAGAAGCCCATCTGGGTTCCAAAGCCCAAACACCTCCACACTTCTCATGACTCTCTTCCTGGACCCTCTCAACCCAAGAAGACTACACCAAACACCACTAAGCCCAAGAACCCCAAGCCTCAACCACATCCCAAGAAGGCCACCTACCATTGTGAGTACTGTCAGAGAGAAGGGCATCTTGCAGAGTTTTGCTTCAGAAGGAAGCGTGTTGAGAGAGCAGAGCGTGCTCGTGGTGGTGAGGAGCAGTTCTACCAGCAGGGTGGTAGACTGAGAGTTCCTCGACGCGGAGAGAGGCTGGAGGCTAGGCCGCATCGTGTAGGTGGTGGTAGAGGAGACGACTTTCATGTTCGTGCTCCAAATGGTGGTGTCCGTTCCGGCAGAGCTCCAGGCCGTTTTGGCTACGGTCCTAGACCTCGAGGCCGAGGCTTTAGGCAGAACCAAGGACCGCACTTTGAGCCGCATTTTGGTTGAAACTCTCATGATGATTTCTGCTTTCCTTCATTTGAGCAGATGGCTCAACACTAGTTTAGCTCTTTTGCTAAATCTGGTGCTGGACCATCTGCTCCCCCTTACAACCACTGATTGTGCAGGATCGGGGACTAGAGGACATTTGGATCATGGACTCAGGATGTTCTCGCCACATGACAGGACATCGCAGATGGTTCTCCAGTCTCACGCCCCCGAGCTCCAAAGAGTATATCACCTTCGGAAACAGTGGTCAAGGGAAAGTAAGTGGCATTGGCTCAATTTGCATTTCAGACCATTTTTCTTTGAAGAACGTTGCTTTGGTTGGAAACTTGAATTTCAATTTGATTTCTGTTTCGCAACTTCTTAAGGATGGTTTGGAGGTGCGTTTTAAGAAGGGCAATTCTTCTGTGTTTGATTCTAGAGGGTCTTTGATTTGCCAGATTTTACCATTCGGTAAAGTTTTTCGAATTGACTTCTCTAGTTCTTTTGGCCCTTCTCGCTGTTTGATTGCTGGATCTTCTTCTGAGCTCTGGAAGTGGCATGGAGGTTAGGTTATCTGAGCTTTGATCTGCTAGTCAGGTTAAGCTCTATGGACCTCATCCGAGGATTGCCCAAGCTTAAAATGGAGAAAGATCTAGTTTGTCATCCCTGTCGTCATGGGAAAATGGTTGCCGTGTCTCACTCACCTGTAACTCAGGTGATGACGTCGTATCCGGGCGAGCTGTTACACATGGACATTGTCGGTCCAGCTCGGGTACACTCAGTCGGTGGGAAGTGGTATGCGCTTGTCATTGTTGATGACTTTTCTCGATTCTCGTGGGTTTTCTTTTTGGAGTCTAAGGATGAAACTTTTCATTTTGTTCATGACCTGATTTTGAAGCTGAAGAATGAGAACAATGGTCGGATGCAAGCAATTCGCTCCGACAATGGCTCTGAGTTCAAGAACTCTCAGTTCGTCAGTTTCTGTAGTGATCAGGGTCTTGACCATCAGTTTTCTGCTCCTTACACTCCCCCACAGAACGGCGTTGTGGAACGAAAGAACCGCACGCTAGTCGAGATGGCTAGGACGATGCTCGATGACCATAGGACTCCTAGGCGATTTTGGGCTGAAGCCATGAACACGGCTTGCTATCTGGCCAACCGCATTTTTCTTAGAGCTTACCTTGGTAAGACCTCATATGAATTGTGGTTTGGCAGACAGCCCAAGGTGAGTCAGTTGCGAGCTTTTGGCTTCAAATGCTTTGTGCTCAAGAAGGGAGGGCATTTGGACAAGTTTGAGTCGCGTTGCTGGGATGGTGTTTTTCTTGGTTATGCATTGCATTCTCGAGGTTTCCGTGTTTGGAACCTCGAATCCCAGCATCTTGTCGAGACTTGCGAAGTTTCATTTGATGAGTCCTTGCCTTCTTTGACTCCTTCTTTTGAGCTTTCTAGTGATGGTGAGCTCGGAGAGTCCATCTTCGAGGAAGATGAGGATACATCGGCTACTGATGATGGTGGGCCTTCTGCACCTCCTGCAGAGCCCACACATTCGGAGACTTCGACTGAGGACGAGGGCAGACCTCTGATCACTTCTACCACTTCGATCGAGCCCCCTCAGTCAAGTCCAGAGGTGCCAGCTGCTGACTCCGGTGAGGTGACTTCAGATTACCAGGGATCCCGAGCAGTTCAGCGTGATCACCCCTTAGAGCTCATCATCGGTGATTTGACTGAGAGAACTTTGCGTTCATCTGGTACCTCTCTTGCTGTGTTTGCTGAATCTGCTTTTGTTGCATCTTTTGAACCCAGAGACGTTTCTCATGCTCTTTCTGACTCGAATTGGATTAATGCCATGCAAGAAGAGCTTGAGAATTTTGTCCGCAATCGGGTTTGGACACTAGTTGAGCTGCCATCCGGATGCAACCATATAGGCACCAAGTCGGTGTTCAAGAACAAGCAAGGTGAATATGGGTTTGTGGTGCGCAACAAAGCTCGACTAGTTGCCCAGGGTTTTTGCCAGAAGGAAGGTATTGACTTTGAAGAAACCTTCGCTCCTGTTGCCTGTCTTGAGTCCATTCACATTCTTTTAGCTTTTGCCGTTTTGAAGGGTTTTAAGCTTTTTCAAATGGACGTCAAGAGTGCTTTTCTGAACGGGTACATAGAAGAGGAGGTTTATGTTAGGCATCCCACCGGTTTTGAGAACCCTAAGTTTCCTCGACATGTTTTTAAATTACAAAAGGCTTTATACGGTCTGAAGCAAGCCCCCAGGGCTTGGTATGATCAGTTGAAGCAGTTTTTGTTGGGGAAGGGCTTTATGATGGGTTCTGTGGATAAAACTCTTTTCTTGCTCAGAGATGCTTTAGATTTCTTAGTTGCTCAGATTTATGTGGACGATATTATCTTTGGCGGTACTACTAATGATCTTGTGTCCATGTTTTTTGAGCAGATGCACAACGAGTTCGAAATGAGCCTCATGGGCAAGCTCAAGTACTTCTTAGGGCTTTAGATCAAGCAGACCAAGGACGACACTTTCATCCACCAAGGTAAGTATACTCGTGACATGTTGAAAAAATTTGACTTTGGTGGTGAGCTGAAGCCGCAGATGGCCTCGATGGGAACATCTGGAGGACTGGACAAGGACGAAAGCAGTGTCAAGGTCAATGAGAGAGAGTTTTGAGGGATGATAGGTTCGCTGCTGTACTTGACGGCAACAAGACCGGACATTCAGTTTGCCATAGGGCTGTGCGCGCGCTTCCAGTCTTCACCTCGCGCATCTCATCGGCAGGCTGTCAAGCGCATCTTCAGGTATCTTACTTATGCACCTGATCTTGGTCTTTTCTATTCATCATCATCATCTCTTGATTTATCTGGCTTATCGGACGCTGATTTTGGTGGGTGCCGGTTAGATCGTGTCGCGCCCCGATTTAATAAATCAGGACTTTATTGAAATTCCATAGAAAATCAATAAAACAAGACGTTCATCATGCGACCACGTACAATACGGACAATCATTCACGGTTCGTAGACCGCATTAATACAAAAGTGAATAAAGGTGAAGAGAAACTAATAAAATAAGGGTCCTAGATGAACGCCTCCTTCCAGTCTCGCCTTGACTGGGTCGCTACTCCAGACCTTCATCCTCCTCGTAGTAGACTGGCTCTGATGTTGTAAGTCAACGGGGTGAGTACAGATGTACTCAGCAAGCCACCGAATGCAAATATAATGCAAGATAATAACAAGGGGGATAGTGGCTAATTTTGCGGAAGCAGCATAATTGTAAAGCTTTAAATGTGAGCAATTTATTGGTACGGAAAAGTAAACATGTGCATGTGTATCATCATCTTCTAACTCGAGGGGTACAGTCAGCCCCACCTCGCTCGACAGTCCTTACGTGCCATGAATAACTTGAACATTCAAACAATTGTAAACTAACTGCGAGTAGTCACAAAACCCGCCCTTGACCGTGGGCTCGGCTTTTCGAAAAGATTAAATTACTCTGATCAGAGATGTACCACTGTACCCACAAGGCACGCACTCATCACTTACACCAGAGTGTAACGAGATGACCCATCACACGGGAACTCGTGCCAAAACCTTCCATATAGTCCTCCCCGACTCAATAGCACCCTCTTATGGGTTTCATATGGTGTCCCGACGCATCGGAGCCCCACCATACCCCCCCCTTGAGCCTCGTCGGTACAAGTCGCCCGCAGGCTAGCCCCTTGCCCCCTCCTCTATGGTGCATCAAGCCGGAGTATTCCATACTTCCAGTTAGGACTTACCCATTAGACTTGTGGTTGGTACGGAAGTGCTTTGCAACAGATCCCGCAGACCGGTCCTTATAGTGCCCCGGGTGCGACAAACCAGTGCCCGAGCTTGCACCCGGAACCCACCATACTTATAACCTAGCCAACTCCAACAGAGTCCAGAGACGAGAATAACAGGGAAATTCATATACAGAATCCAGCTATCTACGACTCGTTCTTTTTAACCTATAGCAGTTGTGCCGGTACATTGGGCACTAGCTAATATTTTTATAGTAGAGTGACAAGGAGTTAAGGCTCAATAAGCATGGCTTGGGTTTGCACACAAGGACAGGGATCTAATAAATATAAGTGTAAGGCTTGAATATTTGACTAATGCAATATTAACCTATGGGTTATAGCGATAAGTTATTAAAACATGGGCTCAATATGATCAACTGTTTCCACAGAGGTGGTCGATGACTTGCCTTGCTCAGCAAAGGGTGAAGGAGGAACCTCGGGGTAGAACTCCTGCTCCTCGACGAACTCGTAGTCTTCTTGATACGGAAAATAAACAATACATTCAATAAACAGATAAAATTCACCTAATATTAAACATACATATTTGTAGGTTTTATTATGGGAAGTAATATTTTAATATTCTGAGTTTTGTATAAAACAGTAAAGTTTAACATTTTAGAATTTTTCCCCATTTATTTTCAGTATTATTAATTTTAACCCTAAGGGATTTTTATTCATTTATTTATTAATAGTATTTTGGGTAACAGAAACATACTGTTTTTATTGTATTAATGTGTAGAGAATATTATTCTGGTTTTAACAAAATTTGAATGGTGAAATTTGGAGTTAAAATGAGCAAGATATGAATTTTCAAAGTTTAAATCAATTTCTGGAATTTTATTTAAACAGAAAATGGGCCCTGGTCCACGGTGAGCCAGACCCATGGTGGACCGCGCCACTGTGCGCGTGGACCGAACCGATCTGGATCGTCCGATCCAGATCGAGCGGTCGGGCGCGAGGCGGGACGTTTAAATGAAAATGAACCGCTGTGATTAAAACGTGGTGGACGGGTACGCGTGGACGCACCGGATGGATCCGGGGGTTTAAGTAACGATCGACGGCTGCGATCGCACGATACCTCTTCGATCAGATCCGAGGGCCCGGATTAAATCCCGAAGGGATTTAATCGTGGCCCTCCGATCGCGATCGGATGGCCTCGATCTCGTCCGGCACGGCATGCCGTAAAGGGGTCGAGTACCCCTTCGTCTCCGGCGACGGCGGGCTCGGGTGCGGCTATGGCGGCGACGGCGAGGGCCTAGGGACCTAGCTAGGGCCAAAAATGGAACGCGGAGGTGATGGGGGTCACAACGATACCTCTGGTGACGACGCAGGGCGATGGACGGCGGCCGGCGGCGAGGGTAGACGAGCAGGGCGTTCGGGTGGTCGACGGCGACGGCGATCCGGCGGCGTCCTCGACCAACGGAGTGGATGCCGAGGTGGGGCGGTCGACGACGGACTCGACGGTGGTGGTGGCTAGGGCGGCGGGGGTTCGAGGCGACGGCGATCGCTCGCCGGAGTTGAAGTAGGGGAAGAGCTCGCAAAAACAGCCGAGGCGCTCTGGAGGGCTCCGGCTAGGGCTCTAGGTGGTGTGGGATGAGGGCGGCGACCGGAGGGGCTTTTATAGGCGATTTCCGGCGTCGGGATGGCAGGGAACCGAAGGATCCCGAGAGCTCCGGTGATCTCCTTCCAATTCCGGCGAGGCTTCCAAAGGCGCAGGCTAGCTTCCTTAAGCGCGAAAACGCGTCGTCCGTAGATGGAAGGGGAGCGGTGGCGACCAGGGAAGGTGATCGGAGGGGGATCTGAGGCAATGTAGTGGCCGGCGGCGAGAAGACAGAAGGGGATCGCCGGGGAAGGAAAGGGGAGCGATCCCCTTCCATCGGAGACGATGGATCTGACAGGTGGGCTCCACCTGTCAGTGAGCGAACGAGAAAGGAAAGGGCAGACAGGCGGGGCCGGGCGGTCAGAGGGCGCAAGGTGGCTGACGCGTGGGGCCAGGCGGGGCGCGGGCGGGAGGAGAGAGGTGAGGCGAGCGCCGACAGGCGGGTCCTGCTCGTCAGTGAGAGGGCGGTGATGGGCTGGGCCAAAAGGCCGTTGGAGGGAGTTTCAGGGTTTCAGCCCGTTTAGGATTTAAAATTGATTTCTGATTTTAAATAATTCCAGAAAATCAAATATTTGATTAAGGGTTGAATCACTGTTGATAAAAATTTGTAAAAATTCCTAAAATTACATCTTGATCTCTAGTTTATCTCATAAAATTTTCAAGTCCATATTTGGAGTATTTTTCCCTGTTTTGCTTTATTTAGGCTCTTTTGTGATTTCTCCTTTAATAATAAATCCAAAAATGATTTAAATATTATTTTCTTTTTATTTTATTCCTTTTTAATTTTTGGGGTGTTACAGATCGCAAGTCGACTTCCGGTACTTGCCAGTTTCTAGGTTCATCACTTGTTTCTTGGTCTTCTCGAAAGCAATCTGGAGTTGCTCTTTTGACCATTGAGGCTGAGTATGTAGCTGCTGTTCATAGTTGGTTTGGATGATTTCCACTCTGTGAGATTTTGGGTTGTTCTTTCCTACCAGAGTTCCTTTGTTTTGCGACAGCACCAGTGCTATTAGTGTAGGGAAAAACCCTTGTCTCCATTCAAAAACCAAACACATTGATGTGCGCTTTCACTTTCTGAGGGATCAATAGAGAGTAAGGCATTAGGTTAACAGTGGCACCACCATCGACAAGCATTCTAGAGATCGGCTTCCCGTCAATGTGACCCCTGACGTAGAGAGGCTTTAAGGTATGAGCCGTATCCTCGGGTTTCTCGAAAATAGCATTGCGTGGGCCGAGGTTCAACTGAATGACCTCGGCCTTGTATTGTGGTATGGAGAACTCGGCGGGCAGCATGACGAAGTTGATGTCCATCGCTTGAGGTGCGGGTCCCTCGGAGACAGGCGTATAGTCGTCATCGAGCATGTCATCATTTTCGTCGATAGGAATGGGAGCTAGGTTGGTCATCTCAACCGGCTTGATCTTCCATACCTGTCTCGCAGCTGGTCGAGGGTGGATCTCCTCAAAGATGGCATCTCGTTCATCCTTTGCCTTTTCCTCATGCATATCCTATGCCCGTAGGCATTGTAGACGCCTTTTCTGTGATTTGTACATGCCCGGAGGTGCCCAAGATGCTTGTGGCCTGGTACCAGGTGCCACCACCATGTTTCTACGATTTTTGGCCAAAAGGGTACCACCCAGGTCGGCCTCACGTGTTTTATAATTGGAGGACACTTCGCTGTATACCCTGTCAGTCGGACCGGCCTAGTTCAGCCGATCGGACCGGGCTCCAGTGCTAGCCTCGGCTGGATTAGGGGACTTACCTCCGTCGGGCTTCGGCGAGGGGGCCTTCGGGATTGGGACTACCTGAGACCCTACTTTGACTGTGATGGCTTCATAATCCCTCTCCTTCGCCTCTTCGCATCCATCTCCCTTTGCTCCGTCCTGTGTTAGTCAATTTCGAGGTACTACGAATAGCCCGTGGATGATGTCTCCCTTCGCCATATCTGTTTGTCCCTGATAGTTACAATACTCCAAAAGAAAGAATGAGGCAATGTTATACTACAAAGGGTACTTGGGTGGCAAGATGTACAGAGCCCATGGGGTCCTTGTCCAATTGTATGGCAGAGGCAATGGTGGCTCTAGCAGCTTCACCCACTGTGAGCCGGACCCATTGTCCGGAGGGGAGTTCGGCCAAGTCGAAGGTATTTTGGACCATATTAGCAAAGGTTCCTACCAGGTCTGAGGTATGTTTGTCCATTGTGTGCCGAAGCCTCCCACTTAAGGGCTTGCCCAGAGTGGAGCTGAGTTCGACCATTGGGGTCCGAGTTCGCTATGGGAAGGGATCGGCCATTGGGGGCCAGACTCGTTATGCGGAGGGTTCGGCCATTGGGGTCCAAACCTGTTGTGCGGAGGGTTTGGCCACCGGGGTCCGAACCTACCGTGCAGGAGGGCTCGGCCATTGGGGTCCAAACCCGCTGTGCAAAGGGCTCAGCCACTACGGTCCGAAGTCACCCTCCGACTGCCTTGGCCCCTTCCATTGTCTTAGCCTTTTGGGACGGGGGCCTGTTTCCTTTGCTTTCTTCTGATGTTTGTTCAACAGCATCTAATACACGCCATTGGTTTGTTGAGAGCCCTAGCCGAAGGAGATTTGCTGACATTCCTTTTCCATGCTCCTACTTCAGGGTTCTTTGGTACGAGTGTGCATGTGCGTGATTCTCCTATAATGACCGCTTTCCCCTTAGTTGACTTAGCTTGCTCTGGCCGAATCAGTACTCTCTTCTCGTCGAGGTCGACGGTATTCACGGGAAAGGGGTCTTTGTCCAGCTTCATTTTTGGACTGGGATCTATTTTCAATCGTCCTTCTTCACTGGCTGATTGAACCTGCTGACGAAAAACATTGCGGTCGTTAGTATAATGGGAATGTGAATCATGCCACTTACAGTAGAGGCGTTTCCATAGCTCATCGACGGATGGAATGACTTGGCCTTTTGGCAACCTGAGGTGCTGGCTCTTCAAGAGAAAATCAAATATTTTATCACACTTAGTTATCTCAAACCAGTATTTGACTTCGCTAGGCCGACTCTTCGGGGGAAACGATCGTAGTTCAGAAGAAGTGACGGGTTTACTTTTAGCGTTCCAAACCCATTCGGCTGCATACATGTCAGTCGAATCTTCTTCCTCCTCTGATTCTTCCTCATCAGAGTGTTCCATAATGTGAATCTCAACACTAGGTTTGTTAAATGTTTTGACAAACTTTTTATCTTTGGTTCCACCTTCCAGGACTAGAGCTTGTTGTAGGACTTGGCTAACTTGTAAAAAGTTTTGGTTGTCTAGCCTTTATTTAATCTCAGAACTCAACCCATTGAAAGCTAGATCCACCAAATCCCTCTCTGAAATATTGAGACTAAAACATCGGTTTCTGGTATCTCTAAAGCGCTTGAGGTACTCAGAGACACTCTCGCTAGATTTCTATTTAACCGATGTCAAGTGCGAAAGCCTAAGTTCTGTCTCACTCGTATAAAAATAGTCATGGAACTTTTGTTCTAATTCAGCCCACGTTTAGACAGTGTTCGGCGGGAGCGCCAAAAAACAAGTGAAAGCGGTGCTGGATAGGGAAAGAGAAAATAGTCTATGCTTTAAAGAATCTGACCCACTAGCTTCTCCACACTGTGCTAAGAACTGGTTGACATGCTCTAGTGTTGGACCGGAAACGGCGACCAGAGGGGGGGTGAATGGGAGCTTTTAAAATTTCTGGCTAAAACTTAGCCTTCGGTTCTGTTCTGTCTTCTGCGGAACAGGCTTCGAACACTACCTTCGAAGGTCTGGTTCGGAGGTACTGCGACAGCTCGAACACAGGCTTCGTAGGAGCAAAAGTTCGAAGCCAAGAAGACTTCGCTCCACTAACCACCCTCGAAAATCTACTCTGCTAAGTCAGTGCAGGCTCCGCACACGAGGTGCTCCGAGCAGGCTTCGCACTTCACCCTTCGCACGAGTGGACAGCCCTCTGAGGACTTCGACCAAGCACTTGGCGGCAGCAACTGGTGCTGGGCTTCGTACGCGAAGGTCTACACGCACACAAAACGGACTACGCTAAGGGCTTCGACACAGGAAGCACTACGGGAAAAGAACAGGGCTTCGCTAGTAAGCAGCGAGGTCTTGCCTCGTGTTACACAGAGCGACAGCCCACTGAAAAGCACACTTCGCGGGAAAAAAAAACACTCTTCGCCAGCACAGGCTTCGGTGAACTAAAAACTAGCGAGGTATGCAAAACGAGCTCAAGCAAAAGCACACGAAACAGGGCTTCGCCGCTTGAACAAGGAACACAGAAAAATGAACTCTCAGGATGTATTCAATTGAAGTGTATGGCTACAGGAGCTCAACAGTAAATGCTCAAAGTGTTAAATGTTACCTACCGAGCCCCCATATTTATAGCCCACGGCTTCATCCTAAGGAAGTGACTACTTTACCCCTAGGGTTTACATCCATTTTGTCTCTACAGAACTAAGGGGTACAAAAGGTAGTCCACCTTTATTTTGGAGGCTTCTCTGTCAGCTGCAGAGGGGACAGTGTCAGCCTTTTTCAGAACAGACAGTGTCAGCCTTTACAGTGTTGACTTCTGGAACCTCCCTTCGCACGCGAGGGGTGCGGAAGCTTCGGCGAGAAGCCTGCAGCCTGTTGGCCTTCGCTCCGCCGAAGAAGTCCTTCGATACAGTGACGGTTTTGAGCCGAAGCCGTCAAAGCCCCTTGGGCCTTCGCACCACCACCTCCGGAGTGGATCACAACGGCTTCGCAGCTACTCCGAGCTCGAACACCGTCCGTCCGTGTACCGAAGCCATGCATGGCCGAAGCACCACAAGACAACCTCACTCCGAAGCCCCACCTTCGGAGTACCACCCTTCGAAGTCCCTCCTTCGTCCAAGGCCTCCGCATGAAGCATTCCATGAGCACTCCGTCGCAGTGTCTCACTCCGAGCACACTTCTCGACGAGCCTCACCCGGACCATGCCTTCGATGCGCCTCGACTTCTGAGACCTTCGTCGGGTAACTTCGAGTGTCTCCCTCCGGAGCACACTTCGAACTCCTTGCCTCCGCAGAGGACTTGTTCCACCAACTCCGAAGTCACTCCATTCGGAGTACCTTCGAAGTGCCTCACCTCCGAGGACTTTTTCTCGGAGTACCTTCAGCCGGAGCCGCGCTCCGCACTCTCTGCCTTCACCTGGCACGCCTCGACCCGAGGACCGACCCGGACCACCTTCGCAGCCACCGTGACGGAGCTCCCCGCTTCCCTGGCATCAAGCCACCCGCTTGACCCAGGTTCACCTGGCTCGAACCCTGTCCGTCGCCTCCGAAATCCCTGCGCACCACCGACAAGCAAACAAGTGTATCCAGTACTCCGGAGACCTCTCCGGGTTAGCAACCTCCGGCACACACTCCGGTGTACCGCCCAAAGTACCGAAGCCATCGGTACGAACCCTGTCATCGTGTACTGCCGGACCCCTCCGACAAGTACACTCCGCTGCAACAGCTGCAGCAAGCAACCACCGAACACCCTTCGGTAACACACCTCCGAACACCCTTCGGAGGTACCCTTCGAACAGAGGGTAAAAGTCTGTCAATCACTCATCACAAAACACCGAAACCACCCTTGGTTTCTCAATCTCCCCCTTGATGAGTGCATTGACAACCAAATCCAATTTCAAGAAAAATGAAAAGCTTTCAGCACACAAGTGACCATAAAAACTCAGAAAAGAGCCAAATCATGTCACTTGATAAAATTTTTCTCCCCCTTTGTAACGAAGTAAAAGCCCTTTTTGGCAAATCTCCCCTTGATAAATACTCCCCCTGAGTTAAGCAAATTTTTCTCCCCCTTTATGTCAAAAATTCTCCCCCCTTTTTTTTAAAAAAAAAATTATGCCTTCTTGCGGCAGAGAACATAGCAAACCTCTCCGGAATTTCTCCCCCTTTGGCAATGCAAGCATCAAGGAGCATTCAAAAGATGCAAAGCTTCGACATGAATAGAATTGCAAAGACATATAATGCAAAAATATGCCAAAATTAACACAAATGATCATGTGCTCAGCTCAATTTAACAATCTGTGAAACAAGATGATGGCATGTGATTTTGTCATTTTGAAGTAAAAGCATCACCACTTTATCAAAGCAGCTAGACAAGAGAAGGCAAGGACTGCGCAAAGCTAACAAATTCTACCTTAGACAGACAAGTCTTGTTCAAAAGGAGCTGTGAAAGCAAACTTGATGAGCAATTAATTTTGCTGTTCTTTTTCTTAATGCCAGGGGTTATTTGTTTGTCCACCTTATACTTTCCAATCAAGCCAAGCCTAGGCATAAAAGCCATCTGAAGCTTAAGGCGGTGATTTTGGCATACACTACACTATCCCAGTTCAGACCAAAGTGCAATGGTAAGCAGTCTAGAATAGCGTAGTGCGACAAACAAACCCTCCTGGATCTTTTCATTTAAACCAGGCAAATCATGGATTTTTGATTTGGATTCAGATGAATGAAATATTTTGATGAATATCCATGAATAATGAACACATTTTTCAAGATGCAAATTTTAGCATCCAAGGAACAGTGTCTTGCTGTCAAGTAGATAAAAGATAGCTAAAAGCAGTCCAGTCTAAACAAGCTAGATACAAGATTGTGCGGTGAGCAAGTTTTGATTTTAGAAAATAAAACATCATGCACAAACAATGTTCCAGACATATTTCATAGAGCTGAGCTGTCATGATTTCTTTGAATTAAAAGCAGGCATATAATAGCAAAAGATGTAAGTGCAATTCCACACATAATGAGCATATGCAAGACAATTAAAATCAGCTCCTCCTCACAAAATGCCGTAAGGGTGACAAATGCCAAGTTCCCCACGCAAGTAAGCAAATCGAGAAGCATCGAGGGGTTTTGTAAAAATATCGGCAAGCTGGTGTTGAGTATCAACATATTGAAGTTCAATATCACCCTTCTCATTGTGATCTCTGAGAAAATGATACCGTACATCAATGTGTTTGGTTCTGGAGTGCTGAACCGGGTTGTTTGCAATACAAATAGCACTAGTGTTATCACAGAAAAGTGGAACACTCTTATAATCTAACCCGAAATCCCGCAAAGTGGAAACCATCCACAAAATCTGAGAGCAACAGCTAGCTGCAGCAACATATTCGGCCTCAGCCGTTGATTGTGCAACACTAGACTGTTTGCGGGAAGACCAGCAAACCAGAGACGTACCCAGAAAATGACAAGTACCAGAGGTACTCTTCCTATCAATTCTACACCCAGCAAAATCCGCATCTGAATAACCTCTAAGACATAAAGATGAAGACGATGAATACCATATGCCAAATTCAAGGGTGTGTTTGAGATACCTTAAGATGCGCTTAACCGCTTGGCGGTGCGAAGCTCGTGGTGAAGCCTGAAAACGAGCGCACAGACACACAGCGAAGTGTATGTCCGGCCTCGTGGCAGTCAAGTAGAGGAGGGAGCCGATCATGCTCCGGAACTCCTTCTGATCTACGGCTTCTCCATCTTCGTCAGGGTCCAATGCTACAGATGTAGCCATTGGAGTGGCGAGGGGCTTCGCATCGGACATGTCAAACTTCTTGAGCAGGTCCCTGGTGTACTTCGTCTGGTGGACGAAGGTACCTTGTTTGCTTTGCTTGATTTGCAAACCAAGGAAAAAGGTGAGTTCACCCATCATAGACATTTCAAACTCCCTGCTCATGGTATCTGCAAACTCGGCAACCAAAGCATGAGAAGAGCCACCAAAGATGATATCATCCACATAAATCTGAACTAGGAGGAAATCTTTGCCATGCTTGAGAGTAAACAAAGTTTTATCAACAGAGCCCATCAAATACCCTCGCTCAAGCAGAAAAGACTTAAGTCTATCATACCAAGCCCGAGGGGCCTGCTTGAGTCCATAAAGAGCCTTATGAAGTTTCAGGACTTTATGTGGGTACTTGGGGTTTTCAAAACCAGGGGGTTGTTTTACATAAACATCTTCACCTATGAAGCCATTAAGAAAAGCACTTTTGACATCCATTTGATATAGTTTGAATCCCCGGGATGTCGCAAAGGCAAGCAAAATCCTAATGGCCTCAAGGCGAGCAACAGGTGCAAAAGTTTCAGTAAAATCAATCCCTTCTAGTTGAGAAAAGCCCTGAGCTACAAGTCTAGCCTTATTTCTAACAATGGTTCCATCCTCCCCTTGTTTATTTTTAAAAATCCATTTTGTTCCAATGAAATGAACATTTGGTGGAGGATCAACTAAAGTCCAGACTTGGTTTCTTTCAAAATTCTCAAGCTCTTCATGCATGGCATTGATCCAACTAGAATCAGAAAGTGCATGACTAACATCTAAAGGCTCGAAAGAAGCAACAAAAGCAGCATTAGTGAAATGAGCGTGAGAACGTGTTACCCTTTGATCAAGCTCACCAATGATCTGCTCGGGAGGGTGCATCCTTTGAACATGATGTGGGGCCTCGCGGCGGGATGCAGTCTCCCCCTCAACTTGTGCGTTGGAGTGGTCCAAGATGACCGATGTTGAGGTAGTCGCTTCGGGACCTCGTGCCGAAGTAGTAGAAGCGGGGTCAGCTTCGGGGGTTGATGTCGAGGGTAGTGGAGGATCATCCTCGAATTCTCCGGGATCTTCGTCTTCGAATAAGGTCTGTTCCATGTCGTGTTCATTTGCCTGTTCAAGAGCAGAACTAACAGAGGGAGTTGATTCATCAAAAGTCACATCACATGACTCGATGACAGTGTTAGTTTCCAAGTTATAAACACGATAAGAATGACCATGAGTAGTATAACCCAAAAAGATCCCGTCAGAAGATCGCGACTCAAATTTATCCAAGTTACCACGTTTTAGGATAAAGCAGCGACAGCCAAAAACTCGAAGATGAGTAACCTTGGGCTGTCTCCCAAAACGCAGCTCATAAGATGTCAAATTTAAAATTGAGCGCAAGAAAATTCGGTTTGAGATGTAACATGCTGTGTTCATGGCCTCAGCCCAGAATTTTCTAGGAGTCCTATGCTCATCAAGCATCGTCCTAGCCATCTCAACCAAAGTGCGGTTTTTCCTCTCAACAACACCGTTCTGTTGAGGAACCCGCGGAGCAGAGAATTGATGTTCTATGCCATGCTCCATGCAAAAGTCAACAAAGAGACTATTTTTGAACTCAGTGCCATTATCGCTTCGAATGAATTTTAATGCACCAGGGAGTTCAGTAAAAAGTCTCAAAGCCAAGCTCCGAAAGTGTGAAAACACTTCATCCTTGCTGGCAAGAAAGAAGACCCAAGAGTAGCGAGAGAAATCGTCGACAATAACAAGTACATACCACTTGCCGCCTAAAGAACTAACCCGAGAAGGACCTACAGTGTCCATATGAAGAAGTTCTCCGGGTTGTTCAGTCATCACTGTGGTGACTGGCGAATGCGAAGCGGCAATCATTTTTCCATGTCGACAAGGAGCGCAAACTAAATTCTTCTCAAACTTGAGCTTGGGCAATCCTCGGATCAGACCTAGGGCGCTCAGACGAGCGAGCAACTCAAAGCTCATATGCCCTAGTCTCCTATGCCACTTCCAAAGCTCAGAAGTCGAATGAGCAACAAGACAATGAGAAGAACCAGACGACTCTGAAAAATCAGCTCCAAAAACTCTCCCAACTCTAAAGATCTTACACACCACAACGCCATCTGAATTGAGCACTTGCGAAGTATCGCGATGAAATCGCACTTCGAAGCCCTCATCAAGCAACTGAGATACAGACAACAAATTGTATCCCAGGTTCTCAACCAAAGCAACATCTTTGAGAGTGAAGTTCGTGTTAATTCTTACCACACCTTTACCTTTCACTCTACTCCTTCGATTGTTTCCGAAGGTGATATGTTCCCTTTGCTTGGTTGTGGTGAGGCTGGAGAACCAATTTGCATCTCCGGTCATGTGGCGCGAACAACCGGAGTCCATGATCCACGTGCCCTCCAAGCCTCGACCTGTCGCCTACACATGATGAAAACGTCTCGATCGCTCAGTGCTGGGGTGAGTAAAATAATGACGAGGCATCCAGCACTGAGTGACACGAGTAGTAGGCACAGTAAAAGTAGACGGTCTACGCACATAAAAGTCAGAATGATGCAAAGTGCGAGGTCTACCTACATGCAAAGAACGCAAAGCATGTCGAGGTCTCCTACTCTGACGAGGTACAAAGCTACTCGTCTGAGGTCTACCACTATATGGAACATGGTGAACACCTCGAGGAGCAAAACCTCTCCGAGAAGCACGAGGAGCCTCGAAAACAGGACGAGAGTAATACTCAGACTCATGCATACCTAAAGATGGATAATGCATGTCCTGATAGCTCATCGCCTGTGCACGTCGCTCATCCTTGATGCGACGAAAACAGAAACCAATCAAATGACCTGCCCGCTGACAATAAGAACAATGAAACACTCTCCTGGGGGCACTCTTATGGGTCACAGGAGCAACTCTCACAGGCTCCTTGGGTTTCTTTTGTGTGGTTTTCTTGGGAGGATTTTTCTTGGCAGGAGGAGTGGTTTTCTTTGGTGGATGGGTAGGCTTTTTGGCTGATGGGGTGTCCAACAGAGCTCTCTCTTTCCCTAGGGTGGTGGGAGAGGTGAAAACAGTTTTGGTCTTACTGTCTGAAGCTATCCTCTCATAACCCAAACCTAGAGCTACCCCGGCTCTGTCAGCACACAACTTGGTCTTGGCCAAGAGCAAATCCATCCTACCCTTCCCTTCAGTGCATTTATTTACCACAGAAAGAAGGTATTCATTTTCAGACATGAGGTTCTCAGCTCGCTCTCTAGCAGTGCCTAGCTGGTCCTTAAGGGTAATGCAAGTGTCACAAACAGGTTGCACATCCTTAGAACTACCGGCCCTCTCCAATCTAGCCTCTAAATCATGAACATGCTTATCACGTAAATTAATGCTATCGCGTAATAAAGAGCAGTTCATGCAATCAATAACATCATGAGGTCTAGAATCCACCTCCAAAAGCTGCTTCTGTGCAGTCTCAAGCTCAGAAAGAGTTTGAGCATGTACAGAACGCAACTGAGCAAGCTCACCCATGACAACAGAACAAGACTCACATTCAGCATCATCAAACTTAGACTTAAGCATGGCATATTCAGTAGAAACATTTTCTAGCCTAAGTCTAAGGTCTTTTCTTTCTCTAGCAGCTTGCACCAGTAATCTATCCTGACCTAGCACTACTTCATTCAGCTCATCTAATTTAATTAGAAGCTGGTCAGATGATAGGTTTACCTCAGATGAGTCAAGCTCATCGCCGCTGTGATCGCTGTCGGCCATGAAGCAAAGGCCGGTGAAGTCACGTCCCTTCTTATCCTTCTTGTCCTCCTTCCTTGGGGACTCCTCCTCCTCAGAGCTCGACTCCTCAGTTGAGGAAGTGTCGATGTCGCTGAGAGCAGCAACAAAAGCTCTGGAAGCGGCCTTGGCTACTTTCTTAGCCATCTTGCCGCGCTTGCCCTTCACAAAGGGTTTCCTCTCCTTCTTGTGGTATTTGGGGCGCTCACTCTCATCTCTCTTTTTGACCTTGGGGCAATTGGCCTTAATGTGAGAGGTGTCGCCACATTCATAGCAGCCACTAAAACCACTTCTCTTCTGATCCCGTCTCTCATGATGAAAGCGGGTGAACCTCCGGGCAATGAGAGCAAGCTCATCATCAGCGAGACTGTCCACCTGCTCCTTTGTGACGGAGACCAGGGAGGACAAAGCAAAACCATCTGCAAGAACACAAGTGCCTGATGTGCTTGGTTCTGCAGTGGCGCCACGGCTAGTGCTAGAAACCAATGCCAATGGCTGTGGCAAAGAGCTTCTGTGCACTGCAAGAGATGCCTTGGCAATCTCTGTGGACTTTAGCTTGCTAAAGAGTTCGTCACAGGTCAATGTGTCAAAGCCTGTGGACTCCTCAATGCTGGATATCTTCACCTCCCATATGCTACGGTCAAGAGCATAGAGAAGCTTGATAGCCCTATCGTGATCACTGTAAGCAAGCGTCCCGTTGGATCGCAAGTTACTCACTATCGCGTCAAAGCGAGAAAACATGGCATCTACAGATTCACCCGGTGCCTGCACAAACAGCTGATACTGTTGATTGTAGGTGCTTTGGCGCCTGGCCTTAATCTGAGCAGAGCCCTCATGAAAGACAGTGAGTGTTGTCCAAATCTCCCTAGCAGTCCTAAGGTGCTGCACCCTATCAAACTCACTCCGACTCAAACCAATGAACAGTATGTTCCTTGCCTTTGAGTTGGCAATATACTGATCTTTTTCAGTTTGAGTGGTGCGGGTATCAGGGATGGAGTATTGTGAGTCCACAATCTCCCAAATTGCATTTCCTTGGCTTAACAAGTAAGCCTCCATGCGCACCTTCCAGTATGCAAAATCTGTCCCATCGAACAGAGGAATTTTACTGCCTCTATCCATGTCGCCAACAGATCACAAAACCGGTTAAGGTCAACTGGTGATCTTAACCCGCTCTGATACCAATTGTTGGACCGGAAACGGCGACCAGAGGGGGGGTGAATGGGAGCTTTTAAAATTTCTGGCTAAAACTTAGCCTTCGGTTCTGTTCTGTCTTCTGCGGAACAGGCTTCGAACACTACCTTCGAAGGTCTGGTTCGGAGGTACTGCGACAGCTCCGAACACAGGCTTCGTAGGAGCAAAAGTTCGAAGCCAAGAAGACTTCGCTCCACTAACCACCCTCGAAAATCTACTCTGCTAAGTCAGTGCAGGCTCCGCACACGAGGTGCTCCGAGCAGGCTTCGCACTTCACCCTTCGCACGAGTGGACAGCCCTCTGAGGACTTCGACCAAGCACTTGGCGGCAGCAACTGGTGCTGGGCTTCGTACGCGAAGGTCTACACGCACACAAAACGGACTACGCTAAGGGCTTCGACACAGGAAGCACTACGGGAAAAGAACAGGGCTTCGCTAGTAAGCAGCGAGGTCTTGCCTCGTGTTACACAGAGCGACAGCCCACTGAAAAGCACACTTCGCGGGAAAAAAAAACACTCTTCGCCAGCACAGGCTTCGGTGAACTAAAAACTAGCGAGGTATGCAAAACGAGCTCAAGCAAAAGCACACGAAACAGGGCTTCGCCGCTTGAACAAGGAACACAGAAAAATGAACTCTCAGGATGTATTCAATTGAAGTGTATGGCTACAGGAGCTCAACAGTAAATGCTCAAAGTGTTAAATGTTACCTACCGAGCCCCCATATTTATAGCCCACGGCTTCATCCTAAGGAAGTGACTACTTTACCCCTAGGGTTTACATCCATTTTGTCTCTACAGAACTAAGGGGTACAAAAGGTAGTCCACCTTTATTTTGGAGGCTTCTCTGTCAGCTGCAGAGGGGACAGTGTCAGCCTTTTTCAGAACAGACAGTGTCAGCCTTTACAGTGTTGACTTCTGGAACCTCCCTTCGCACGCGAGGGGTGCGGAAGCTTCGGCGAGAAGCCTGCAGCCTGTTGGCCTTCGCTCCGCCGAAGAAGTCCTTCGATACAGTGACGGTTTTGAGCCGAAGCCGTCAAAGCCCCTTGGGCCTTCGCACCACCACCTCCGGAGTGGATCACAACGGCTTCGCAGCTACTCCGAGCTCGAACACCGTCCGTCCGTGTACCGAAGCCATGCATGGCCGAAGCACCACAAGACAACCTCACTCCGAAGCCCCACCTTCGGAGTACCACCCTTCGAAGTCCCTCCTTCGTCCAAGGCCTCCGCATGAAGCATTCCATGAGCACTCCGTCGCAGTGTCTCACTCCGAGCACACTTCTCGACGAGCCTCACCCGGACCATGCCTTCGATGCGCCTCGACTTCTGAGACCTTCGTCGGGTAACTTCGAGTGTCTCCCTCCGGAGCACACTTCGAACTCCTTGCCTCCGCAGAGGACTTGTTCCACCAACTCCGAAGTCACTCCATTCGGAGTACCTTCGAAGTGCCTCACCTCCGAGGACTTTTTCTCGGAGTACCTTCAGCCGGAGCCGCGCTCCGCACTCTCTGCCTTCACCTGGCACGCCTCGACCCGAGGACCGACCCGGACCACCTTCGCAGCCACCGTGACGGAGCTCCCCGCTTCCCTGGCATCAAGCCACCCGCTTGACCCAGGTTCACCTGGCTCGAACCCTGTCCGTCGCCTCCGAAATCCCTGCGCACCACCGACAAGCAAACAAGTGTATCCAGTACTCCGGAGACCTCTCCGGGTTAGCAACCTCCGGCACACACTCCGGTGTACCGCCCAAAGTACCGAAGCCATCGGTACGAACCCTGTCATCGTGTACTGCCGGACCCCTCCGACAAGTACACTCCGCTGCAACAGCTGCAGCAAGCAACCACCGAACACCCTTCGGTAACACACCTCCGAACACCCTTCGGAGGTACCCTTCGAACAGAGGGTAAAAGTCTGTCAATCACTCATCACAAAACACCGAAACCACCCTTGGTTTCTCATCTAGGGTGGTTTTTGCTACCCTCACCATCAAACTTGGTGAATTCAGGGACTTTATAGCCACGAGGGTAAGGTATTGTGTCGAAATGGTAGGGGTATGGCTTCCAGTAAACCCTAGCCTGACCCCTAGGTATGAAGCCAGTGCACTCCCTAAACAGTGTGTGGGTCCGCTCTTCTATGTCATCTTGGCCTACTGCCTGTGTGCGTCTCTCATGCGGGGGTGTGACACATGGCGGTATGTCGGCATGTCGATCGCGGGGGTCCTCCTCATGCGCTAGCTCAGGATGTATGAGGTGTTCGGTCCTATGCGTTTGAGCCGGAGCATGGGGCGCGGGTAATGCGGCAAAAATTGGCACGTGCATCGGTGGTGTGCAATGAATAGGGTTAGCTTGGCAATGAATAGGGTTAGCTTGGTAATTGACGTCGCGCTTGATGAAGCCTACCCGTGTTTTGACGTAGCTCCCAAGCATGAGGTCTTGTAGCGCTTTCATTTTTGCCTCGATCTCTGCCCTGTCTTCTTCGGGGATATCTTCAAGGGCAGCGTCATGATGTTGTGGTTGTCGATATCTGTGCCCCCCATAGGATCCATCAGCGATGCAGACGTAGTAGTCATCGTAGACGTAGCTGTGGTCGATTTAGATGTGCTCATCATGTTGGCGTAGCCTTCCCTAGCGGAGTCGCCAAAAAGTGTGTTGACACGAAAACATGCCCTCACACTTGGGTATGTTCGATGATCCAAAAGTG
Organism: Zizania palustris; assembly: GCA_019279435.1. NCBI lineage: Eukaryota > Viridiplantae > Streptophyta > Magnoliopsida > Poales > Poaceae > Zizania > Zizania palustris. The sequence continues at coordinate 63,620,083 of JAAALK010000080.1, read as the reverse complement.
TGCGGATACTTAGGAATAATCATAAGTGTAACACAACACCGACGTCGCATTCTGACTACCCTTAATAGTGGCAAGGGGGTGGAGCCGCCAGGTAATCAAATCACACAGAAATAATCCAATTAGCCGAAAATAAATATATTAAATAAAATAAATCAGCCAGCTGAACGGAGCCTAACTGATTCGAAGTGTAACATGCAAAGGGGTCACCGAAGGGAGCCTTCGGCGTCTAGTGCGATGGGTCTTGCCGAAAGTAACCATCGGCATTCGAATCGATCTGGTCTAAGGTAAGCTTCGAACAGATCTCTTGACGCGAAATCACCTCCGAACAGTGGGGTTCAGTGCGAAGTCTCTAACACGACAAAAAATACTCCAACGCAACGTGTTGGCATGACTTCATCGGCATGAAGTATAGGCATGGCAAAGCCTAATGCGACCAAGCCTGCTGCGGAGCGCTCTGGCATGCGGGACTTGGTCAGACCAAAAATAGCGTGATGGGTCTGGCACGGGTATTCAAAGTAGGGGTCTACCAAGGGGTGTTCTGGCAGCCTCCGAAACCAGTTTCCTGGCTCCAGACACCTCCAGCAAAGGGGCTCCGAGCATGAAAACCTGCAACAGAACAGAGATCAATTGCCAATTCGGCTTGGAGACTTAATCTGCTAAGTGTTGCAGTAGAGAAATAAAAGTAGCAATCTGTTACGTAGATTAACAGATACTTCATAGGCGAAGTAACAAGGCGATAGAAATCTGTTACATAGATTACACTACTAGAAAACACCCCCTGTAGCTACGCCAGAATTAGGGTCTAGACACGCTTTATTTCATCTCTATGTCAATATAGACACGCTTTCATAAAGCGTGTTAGAAGCGTCTTCGTACGTACCGCGTCAGACCTTGTAGAGATGAATTATTTATGCGTTGCTATGAAAGAAAGAGACAGTCTATAAACACGTTATTTGCATATCTATAAAGTTAGATACAATTTAGTAGACACATGTATAAAATGTCTGTAGTGATGTAGTTACGTAGCATTGTGACATTTCATTCACGTTAATAAATGTAGATACAATTTATAGATACATATACAAATTATGTCTAATAATATAGATGCGTTTTGTAAGGACGCCTTATTGCGCAGTAATAAGTATAGAGACGAATTTGTAGAGGGCGGAACGTGACGTGGCAGATGATGTGGCACGTGATGTGGCACATGACGTGGAAGATGACGTGGCGGATGATGTGGCAAATTACGTGGAAGATGACGTGGCGATTGACATGGCACGTGACATGGCAGATGATATGGCAGGTGACACGTTTTGTATTAACACCACAATGCGTGTTAACAAATGTAGAAACAATATCATAGATACATTATAATTACGCATCTACGGATATAGACATGTTTACAAGTTACATCACACTGTGTATTAAGAATTATAGAGACGGTTTATAGATACATATATTTTCATGTGTACTAATATATAATGATTTTTTATTTGCATACATAATTGTAATATATATTTATATTTTATTATCAGATAATGTTTTATAAATAAATGATCTATTGGAAATAATTGACCAACAATTATTTGCTTCACCAAAAATATGGACCAATCAGAATACATAGACTACATATTGAAGTCAATCATTATTGCATTCCCTTGATCAGTATCAATGCAAGCCAATAAGGAAAAGTTGCTAACAATTTCATTTCATTTGACAACTCTGTATCATAAACATGAATCTTTGTAATACATATGCATAAATATTGTAAGAAAGCAATGCACATCATGGCAAATACAAATTTGGTACATGTATTTGCACGGGATGGCATTATTCATGCAAAAGCCTGTCCAAACTGAACATATGTTTAACTCTTGTTCAACAAAACTTGAGCATCATGGTCACCAGGAGTGTTGGCTCATCATTTCAGTGTGAATCTTTTCCCTGTAAACCACATGGCTTCAGGTTCTTGTACATAGCAAATTTCTCCTTTAGCTGCACTCCAGGACATCACAGATTGTACCCTAGAAATAATTGGCACAAAATAATCTATGACCTGAAAAATTATTAATATGTGTTAGTATATAACCCATGCCATAAATCATATGTAGGGAGATGCAAAGTGGAAGTCGAAATGAAGTATCTTTCAGATATCAACATATTTTAGGGGAAAAGCAACATTGAATTTCCAAGTGTACTAATAGCAGCAACATCAATTGTCTTACCTAGCAAATAACCATAAATTGAACTGGAGCCAATTCAGGATAGGATGAAATGCAGCAAAGAAACTTATACATATGAGTGTTTCAGAGAATGAGTTTATCAAAAAACTATAGTGAGGCCTAACAAATAAGGGGTGATAAATAAACATAATCTGATGAAGTTATATGGACAAATTTCAATTATTCAAGCACAACAGAGAAAGGAAGCTAATAACATAATATAAGTAAATTGGTGATCAACATGAAATTAAATGGCAGGAAGACAAGAATGGTAAAGAAAAAACTAAGCATTGAAACATTAGTCCTCTTGTCCACACCTTTCCATGAACTGTGCCAAGTGCATGGTACACTGTATGTAGGTCAATGGCCATAATATGAAACCAAAAAAGCGAGCAAAGCAGATTTTCTATTTGGATAATATTTTGCAAATAAATGATATGATGAGTACTTTGAACCAACTAGTGCAGTAATTAAGTTATTGTGAACAAGCCTATTGCCTTGCTAAAGAAACATAAAAATAGTGACTATCACACAAATATTTCTAAATTTATTTCACTAACAAATATAAACTATGCTTCATTGTGGATTCTTGCTGGTCTCCATTGTAATTTTCTTCACCTGCAATGGGGCATGACGTTAGATGAATACCACAAGTTGAAGATATTACGGAATTGAAGGTTTATTCTTTAAAAAAAGCTTACATGTGAACGGGGCCAAGGTATAGTATAGCCAATAGCATCTACTAGTTTACGAATCTCAAAAATAGGTCTAGGTATAAGCTCATCTCCTTTATTTCTAACATCAACATTTTCAAGACCTTCAACATAAACCCCAACGTATTCCTTTCCAAGCATGGTTCCTCCAATCTCTCGTTTCCAATCAGTTGTCACCAACCGCGCTTTGGCCACAATTCTTCCTTTGTTTCTTAGGGAAATAAGATAGATTGGAGAACGGCTCTACCATTTTGCAAAACAATAAGGTAAGATTTTGTAATTTAAATAATTTAATTACAAAAGAAACAAGCAGAATAGAAGCATACCGAATCAGATTGGCTCAAACTAGGGGCTTTAACTCTTCGAGTCCTCTAGAATAAACATAACTTATATTAGTCAAAATACATCATCAGTAAAATAAGTTCAGCCAATATAGATTAACATTGCAATGTTAGTGTAGACATACCATGTTTGTCAATATGGGATCTTGGGAAATATTTGTGGCTGCATTAACATAGTTACCTTCATGAACAGAACTATGAATTTGTTCCTCCTGTAGTAAACAAGAGCCAAACAAGGAACATAACACAGTACTTATAAGCATGTTCAAATGTTGGGAATTAAATTACATAATTACTGTGAGATTTAGTTTGCATGATGTACTGCATACCGTTGCAACCACATGGTCAGTAGGTAGAGGCATACGGTCTTCGGTGGATGTATCGTGCTGCAAAGTATAATAAACCATATTACATAATCCATTAGTATAAACTTTAATAGTAATGATGTAGATGAGTACACATGACAGAAAGTAGGTGATGTATTACCTGCACTTCATTTGTCGGAGAGTGCACATTACCAATTGTGTGTGCAGCGTTGTCATCACTATGAATTTCTGGTTCTACAGGTTCATCCTTGAAAAAAAAACAAGTAAGAGAAGGAGGGCTTACTTGTAATCACTGCTATCAATGAGAAAAAATATGTAGTTGCCATTCTGAAAAAGAAACAAATGCTTACTTCATCATCATGTAGATTGGCTACCATTTCTTTTATGAAATCCTCTTCAGGAAACTTTTTTATCATGAAACCAAGCCAGTGCTTCATGAAACCACCCATGCGTTTCATCTTATTCTCCATTTCATTTAGTTTATCTTGGTACCTTCTTTCTTCCGCAGTTTGAGTGACAAAAGTTAGACCTTGGGACACTCGAACTTCACTCCAGTACTTATCATCATAGTACCCTCGTGCTTTTAACTCCTTAGCAACTATCCTATTGAAGACCTCATTAAAATCTTGCGCTGAAAGATTACCATTGTTCATTTGTTGCCTTTTTTCTAATTCCTCATAGGATGCGTTCTATAGAAATAAAAACAGTGCGAGGTCAAAAAATGGTAAACAGAAATTCAGATCGAACATAAATGCTTAGGATCATAAAATGTACCATTAGTGCATCCACTTTGTGAGTAGTGAATCTGCCATTCTTTTTCTTGTGAGCAGCCTCCCATAATTCAAGCCTATTAATCTTCCTTTTATGGTTAACTTCCTGCACAACATACAAAAGTGGGGCTCATTACAGATCTGAATTAGATGAATGTGAATACAAGAAGTAACTTGGGATGAATATATCCCACCATCTCTTTTTTAAGCCTAGCATGGCTTTTTCTCCCAGATGTGTGTGTATTTTTCTGTTCTTTGGCGATCCTAGAGTTTATCGCACATACTTTCTGCAAATAAAAGAGTGATGAAGTGATGTTACACTCGTTACTTTCATCATGCATATAAATGATGAATAAAAGGGTGGTACCTTATGTGGTTCTCGGCACCAAAATCCAACAAGGGCTTTCCATTGAAGTTCATTCACTTTGCTTGGTTTCCCATTTATGATTTCATCTAGAGATCTCTCTTCACGGTTGTAATATTGTTTCTTCAACTTTGATTTGTAGGATCGCCACCTATTGTTAACAGTCCTTAGCACCCAATCCCTTGTAAGATTTAGCGTTTGGCGGGGGAACTGAAACTTTTCCTATAAAAAGTAGAGGTAGCTGTTACTAGATGGATGGAAATTGAGGTACTTTTGATTGAACTAGCTAGGAACATTAATTTTACCTCCACATCTTTGATTATCTGTTGCTTGTGAGTATTGAACATAGCATTGTCCCATCTTTCAATGTGTAAAGGCGCTAATGATGGTTTTTCTGCTATCTGTCCAAGGTATTGTCCAAGAATAGAGGCTGACCTTTCATTTGGGACACCATTTTCATCAGTCCCTACCATAACCTTTCCTCCTTGTAAATCCACTAAATTTGAAACTCTGAACTCCCCTACAACTTGTCTGACATCTCCATTTGGCCCTACATATAGGAAATAGATTATGTTGACATTGAATTTGGATATGCAATAAAAACATGAAACTCACATATTATATTTATTGGGGTTCGCGGATGTTGGCTTGGAAGCCGCGCTAATAAGCCATCAACATCAGGAGGACTTTGCAATGTTTCGTCGTTGCCATGCTCTGGTAAGTTGGAGTGGCCATTCTCATAGTCCGCTAAGTTATCCTGCTCATTCTCACACTCCGCTAAGTTATCCTGCCCATTCTCAATAGGTTCTGCCTCCTCTTCTTGTTGGAGGTTCAAGTTCCTTAACCGTCGAAGTGGTCTTACCATGATCTGATCAGAAGTTACAAAGATTTAAGTCATCAAGTTGGAACACAAATCATCAATCAGCAGATAGCTCCAGCAGGATTTTGAAACAGAACAGAATACCAGTCTGATTCCTCCAAATATTTCAGAACAGAATACCAGCAAGAGATACTCATCTTCTACAAACTCTCAACAGTACAGCACATATGATTTCATGAAAGATTACATGTCGAAGGTATTAAATTTCTTGGAACCCTAATTCAATGTCATATCTGAACTCATGGTGCGCGACGATAAGCAGTAAATCGATAAGCAGGCCGGAGATTGGGACGAAGGCATGGCAATACCTGGAGCGGAGATTGTGACGACGAGAACTTGATGAGAACTTGCGGATGCCGACGAGCAGGTGCGGCTATGCGGTTGCCGGCGCCCGAGCGGTAAAGGGGGAATTGGATGTATAGCAGGAGAGGTAAAAGGAGAATTGGATGTATAGCAGGTGCGGTTGCCGTGCGGTTGCGAGGTTTCCGGGTGTTGAATAAGGCAAGGATTGCAATGTACAGGAGGTAAAATGTTTGGCGCGCAACCTGGCGCCAAAAAATTTCGGTACTGTATTCGTTACTAGCACAAAATACAATTGCATGTGCAAAATTATCAAGAATTAACAGTAGCACTGATGGATGTAGGCGCTGGTTGGTAAGATGGCAACCCAGGTTCGATCCCTGGAGGTCACCATATTTTTAGTTTGTTTTTTAAATATGTTTCTATCGTTCAATACAAATTTAAAATCAAGTATTTCATCTTAACAAACATTACTCAAATTTTGTTCCTTTTTTAAGACTCTATAAAGTTATAGAACATAGTTTTTTTTCAAAAAAACGGGCAGAAAAACATGAATATGATTATTCTATAATTTTGGCACATAGTTTGAGGTATTTGTAGTTCAAATTTGACATATTTTGATATAAATCGTATGAACACGACTAATGTGTTCAAAATAGCAAATTAAATGGTTATACAAAATTACAAACATTTTATGTGGAAGGAGATAAGTTGTACTTTGATTATAAAAAAATTAAAGTTGAAATGACTGTTTGATCATAAATTTGCTTTCGACCCGAACCTATTCCTTTTGAAAACTGTAATTCAATTCCTGTCATGAGAAGGTCGAGTTTCTTAACATCCTATGTCACAACTTCGTTGAAACATTTTCAAATTTTCATCGTAGAATGTAAGTATAATATAATAGCACCATGAAAAATCTCGTATTTTGTAGACTTTATTTGATTTTCTTAGAATTTAAGAACCCTTAACCTCCGCATTACCGATCGAGTTAATTTCACAACATAGTTTTTCAGAAAAACTTTGAATTTAGTGTATGGGGACAAAAAATTTGACAAATTTCGATATAAATCGTAGGAACACGACTAATGTGTTCAAAATAGCAAATTAAATGGTTATACAAAATTACAAACATTTTATGTGGAAGGAGATAAGTTGTACTTTGATTATAAAAAAATTAAAGTTGAAATGACTGTTTGATCATAAATTTGCTTTCGACCCGAACCTATTCCTTTTGAAAACTGTAATTCAATTCCTGTCATGAGAAGGTCGAGTTTCTTAACATCCTATGTCACAACTTCGTTGAAACATTTTCAAATTTTCATCGTAGAATGTAAGTATAATATAATAGCACCATGAAAAATCTCGTATTTTGTAGACTTTATTTGATTTTCTTAGAATTTAAGAACCCTTACCTCCGCATTACCGATCGAGTTAATTTCACAACATAGTTTTTCAGAAAAACTTTGAATTTAGTGTATGGGACAAAAAATTTGACAAATTTCGATATAAATCGTAGGAACACGACTAATGTGTTCAAAATAGCAAATTAAATGGTTATACAAATTACAAACATTTTATGTGGAGGAGATAAGTTGTACTTTGATTATAAAAAAATTAAAGTTGAAATGACTGTTTGATCATAAATTTGCTTTCGACCCGAACCTATTCCTTTTGAAAACTGTAATTCAATTCCTGTCATGAGAAGGTCGAGTTTCTTAACATCCTATGTCACAACTTC
>JAAALK010000080.1:63528895-63611426 GCA_019279435.1 Zizania palustris | reverse complement strand
CATCCACACCACTTAACTACTATCACGTCGTTGTCCATGTCATTTAGAACACATCTTGTCGATCACTATGTCAAGTTTGTCCATCATTACGTCCAGCTTCTCGATCACGCAGTCTAGTTGTACAAGCATTAGGTCTAGATAGTCCTGCATGATTGCAAGAAGATATAAACATTGAAACTCAGATAAGTAACTCATAATAAAATATTAAATATACTATGAATGCACACTGATATAGCAATGTAAAATAACTGAAGTATCAGAAGTTCTTGCCTCAACAGTCATCTTGCTGCCACTTGCCTCAACAGTTTTTCCTTTGCCACCAATTCCGTCTGCAGTTTTTTCCTTTGCCACCACTTCTGTCTACAGTTTTTCCCTTGGCATGACTTGCCTCAACAGTTTGCCCTTTGGCACGACTTGCCTCTACAGTTTGCCCTTTACCTTGATGCGGTATGTCGTCGTCCGAGTCCGAGTCCAACTGAAGAACCACATGCTTCCTTTTGGACGTTGGCGCGCAATCGCAAGGGCGGCCTTCTACCTTAACCTTACCACACTGGCAGACCTCACAGACCCCGCTTGATGTAGTAGATGACCCAGTGTTCTGTTCACTCTTTGGAACCACATACTTTCTTTCGAGTTTCGTATGACGCCGGAACCTCCCAATTTGTCCCTCTTCAACTCTTTGTTAGGAGGACCCATCACTAGAAAAATGCTCGGCTTCTCGGCAAATGAATAGTCAAATTAGATGAAAAGAGCTCAAAGGTATATGTTCACTGATTAGACAAAAACAGAAGGATATGTTCACTGCTTGAATTTATAACAAAATGAATCACAAATATGGTGATTCATGTTTATGGTACCCTACTAATCAAATATCAGTATTAAGTATCCCCCACTCATAGCAGTAGTGACACTACATAATTCAGACTAAAACATTCAAGCTTGATTACTCATTTCACAAATACCAGTATGCTCCAAAGTAATTAGAGGTTTTAGGAAAAATCAGTAGAAACAACCAACATTCAAGCTTGGACATTCAGTCTTGATTACTCATTCACTTGAAACATCAAGTAAACATTAAGATTTGATGCAGTGCACTAAATTTCAGAAATGCTATAGATAACCAAACTAAAAACTGATACTTCATACTAATACTCACAAGAAACATAAAAATTAGAAGGATATATATCTTCAAGACTTCAAATAAGTTCACAATACTCAGAAAATGATTCTAGCAAAACCAGTGAGAAATTACTTGAACTGAACAGCTATCTTTCAAGCATAGGCACTGTTCTTCAATCAACAAAAGAGATAAGTTCAATGATAAAGTGGAGGCGCACCTCGAGGTCTGGCGAGCGGCCACGAACGGCCACAACCACCAGTCGCAGCGGCGCAGGGAGCCCCCAAGCGCGCGAGAGAGTGAACGTGGCGGGGGTCTGAGGGGGCGGCCAACCAACGACGGCCGCCCGACGGCGCCCGGCGGCGACGGCGGGGCTTCTGGCAGGCGAAGGGTTCGACGCGCGACGAAAGAGGATTGGGGAATATTGGGGAGAAGAGGAGGCGTCACGGGCGGCGAAGGGTTAAATACTAAATAAAAGTATACATAAAAATATGCTGCTTGCACAAATGCATTAAGGAAAGTATCGATAGTCCAATGGTATAGGACAGGCTGTTTGAACATCAGGTCGGGCGTTCGAACCTCAGAAAGAGCAGCAGGGTTTTTGGATTTTTTAACATACCCCTATTCAGAACTTTTAACATCAACATTTCAGAACTTTTACATCAACATTTCAGAACTTTTACATCAACATTTTCAAAACTTTTACATCAATATTTCAGAACTACATTTCAGAACTTTTACAATCAACATTTCAGAACTTTTACAATCAACATTTCAGAACTTTTACAATCAACATTTCAGAACTTTTACATCAACATTTCAGAACTTAAAAACTGAATACCAATTCATAACTTTTACTATGCAATCAATTCAGAACTGAATAAAGTTTACATTGTCAACTATGCAATCTAATCTGTTTCCTCTTCCAACAATTCAGCACCCATGTCAAAATTATCACGTGGTATAACTTTCACCACGGTGTACCACGATTCAGCTCTTGGATCTTGGACATAAAATACTTGTTGCACTTGTGAAGAGAAGACAAAAGGATCATGCTCTAATTTTTGTCCTGTGTGTATCGTTCGAGAAAAATTCACAAGGGTAAATCCAAACTCATCTTTTCGTATCCCAGCCTGATGATGAACATCATACCATTCACCTTTGAAAAGCACTACCTTGTACTCTGCATATGACAATTCAATTATATCTGACAATCTACCATAATAATGCACACCATCATGTGCGATGTTCACTATACCACTATTCTGTGTCAAGCGTGCAGCCTCACGGCTCATAGTGTGGAACCTAAAACCATTAATAGAGAATCCACTGCATCTCACACAATATCTGCTAGGTTTTGCAGCCAATGCTCTAACCTTTGCCGTTATGCTTTTTCCATCCCCTAGGATAACCTGTTTGTACAAATGCATTTAATTATATCCAATTCAGCTATTAATTAATAGTGTGTGCATACAATGCACCAATTTAAGATGTACACACCTTTTGCTCTAACCAATCAGGAAAGTGTTCATCGGTCAACTTCTCAATGGAACAAGGTGTCAAATTGGTTGATGGCCCCAGCTTGCTTTTCTCCTCTTCCAAGAACTCTCTACAAGAATAGGATCAGTGTCATGTCATCAATAAGTTACTACAAAATAACCAAAACCTGGAGAAATATAAGAACAGACCTACGTAAATCCTCAAGTTCATCGAAATGTCGCAAGACATATCTGTGTGCCTGAACAAGAACATGCTTATCAACTTTGACCACAATACACTTTCCAATTGGTTCACCAGCACTATCAAACAAGTACAAGCCTTTTTTTTCATGAGAAGATTCAGGATTTCTAGATGGCCTAGTAAGACGAGTTGTTACTTCTAAAAATCTTGAACAAAAGTCCAAGCATTCCTCCATGCAATATCCTTCAGCAATTGATCCTTCTGGGTGAGCTCTATTCTTGAGAAGTGCCTTTAGCCGAACAAAAAACCTATATGCAAATATGCAATTATGAACATGTGTAAGTTGTCGAAATGATTTATTGACAACAACAGTGCAAACTAAATGAAGTTTCATACCTTTCCATGGGGTACATCCATCGGTACTGAACAGGGCCACCATGTTTAACTTCATCTACCAAATGCACCATCAAATGCACGCTCACAGTAAAAAATGATGGCAGGAAAGTTCTTTCCATATCACATAGTGTCATCACAATACTCTCTTGAAGCTTTACCAACTCATCAACATCTATAACTTTGGAGCACAACATCTTGAAGAAATTAGATAGTTCAACAACTATCCTCATGACATCTTTGCTAGGGTAACAGGATCGGAGCGCCACCGGTAGAATGTCATGTAGTAAAACATGATTGTCATGACTCTTAAGTCCACTTAATGTAAAGTCTTTCATGTTCACACACCTAGATATGTTTGATGCATATCCATCAGGGGTCCTAAGGTTTTTTATTACTGAGCAAAGGATCTCCTTTTTCTCTCTAGACATGGTAAAAGGTGCATCAGGAATCGTCTGCTTTCCATCATTATGTACAACAGGATGAAGATCCTCTCGAATTCTAAGTTCAACTAAATCTAGTCGTGCATTAAGGTCATCCTTTGTTTTATGACAAATAGCTAACAAAGTCGAGATAAAGTTGTCGCTCACATTTTTCTCTAAGTGCATTACATCTAGATTGTGTCTTAATCTATTCTGTTCCCAATATGGTAGATTAAAGAACACTGACCTCTTTTTCAACCAATCTTTAGGATTCTTCACCTCCTGACTAACACTCCCATTTGACTCATTATTTTGTCCTTTTGTTTTACGCTTGCGTTTCTTAGCACTTTCATCTGCCACTTCCTTATTCTTGCTTTTCTTCTTGTCCTTCTTTGCTATGCTCACCTTTTTCCCAAGAACAAACTCTCTCCCTTCTAACATTTTAAGAATAGTGCTGACACTCATTGTTTTAGGTGCAAGTTCAGTCTCTATGGAGCCATCAAACTGCATCCTTTGCCTTCGGTATCTGTGATTTTCTGGCAGCCATCGACGATGACCCATATAGCACGACTTTTTACCATGCTTCAGGCGAAATGATTTTGTCGCTGGACCACAAGCAGGACAGGCATATGTACCACCTGTGCTCCATCCACTTAGGTAACCTAATGCTGGAAAATCATTTATAGTCCACAAAAGTGCAGCTTTGAGATGGAACTCTTTTGTCGAAGAGGCATCAAATGTTTCAACTCCATCCCACAACAGTATAAGCTCATCAATCAGGGGCTGCAAATATACATCTATATCATTACCAGGAGAATCTGGTCCAGGGATGATCATTGACAACATGAAAGATGTTTGCTTCATGCAGATCCAAGGTGGTAGGTTGTAAGGAACGAGCATTACTGGCCATGTACTGTGCTTCAAATTCTGATTCCCAAAGGGGTTAAATCAATCACTTGCAAGACCAAGGCGTACATTTCGAGCATCTGCTGCAAATTCAGGATGCCTATCGTCAAATTCTTTCCAAGCTTCACCATCTGCTGGATGTCGTAGTTTTCCATCTTTTGTTCGTGCCTCCTCATGCCATCGCATATCATCTGAAGTTTTCGTCGTTGAAAATAACCTCTGGATCCTAGGTATCAATGGAAAATACCGTAACACTTTTGTTGGTTTCCTTTTCCCCTTTGGTTTAGCTGATGACAAATTCTCTTTAACAACTTTCCAACGAGAGCTCCCGCACACATGGCAAACATCGTTTTTGGCATGTTCACCTCTAAAAAGCATGCAATCTTTAGGGCAAGCATGGATTTTCACATAATCAAGACCTAGTCCACGTATGATTTTCTTCGCTTCATAATATGTCTTAGGCAGATTTGCTTCACGAGGTAGCACGGCAGATAGTAGACCCAATAGTGATGCAAATGATTCTTGTGACCAACCATGTAAGCACTTCAAGTGATATAAGTGCACCAAAAAAGACAACCTTGAGTACTTACAATCAGGGTATAACCTTACGTGTGCATCCTTTAAGAATCTTGCATATATATTATGATCCCTCCTCAAATCATCGCCTTCACTTGAATTCACATTAATATCCTCTAGGGCATTATGTTCCATACATGCAAATCTTGCCTGAAAATCATCTGCCTCACCTTCAAGCATTCCCGCAGCCCTACCAAATGCAGCATGTAGTAGTTCTTCAATGCTATCCGATCCTCCGTCCCGGTGACCTTGTACTATACCCGTGGCAGACAATGTGGTCATATTAGGCACATCATCAAATGCAATTGTGGGTCTTTCATAATTCTCACCATGATGAACCCAAGAGGTATAACCTTGAAGAATACCGTCACACCTCAGATGTGTCTTAACTTCATCACGAGTCTGGTTTATTCTATTCTTACACTTTTTACATGGACACAGTATCTCGCTGTCAGGTGGAAGGTCCTGATAAGCAAAATTCAAAAATTCCTCAACACCATCTTCATATGAAGTCTCTCGTCTAGATTTTTTCATCCAACTTCTATCCATCACCCTATGTAAGCACATGTGGAATTTAAATCAAACAAATCATGCTTAATTTAAAAGACAGTTACATTACAGCAAATGCTTCAAGAAATCAAACCACGACAACAAATAACAAGGAAGCTCAATCATATCATACATTTACATTACAGCATGGTTGTAAAAAATGTAACAACAATTTACCAACTGTGAGCATGGACTGGCCCTTAATTTGAGGATATATTCACTAGCTTTCTTCCCCAATTAAACCCCTCGAAGAATACACATGGACTTAAAGTCCAATAATCCATCATCTAAATGATGTTGCTCCTTTTTTAAACTCGATTTGATAATTGACGACAGTGCACACATATACTACACTAGTACAGGGAAAAAATGGGTCTCCATTGTACAGAGAAGCAAACATCCAAGCAGTTGTAGGTGGAGGATCGAGCAACAGGGCAACCGACCTGGTGTATGTTGATGATGACGATGACCTGGGCGACCTATGAATCTCGGTGGCACGTCTCGTGAACAGAGAGAGGGAGGGGAGGTGCGGCGGAGGGAGGGGCGCGGCGGTGAGGCGGAGGGAGGGGCGGTGCGGCGGAGGGAGGAGCGGCGCGGCGGAGTGACCAGAGGGAGGGGCGGTTCGGCACAGTACGCGGAGTGAGTGGCAGTGCGACGCAATGCGCGGAGGGAGGGAGCGGCGCGTTGCGTCTCCAGCGCCGGCGTGGGCTGATGAGGCCGACCAGGAGGCGGCACGGCGCGTTCGAGGGAGGGCACGGCAGTGGCTGCGCTAAAACAGGATAAAACATGATTGCGATTCAGTTTTAATAGTGGCAGATGCTAATAATATGTTTATATGGTTTGTCCAGTGAATAGATCACAAATATGCTCCTAACTCAATGGTAAGGCTGCGTTGCTCTAAAGCTCTCAACCCGGGTTCAAGTCCAATGAGGCACATTTTTTTAATTTCAGTTGTACACAATTTTTAGTACATGCTATTTATGCTTATAAGCATGTCAAACTTTGTATCAATTTGTATAGATGCTTATAAGCATCTATACCTAGCTATAAACAATTTTTTGATACGCTTTAAACTGTGTCAAGAGGATAATGACACCTCAAAGCGCGTCTATGTCCGTGTCAGTTTTTTTATGGTTATATTATACGCTTTACAACTAATCTACATGCTTTTTCGCGGTTGACAGCATGTTATACTTTGTATCAATTCACTACGCTTTTCAAATCATGTTAGAAAGCATCTATACCTAGCTATAAACAAATGTTTCATACGCTTTACAATGTCTCTATGGGATAATGATGCTTTAAATTGTGTCTAACTTCGTGTCCTTTTGAGACGACTTCAATAGCGTGTTAAAAAATATCTTTATATGACTAATAACACTATAAGCGTGTCTAATATCGTAACAATCGGACACATTTTTAAAATCGTGTCAAAAAACATCTCTACATGTCGACGTAGAGATGCTTTTAATGGCGTTACTACTACAGCGTATCTACAGGGGGTGTTTTCTAGTAGTGTTAACGGGTACTTCACGAGCGAATTAGCAAGGATTACCATGGTTTTGTCGCATCCGGCGGAGGGCTTCCAAGCAAACCCACGAAGGTTGTGCAGAAGGTAAATAAAAGGTAAATACGGTTCAAAGCTAGGGCTTTGTGGTTGAATTTTGTCTGGGGGCTTAATGAACCGGCCTCACCCCTACATTTATACGGGCTAGTCTTCTTATATCTAAGACTAATCTGGTAGGATTCGGCCTAATCAAATTTAGGGATAAAAAATAGCAAGAATCAGAGTCAAACTCTATCTCTGAAAATAGACCGAAGTGGGCCTTCGGCAGGGTCTGCCGAAGCTTCGATGAGGCAGGCCTCCAAAGGCCTTTGGGCCTAAGGTAGCAGGCCGCTAGAAGGCTTCTGAAGCCCAATGTTTGATGGGCCTTCGGCCCTGTAAGGCTTCGGACTGATCCAGGACTTGTGTATTTTCGGCCCAAATTACCAAAATTGATATTTTGACCATCTTGACCATTAATGCCATTTTTTGCTATCAACGAAGGGTCACCCTTCATAAGCTGGACATTATGGATTGGCACCAATCATGATATTCTTTCAGCATACTGCCCTTGCACTCATACTCGTCTGATAGCTTCCTCATTACTAACAAAGAATCTCCCATGATTTCTATTGTATTGGCGTCCACTTCTTCTAGTAGTTGTAACCCTTTCAATACCGCTTCATACTTGTCTTTGTTATTGGTGGAGAATGGTTTGATAGTGTACATGAATTTAAATGATGACCCCTCGAGGGAGACAATTACCAGGCCTATACCACATCCATGATGACAGACTGATCCGTCGAAAAATAAGGTCCATTGTGTCGATTCAACGTTGCTCACTACCTCATCTTTGTACTAGACTATGAAATCGGCTATCGCTTGTCCCTTTATTGCCGTAGCTGATTCATACCGGAGGTCAAATTCGGTGAGAATGAGGACCCACATTCCGATATGTCCTTTCAATACAGAGGTTGATAGCATATACTTAATGACATCGGTCTTACATATCACCATGAACTCTGATGATAGTAGGTAATAACTTAGTTTGGTGCACGAGAAGTATAGGCATAAACTAAGCTTCTCCACTGTGGGGTATCGGGTCTCGGCATCCAGTAGCATTCTATTGAGGTAGAAAATTACCCTTTCTTTCTTATCAATCTCCTATAATAGGATTGATCTGATGACTTGATCATCGGTTGACAAATATAACCTGAATGGAATGCCTTTCCATGGTGGCATTAGCACTGGAGGTGAGGCTAAGTATTTTTCGATCTCATCAAATGCCTTCTGCTACTTTTCTCCCCATATGAATTCTTGGTCAGGTTTCAGCTTTAATAGTGGAGTGAACAACTCTATTTTCCTTGAGAGGTCACATATGAATCTTCTGAGAAAATTTATCTTCCCGATTAGTGACTGCAAC
The DNA here is from genome assembly GCA_019279435.1 of Zizania palustris. Taxonomy (NCBI): domain Eukaryota; kingdom Viridiplantae; phylum Streptophyta; class Magnoliopsida; order Poales; family Poaceae; genus Zizania; species Zizania palustris. The sequence goes on along the minus strand of JAAALK010000080.1, from coordinate 63,602,817 downwards.
TTGGTTTTATCAGTAGGAGGTTGGGTATTATTGATTGCTTCAATACTGCACTATCTTATCTCAATCCCTCTTTCATGTAGAATAAAGCCCAGAAACTTCCCCACCGATACACCAAAGCACATTTCCCGGGATTCATTTTTAGTCCATACTTTCTATCCCTCTCCAATACATGACGTAGATCATCCACGTGGTCTTGGGTACTACTTGACTTCACCACAACATCATCTATATAGATTTCTACCAATAGGCCAATGAAGTGATGGGAAATATAGTTCATGGCCCTCTGGTAAGTTGCTCCAGCATTTTTCAAGCCAAAGGTCACCACCACCCACTCGTAAAGTCTGATAACACCTGGTCACTGAAAGTCTGTCTTGTGGATGTCTTCGTCAGCCATGAAAATCTGATTATAACATGCATTCTCGTCCATGAAGCTAATAATCTTGTGGCCCGATGCAACATCCACAAACAAATCCGCGATCGAAATTGGGTATTCATCTTTAGGGGTTGCTTTATTCATGTGTCTAAAGTTTAAACATATTGTAAGCTTCCCACTTTTCTTCCATAGTTGCTCGATGTTGGATACCCATTTTGCATATCGACATGGTCTTATGAATCCTACATCATATAACCTTGTTACCTCATCTTTGATATCTAGATATATTTCTTCCTTGAACCGCCAATGTGACTGTTTGAATGGCTGATACCCTTGTCTTATTGGGAGCTGATGTTCTACAATTGATTGGCTTAGTCAAGACATTTCATGATATTTCCATGTGAAGCAATCTCAATATTCTAATAATAATGTGATTAATTCATTCTTTATTTCATCGGGAAGTTTAGCACTTACAAGGTTGGCCTCGGTCTGTCACCGGGTCCGATGTCTACCTCTTATAGCTCATCGGTTGCGGTGAAGCCTTGACCGAGTTTACCTTCTTTTTCATCCACGTCGCCTTCAAAGGGTAAGCTTGGGATGTTCATTGTTGACTGGTTTGATTCTATCATTTAACACTTCGAGAAAATCACCGTCCCAAGCTTTGTCAGATAGGCAGATAACCTCTTCCATCTCCCACACCGATAAATTGACTATAGCCACATTTATCGATTTATTAGCAGGGACTATCACCACTTGGTCGCTGACATACTGCATGAGGCTCTGATGCATCATCGATGGGACAAAACAATTGGCATGAATCCAATCATACCGCAACAATAGACTGTAGGATCATTTCCCTTCTATGATGAAGAATGTGGTCAGCACGGTCTTGCTCCCAACCATCAATTTTGCATTTAATACCCCATTTTTTTTATGAATTACCGCTGAAGTCCCTTAGTATCATATTGGTTTTGGTGATGTCCTCTGATCCTTTTGCTAGTTTTCAGAAGGTGGCGTATGGCATTAGGTTGATGGTTGCTCCTCCGTCTATCATCATCTTGGACATAGGCTTGCCATTGACCAAGTGATGTGGACATCAATAACAATGATAAAGACATCCAACACTCTATCATTCCTGGACAATCACTCGCTCTCGTGCCCGCAAGCTTAATTATGAGGTGTGTTCGTTTCTTACTTTACATAATGATATGAATATGGATGGGATGATAATTATGGGTGATATTTTGACTCTAAGGAACTTGGGAGAAGCACTTCTGGATCAAACACAAGAGGGAGAGGCGGCGCAATAATACAATTCAGATTCCACTTCAAACTCCGATTTCAGTTCGGTTTTAGCAGAACACCCTTCATTAAAACGGGCATAACTTTCTCATACGGAGGCGGATTGAGGCATTCTTTACGGCGTTGGAAACATAACGAAAATATATTTCCAATGAATCTAGTGCCAAGTCTGGTTCTTTACGAAATGTTCTGTGTCATCCGAACAAGTCATAAGGTGCTCCATCACCATTTTGGGCAAATTTGGGCCTTGTATCTGTTTGGGGCCTTAAGCCCAACATTAGGGAAGACTTTACACAAACCTTATTTATTAATACTCTATATCCATCATGAATTAGGGTTGGGTTTTGCTTAGTTTTGAAGTGCATTGCAGATTGAACTCTGAAGTTCGTCAGATTGTGGAACCCCGCTCGAGAAATCGATCTTTCATCTATTTGTGAGATTGTGTTTCCTTGTTCTTGCTTGTGTTCTCGATTCACATGAAGGGATAAGCCTTCTTGGCGAGGTCAATCGCGTTCATGCATGGTTGATAACCAACAGAGTCGTGGTGTAGTGATTACAGGGTTCGGATCAGTGTTGATTGGAAGCCGGATCGACAACATCGAGTCCTCCACCAATCGAGTTTACTCCCTCTGACAGAAGGTCAGGCACCCTTGCGCATCAAGTGGTATCAGGTCCCGAGTTGCCGTTAGGTATCATCTTATCCTTTAGATTGTTCTTCGCCTTGTCCTAGAACTCCAGAAAAAAGCCGCAAAAAAGAGAGTCGTAAACATCTAGGGCAAATTATCCTTATCGTCCTACTGTTTGATCCTTTGCAATTTCGTCACGGTGTCGTATTACTGAGTTTTGATCCATGGTTGATGCCGGGTTGCTGGTTTAGAGTTGTGTTCTTGATCGCAAGTCAAATCCATAACCTTGCTTAGCCTCGCGATATCCAAATCAAGCCCTAAATCCTAGTCGCAGTTGGTTCGGAGTTAGTTTGACCTTGCCTCGGTAAAATGGCCATAACTTTTGCATACGGACTCCGATTGAGCTCTACCACCCGTCAAAACGATCGGGACGAAAAAACGCATCCGGCCGTTTGTTGAGAAGCCACTTACGATTGGGGTAAGGTGGGAAAATTCTGCCGGGAAAACAGAGTTCTAGAGGGGTTTTTGTTTGCAGCCAGCATAACTTCTTTCTTTTCGGGTACCTCGTTGAGTACTTATTGTTTGAGCAATCTGTTAAAAAAAGGAGAAAAAAATCAAAAAATCAAAAAAATTTGTGAGGCATAAGAGGAGGAAGTTGCTCTAGTTTAAGTTCAGCGTCATTACCTATATCTCTAAGTGTTGTGTTTTGGTGTTCTTGTTATAAGAGTTGGCTTCTCTTCTCGTTTCTAGGAGCACAAGTTAGACCAGCAACCAAGACAAGTATTGTGGATTATTATTAAGCTTTACTAATTGTTGTCGATCTGTGCTAATCCTTGCTACCAAAGATTAGCCTTTCGAGCTCCACCTTTCTTCTGATCAGTACGGTGACCAACTGGCAATCGCTATACTCACGAGTTCAACGGTATCATTCCCAAGCCAACCGGTTGTGCCACCTGCTACGATTGGTAGGAACCTTGCAAGACCTTGGTGAAATGCCTGAGTGTGAGCAACTCCACATCCTAGTTGTTCATAGGAAACTAACGCACTTGTGAGTTTGTTTGTGTTTTGTGTTTCCACTAACCATGGCAGGATCACACAATGGTGATGGAGATGAATGTGTGTCCAAGTTCGAGCTTGAAAAGTTGCTGCAAGAACTCAATGCAAACATCGTTAAGAGTAACCAGGACAATGAGAACAAATTGGAGAGGATAGAGAGGAGCATTGCCACCCTCGTCACCAGGATGAATAACATAGATACACATCAAGCGCCACCTAACGATAGAGTTGAGGATCTCGATGCAGATGGCATAAATCAAGAAGAGTATATCCACCGCCTTGCTCGAGACCCTCCTCCCCGTCAACAAAATCCACGTCGTCAAGGTATGGGAGGTAATAATGAAAACAACCCTCGTGCTGATAATTCATTTGCTAAGGTTAAGTTCAGCATAACACCTTTTTCTGGCTCTTATGATGCTGAGACATATCTGAATTGGGAGATGACAGTAGAACAAAAATTTAACTCTCATCTTGTTCCAAAAATTCATAGAGTTAGACAAGCCACTAGTGAGTTTACCAATTTTTCTTTTATTTGGTGGAATGACCTATCAAATGTAGGCTTAGCACCTGACATATGGGATGGGCTAAAGAGATCTATGCATGGTAGATTTGTCCCTACTACTTATAAACGTGATTTGTGTCAAAAATTACAGTGTTTAAACCAGGGAAATAAATCTGTAAAGGAGTACTATCAGGAACTACAAATAGGAATGTTGCGTTGTGAGGTAGTTGAGGATAAGGAGGGTAAAATGGCTAGATTTTTTTGGTGGCTTAAGAAGAGAAATACAAGACATAGTTGATTATAAGGAATATAATTCTCTCAATAGATTGTTTCACCTTTCTATGAAGGAAGAAAGAGAATTGTAGGGCGACAGCCAAAATCGAAGAGCAACTTCATCGACACAAGAGCAGCGTCTACAATTGGAAAATCAACACTACCTTCTCCTGCACGGTCTGCTGCCCCCTTCATACCCACGGTGCGTTCAGCAGCACCGTCATCTTCACTACCACCAGAGGAGAAGAGTAAAACAACCCTACCAGTAAATAGTTCCTCATCAGTTGCTTCTACAGGTCGAATCATTGGAGTCATTTGCCACAATTGAAAAGAGAAGGGCTATTTAATGAGAGATTGCTCAAGCCAGAGATGGACATTCATTGCTACTGAGGATGGTGTTTATGTTAGTGCTAGTGATATTGATGATGGTGGTACTAACAATGCGGGTGATGATGAGGAAACTAAAATTGACGACGAGGAGATTGTAGGTACTGCCGCCACCGAGAAGTATCAGGTGTTGATTGTACAATGTGTTTTAAATACTCAAGTGGAGCAAATGGACACACTGTAGCGACATAACTTATTTCAAATGTTCCTCATTGTCAATGATCGTCGTGTTCGTGTCATAATTGACGGAGGGAGCAGCAATAACTTGGTGAGCTTAGATCTGCATCCATACTACATTCAGTGGTTCAACAATAGTGGTAAGGTCAAGGTAACACACTCTGTGAGAGTGCACTTTTTCATTGGTACGTACCATGACTTTGCTGATTTTGATGTTGTATCCATGCAAGTATGTTCAGTTTTATTGGGTAGCAGGCCGTGGGAATTTGATACATATGCTACACATTATGGTAGGAGTAATAAATATACACTTATGCACAAGGGAAAGAAAATTACTTTGCTTCCTATGACTCCCACTGAAATTATGCAATGTGAGAAAGAGAGTATTGAGAATAGCAAGAAGGAGATTGCACCACAATCTAAAAATCAGCAAGTAGCTAACACTATTTTCCCACCTAAGAAAGATAAGAAAGACAATAGCTCTATGTTGGAAGGAATTAAATTGAAGGGGGGTGTCATGCTTGCTACTAAATCTGATTTGGTTCATGTTAATGAGTATATTCTCCTTGTTATGCATTCATATGCAAAGAAGATTTGTTTTCATTTGAGGATTCTTCCACCTCGTTGCCTCCTACTATCACTAACCTTTTGCAGGAGAATAAGGACGTGTTTCCAGCAGAGATGTCTCCGAGGATGCCACCTATTCGAGGTATTGTGCATCAAATTGACTTGATCCCAGGAGTGACATTGCCAAACCGTGCTGCATATAGAACAAATCCGGAGGAGACTAAAGAAATTCAGCGACAAGTCCAAGAACTTTTAGACCGTGTGTACGTACGAGAGAGCCTTAGCCCATGTGTTGTACCTGTTCTTTTAGTCCCTACGAAAGATGGTAGTTGCCGTATGTGTGTTGATTGTAGAGCCATCAATAATATTACAATAAGGTATCGTTATCCTATTCCTAGGATAGTTGATATGCTTGATGAATTGAGTGGGTCTATCATTTTCTCAAAGATTGACTTGCGTAGTGGATACCACCAAATTAAAATGAAATTAGGAGATGAATGGAAAACAACTTTCAAAACTAAGTTTGGTTTATATGAGTGGTTAGTCATGCCTTTTGGGTTAACTAATGCACCTAGCACTTTCATGCATTTAATGAATGAAGTATTGAGAGTATTTATTGGCAAATTTGTGGTGGTTTACGTTGATGATATCTTGATATATAGTAGGTCTATTGATGAACATTTGAATCATGTGTGTGCTGTTTTTAATGCTTTGAGAGATGCACGCTTGTTCGATAATCTTGAAAAGTGTACTTTTTGCACGAATCGAGTCTCTTTTCTTGGCTATGTTGTTACTCCACAGGGTATTGAGGTAGATGAAGCGAAAATTGAAGCCATCAAGAGCTGGCCAACACCTCAAACCGTCACGCAAGTGAGAAGTTTTCATGGACTTGCTGGTTTTTATTGATGGTTTGTGAAGAATTTCAGCACCATTGCTACTCCACTCAATGAGTTGACAAAGAAGGGAGCTTCATTCACATGGGGCCCAGCACAACAACAAGCTTTTAACATGCTTAAGGAGAAACTTACACATGCCCCTCTACTCCAACTTCTTGACTTTGGTAAGACATTTGAGCTTGAATGTGATGCTAGTGGGATTGGAATTGGAGGAGTTCTCATAGAAGAAGGTAAACATGTTGCTTACTTTAGTGAAACATTGCATAGACCTAATCTGAATTATTCTACTTATGATAAGGAGTTGTATGTTTTAGTTCGGGTGTTAGAGACTAGGTAACATTACCTTTGGCCTACTGAGTTTGTCATTCATTCTGATCATGAATCCTTCAAACATATTAGAAGCTAGGAAAAACTAAATAAGCGACATAAAAAATGGGTTGAGTTCATAGAGTCATTTCCATACATCATTAAACATAAACGTGGTAAAGACAATATCATTATAGATGCTTTATCCAGGCGTTTTATTATGTTATCTCAGCTTGATCATAAGATATTTTGTCTAGAAATAATAAAAGAGATATATGCTACTGATCTGAGACCAGCTGAACTCCATCGGCCTTGTTGGCCCGAAGCATGTTGATGATCGATTGAAAACAACCAAACAAGGCTTCAACAGATTCGGCCAGCTTCTGTGTGAAGTTTTCATATTCACGCCGGTAGGTCTGATAGAGTCGAGCCCTGACCTGGGCTATCCCCTCATGGTGTGCCTGAAGGGTAGCCCAGATCTCTCTAGCAGTGCTGAGATGGCTCACACGCTCAAACTCAGTGGGACCTAAACCAGAAAAAAATGTTCACCACTTTGTTGTTGTTTTGATGCTGGGCGATTATCTCGGGAGATGTACGCTCAGTAGCAGGCAGTATGGTAAAAGTAGTGTGAACACAAATGTCGCAAATGTCCGTGCTCTAGCTCATGAGATAGGCTCGCATTCGAGTCTTCTAATAAGTATAACCAAAAGCTTCCAGGGACGGGACCATTCTAGAAGAAGGCATGAACACTACCTGGGGTTAGAACCGGTTAAGGTATGGAAAAACTCTAACCAGGCTCTGATACCACTTGTAGGACTGAAAGTAGCGACTAGAGGGGGGTGAATGGGCCCCAAAAAAATTCTTGTGAATCAATGGCCTTTTCCCAAAACCCAACGCACCTCAACAAACAATTAGAAGAAACGAAACAGATCAAACAGTGCTAAAAAATAATCTAGCGTAAAAACGACTAGTGTCCTAATCGAACAGACACCAACATAGTGCTTAAAGGCATATCGACAGTGATCTCAAAACATAGGGATCTTCACGAAAAAATAAAACAGAACTGATCTTTGAATTAACCAAACAATTCTACAAGTACTATTTTTGTCAACGTTTCATTTATCAATAAACAAGTCTAAAAGAATCTCTAGAAAATAAATATTCAGCTCATACACAAACTAACACAGTATCCAAATATTTGCCATGTAGTTCAAAGTACAGTGATATGAGTATTCAATCAGATTGATAATTGCTAATAGGAATTAATCATGGGGAATATTTCAACCAGCAGTAGATTTTAACCATACAAGTGAACACAACGGACTTGTCTAGATTTTCGTGCCAACTGATTTGTATCAAAACATCAAACAACAAAAAGACTCACCTAGAAACTTTCGGAGATGAACAGTTTAATCACCGAAGCCATCACGCGTCAGGAGCTAGATGCCGAGCTGAGCGCCTGTGGGTCCCACACCATTGCTGCACCTTGGTTGGTCTACTCTACATGCTGCTGCGCGTCGATGCTAGGTCTTGGCTCCTGTGCCATGCGGCTGAACCATGCTACCTGCTACTGCTTCCTGCCATGTGCATCTGCTTTGACGCATAGCTGCTACCACTAGGCGATGCTGGCCTTGGCAATCGCACGCAGCTGCTGCTGCCGCTCGTGGACGCTAGATGCCTCGCGTAGGAGCTAGGCGCTGCGCTTAGCCGCTAGCTGCTGGCGTAGGTGCTAACTGCCGGCGTAGGTACTAGTTGCCGGCTGCTACTGCGCGAATGGGTATTGGCCGGAGAAAAGCAATGCTCGGGATATGAGATTGCGGTGGCGGCGAGGAGAAATACCGGCGGCCCAAAAATGAGGAACTCAGAGGAAAAAGTGACCCATAATTTCTGAAATTGGTAAAGTATTTATCAAAATGGGTAACCCTAACCCTATGTATTGGGGCCTTTTTATATGCAGCCCAATAAATGGGAAAATCAAAATACACCTAGGGTTTTACAGACGCTGAAATAAAAATGGAAAAGACTGAAATGCCCTTAGGGTTTTTTACAGACTCGACTAACAGACTGTGGGCCTAAAGGAAAAATAGTAAAAACCTAAATAAAGATAAATTGTCCTGATGCGGAGATTTTGTAGCAGCTACGGCTTCGCCTCAGAATGGTCAGATCCAAGATCAACGGTCGTCAGTTTTGCGACGAAACTGACAAAGCGTCCACCGTCTTCCCACCGAGTACCCGGATTAGGTCGGCCCGATTCTGCAACTCCCTCAGCCCGGCAATCGCTCACCGCCCGTGTACCTGAGTCAATCCCGGTCAATAGACCAGTGGATCCTCTGCTGCTCCTAGCCCATGTAGTCGGATTGGGCCAGCCCGACTTCGCGGCCCCTCTGCCCGACAGCCGCTCACTGCCCGTGTACCTGAGTCACACGTGGCCCAGACACAACAGGTCTTCCCTTCTCTTCATGTCCTCTTGACTTTCGTTGACAATCACTCATCACATCTGGAGCCATGAGGCCCATGTTCTTCAACATGTCTCCTCAATGTCCGATCATATTGTAACAATATGCAAGGCCAATGTCATTAAGTATATGCTATCGGCCATATGGTTGAAAGAGAGTATCGGAAAGTGGGTCCTCACTCTCACCGAATTTAACCTCCAGCATGAATGAGCTAAGGAAATGAAAGGGCAAGCAATAGCCAATTTCATAGTCCATCACAGAGATGAGGCATACATTCTTATTGAGCCAACACCATGAACCTTATACTTTGATGAATCAATGTGTCTACATGGATGTGGTATAGGCCTAGTATTTGTCTCCCCTTGGGGGCATCATTTTAATTTCAATACACCATTAATCCTTTCTCCATCAATAACTAGGCCGAATACGAAGCAGTATTGAAGGGGTTACAACAATTGGAATAAGTGGGCAGTGATACAATAGAAATCTTGGTGGACTCTCTACTAGTAATGAGGAAGCTATCAGACGAGTATGAGTGCAAGGACGGTATGCCGAAAGAATACAATGATCACTACCAAGCCATAATGTCAAGCTTCTGAAGCATGACCGTTACTCATATCACGAGAGAGCAGAACATAGAAGCAAACAACTTGGCCTAGATAGCGTTAGGATACAAACCGATGGCTAGGTTGATCGAGGTAGAAATCGTGGAGACAGAGGCCGATGATTGGAGGTACAATATCATTCATTATTTGAAAAATCTGTTGACATCGATATCAAGAAAACTTAGATATCAAGCAACAAGATATGTTCTGCTCGGGGAAGACTTAGAAGCCAAGTTAGTGATGTGTGAGGTACACGATGAAGTATGCGGGACACACTAGTCGGCCTAGGAAATTAAATGGTTGCTTCAGGGGGCAGTTTACTTTTGGTCGACTATGGTGGAGGATTGCATAAAGTATTATAAATGATGCCAAGCTGTCAGATGTTTGGAGCCGTTCATAAGGCACCTGCATTGACAATGAACCCGATAATTAAATCTTGGCCCTTCAGTGGGTGGGGCATCGATATGATTATCCAAATCTACCGAGCGTCAAGTAAAGGACATAAGTTTATATTGGAGGCCACTAAGTACTTCACAAAATGGGTAGAGGCTATTCCCCTCAAAAGGGTTACTTCTATCGATGCCATTGAGTTCATCAGAGAACACATAATATACCGGTTTGGGATTCCACAAACTAATTACCACTTATCAAGGGACGATCTTTGTATCGGAGGAGTTCCAACAATTCACAGCCGGCATGGGAATCAAGCTTTTAAATTCATTGCCATATTATGAATAGGCTAATGGTCAAGCTGAAGCATCCAACAAGAGTGTCATCAAGTTAATAAAACACAAAATTGATGAGCAACCGATGTGTTGGCATCAGTCTTTGTCAAAAGCACTTTGGGCTTATCGGATGGCACGACACAGATTTTGTCAAGTACCACCATACCAATTAGTCTTTGGCCATGAAGGAGTACTACCGTAGGAAAATAACATCGGCTCAAGAAGGATTACATTACAGGAACAACTCACAACCGATGATTATAATAATTTAATGACAGGTCGCCTAGACGATCTGGCGCAGGTCTGATTAAGAGCCCTCAAGAAGATTGAAGAAAACAAAGAAAGGGTTGCCAGGTTTTATAACAACAATGTGGTGCCCATGTAATTTGAACAAGGAGAACTCGTGTGGAAACTTATCCTCCCGATCAGGTCTAAGGACAATCGGTTCGATAAGTGGTCACCTAATTGGGAAGGACTGTTTCGAATACATTGAGTGGTGCGTGGCAACACCTATTTACTCAAAGGATTCACTACAACAAACCGTCACTGTAGTGGCGTTGGGCAAAACCACTATAGTGGCGGGCCATTAGATGCCCGCCACTACAGTTGCTGGTGCTGACGGCAGCACCAGCGCCCGCCACTACTATTCGTAAAGTAGTGGCAGTCGGTGCTGATGTCATCCCGGACCACCACTATTTTACCAATAGCAGTGGCGGGCGCTGGTGCTGCCTGCCGCTGCTAAGCTGTCCACCACTAAAGTATTGATGACATCACTTGAGACCGCCACTACTATTCTAGTTATAAATGCGCAGCTTCTTCCTCCCCGAGCTCTACCAGAGTTCGCATTTAATTTTGTTCGTACAATGGCGACAAAAATCTAGATAAAGAGGGGGAGGCTTTGTCTTTGTTTCTTTTGAAGGATTTCATTCTAGGAGGTAAATCCATGCCGAATCTCACATTTATTTTGTATTTAATCACGTATACAATGAGTTATTAGCGTTTTACTAATTTAGGGTTTGTGAATAGAAATTTTCAAATAATCTTCCATTTACAGTGTTTTCTTCTCCCAAATGAACAAATATGACCCTCCTCACAATTATTCATCACTTGTATATTGATTTACGTCATTTTAATCTCTTTTTTAATTTGATTTATGATTATAGATCTAGAGTTATGTTGTTTGGAGAGAGAGAAACCAATATAGTTAATTTATTTAATAATTTTTTCTGCTTAATACATAGTTTGAATTAAAGCATTTTCAATTAATGTTGTTATGAGCGATATAATTAATGTTGTTCGAGAAAACCTTGAATAGAAAGTACTTGAAGAAATATTTTCCGAGCGTTTGGATAAATTCCTAAAGAAATACACGCAAGACAGCCGATACCGATGGTATCACCTTTAGACAGCTGATGCAAAGGCATCTCCCTTAGATCAAAAAAATCTCAAGACTAACTCAATGGATCAACGACAAATATATCAAGAAGGCATAGTGTTTTAGGTTACAAAAGTCAAGGATCCTACATGAAGTTAAAGAAGAGCCCGACAAATGGCCATGATCGCCCGCAGCCTAATTGCGTCGATGCTCTAAAGGACGACTCACTCTTCGGCATCTAAGTTGGCGCTGTGCATGGTGGACGGCACCGATAAGCTAGCGGTTTTGGGCCTCGATCATAGCTAGGAAGGAGGCCAGAGAACCTTCCTTCTTGGCAATCTTCGTCCGGACCCTATCTAGCCTCGATGCCAGATCGGCCTACTCCACCCATAGCTGGTCGAGCTCAAGAGACGTAGCAAATGAATCATCCCAAATATGATCTAGGAGGCACGACTGGCTCGAACGGTCATCTGCTTCATGGCCCTCTACACCTCCGGCCGAGGAAACTCTAGGAAGGCAGCATGCGTAAGAGCGTCGACCAGCTCCAGAGTAAGAGAGCCCACAATGTCATTGAAATGAGCCCTTATCTGACCCAAATCATTGACCATGTGTTCAACCAGATCCTCAAGCTAATGTAGCAATTCCCATAAGCTTTACCACACTTCGGGAGTCAGTGGAGTAGTGGTCGATGGAGCAGCGCTGACAACCTCATCGGCATCAAGGTATGGGATGATGTTGAAAGGAAATTGTCGGATGAAGAACTAGAAAAAAAGAAAAAAAGGTTAGATGGATAAAAGGAGAAGCATGTCAAGATAAACATGAAGGCACTTACATCAACTAGCCTGGCTGGGATGGCCGAGTAGGAGGCATCGTCGGTAGATGAGGCCATAACATCACTCTCTATCATGGCGACCAGGAGGATAGGTGAGTGCTCCTCGTCGGGTTTGTCCTCCTCGAGCATCGGCTGCGTCCAAGGCCGGTGTCAGTTGCATGAAATACAACAGAAGGCAAAAGAATGAATAAGTAAAGATACATGGCGAGTGACATCAACGTTAACAGTCGATGCCTCAGAACTAGTGACGGCACCTCCTAGTGCATCGACCCCAATAGCATCGGCACTAGTAGACACAGCACCAGCTATGGCCACACCTAGAGCAATAACGGTGTCAGCATTGGCCGGTACACTAGGACCGGTGGCAGTAGCTTCCATTGTATCGGTCTGAACGGCGACCCCTATGGCAATAACCCCAGCGGCTCGGGCCAGTCAAGGATGGGCAGGATCATCAGACAAGTGGTCGAACGACGCATAGAGGGAGTCAATGTCGATAGGAGAGGATGGTGGCTAAGAACAAAGGAGACATCCAGCGTCAGGAACATGAAGGGAGAAATGTCGATGACAAAAGAGAAGAGCACAAACCTGGATGGAAGAGGGGACTTTGGCTATTGGCAAAGGAGCACACACATTTGGAGTCTGCGCGGCTGAAGAGGCGATCGATGTCGGCTACAAAATAAGCAAAAGACATAAGTACACTCCAAGAACAAGCATTGTAAGCAGAAGTCAAAACCTACCAATGGTCGTGGAGTCGAATACAATGGCTCGTTTGACTGGCCCGGGCCCTAGTGGATCGGCGTGTGACCGGGGTCGATGCCTAGCGTTTGCACACCAAGACCTTAAAGCATTTTCCACTCACCAAGGTGGTAGGAGTGGGGCGTCGATGCCCAAGTTTGGAACACACCGAAAGGGCTTTGAGGTTGTCCTACTACAAGAAGCAAAGGTAATCAGATAAAAGGAAGTCGATGGAAATAAGTAAAAGGGTGAATTGAAGTATTCACCTCGAGCCCCACGTCAGCCTCACTAGGGTGAAGTCGTTGCCGATAAACTAGTGAAGAGCGGTTGAATATATGCTCCTTCAGTTCACCCCACCATCAGTGGAAGACGGTGGAGGTCGCCCAGCAGGTCTAGGAAGAAAAATCACCGACAAGGATCTCATCGGTCATATGGAGGAGGCGATGCCACTGCATGATATCCTTGAATTCCCCATGAGTTTGGATTTGATCGATGAAGAATAGGTGGGGTGGGAGTTGATCGAAGCCTAATTTCGTCACAAAGACCGATGGGTGGTAGAACTCATTAGAGCCCTTCCGAGAATGCTCACCAGTGAAATTGACAGGCATGAAGCAAGGAAAAAGCACTGTCATAAAGATACAAATGGATTCATCATCCCAGAACACATCAAGAAAGTATAGCCAATGATCACATTCGTACTCTGAGTAGTACTCGTATGGATACCATATGGTCTGATTGGATAATCCAAGATAACAACACTTAAAGCAGGTGACTAAGGGTGTAGGAGACAAAGAAAAAGTAGAACAACATGAAGCTGCTTCGCCCAAGGAAGAGCATCGGCAATAAATAGGAGTAGCTGATTTTCGGAAATCAGTGAGAAAACACATTAAAGCAAGAGGGGGTCCACCAAAAACATCGAATGTATAAACATTGAGCTAGAGATGGAGGAACCACCATGAGCTATTAGGGTGGCTGATAGGATCACCAGCCGATAGCTTGGCCGATACAATATGAAGAAGATGATATTTGGCTCTAAGAAGGTATCAGCCAAGTGGAATGTTCACGTGAGCGGCAAGTTGTTCAGCTAAGAATTGGAACTGGAAGGTTAGTCCCAAAGCTGATACACAAAATACGAACCTTTCCAACCAAAGATTAAGAAAGGCTACGCGTTCACGATTGTCTATAGGTCCAGTTTTCTTGTTGTCTTGCAATGTATCGGCCTCAACTATCAGTGGACTTGGTGCGAAGGTAATGGGATGGTGTGGAATGAAAAGAAAAAAGGTTGGCCAATGAGTCGATGTCATGACAGATCAAGAAAAAAACAAAAAAGCAAGGTGGGGCTCGTCGGCCCGTGACAAAAAATAAATTCATTCAAAGCATCAGACTAGAAGTAGCAGGAGGCAGCCATCATCGGCTCGTTCTGGTATAGTTAAGTGAGAGAGAGGCTGATGTAGTGCCCAATGACAATCTTGTCCTAGAAGGCACGGTAGGTGGCCAATACCCTAAGGTACTAGTCATGCTAGCGAGGGAGAGAGGGAGAAAAAGACTTGAAATTGGAATCCCAGTCAGAAGAAAGTATAGAAGAGTATTTGAAGGGGATTCAGCAAGTCTCAGCATCGATAAAATCTGTAGGGTCAAGATTACCTAGAGGGCCCAGAAAGAAACATGATGGATGGGTGGCTATGGGAATCAAAACCTGGTTCTACAAGTTCTATAGAAAAAATGTAGAAAAGAAACAGTAATAAAAGGGGAAAGAGAAGAGTGTTGAAGACTTACCACGGGGATCGCATTAATGGTGGCCATCGCTATTGTTGCAAGAGTGCACGGTCAGCGAAGGCAAAGAAGACGACGAGCGACAGTAGTCGCAAGTAGTACTAGAACCAGACAGCGGCGAACTCAAGGGCTAAATTGAGTAGTAGGCAGAAAGCATGAAGAAGAAAGGTGGAGAGGCTGGGGATACTTATAAAGAAAGAGCGACTCCTCAGCAGCCGGGTCAAACCAATCCTGCCAGATTTGTTTGGGACCACCTACAACGTTCGGCAAAAGGTAATCATGAGTATAGTTTTCAAGACGCCAAGATCTTTGCTGGCCCCAAATTGGACGAACCGAATCTTCGGTTTAAAGAGCACCAATACAAAACTTTGTGGGATGAAGCTTGGTCCAACGCCGCCACAAAGAAAAAGTAGATGCTTCAGACCAAGCAACACCCATCACAGTTTTCAAAGGCCAGAGAATAAGAAGCAAAAAGGAAGAAGAAAAGTGATATGGAGCCGGTACCCTAAGCAAGATTTTATAAAGTACTAGAAGTTGAAGGGTTTCAGCTACAATTAACTAGTGTGAAAAGATGTTTCAGATAGACATTTAAAAAGACGTGACAATAGAGGGTGATGATGGCTGGTAATTTCGAAGCATTAGTAACCATTTAATGCTTTGAAACTAGGGGCATGTGTTAACGCAAAGATTTAGTAGATCCCAGGTACACTAAGGATATTGTGTGGTCAACATAAGTTAAAGGAATCCGGTCAAATAAGCTCGTCAATATTGTTGTAGCATTATCGGATATGAAGGAGCCGATGAAGGACAGAGAAGATAAGGATGATCTAAAATCGGTTATAATGTAGATTACTTGGACAACAAGTCTCTGGACAATAAATATGTATCCAGTAGCTAAGTTTAGGACACACACACAATCAACCACAACAAACTACTGCTTTCAGCGCATTGGCACTCTTGGGTTCTCAAGATTAATCCCGGCATGACATGGCACTTGGAACCGGACAGCATTGTCTCGATCTCTGGTGAAGAGGTGAGTCCTGCCTCCCCGACGGTCACAATGAATAGGTTAGTGTTATTGAAGGCTGCATCGTATAGATCTCTTGAGGTATCGACCCGATCGGTGTGATTGTCGGGTATATCTTGGCATATTTTGCTTGGTCTAAGGCTACATCATTTTGATATCTTAGACTGATGAGAATTAGGTGTTATAGTTTGGGGCTTCATCGGTTAAGTTTGTCATCTTGATCTATTGTATCCTGTTCATGCCATGTACCATTCATATAAATTAAGTATGCCTGATGCGTTGAAGTGTTAGGTCCGATCTTACAGTTACAATAATTTAATAGCATGAATATGTTATTTGTTATGCTTAGTTTAGTTCCTACCGGAGTACAAGTCGATAGGTTATATTTGTTTCCACGATACATTCCATCCCCATTTGGAAGACATTCATCGGCCTTGATACACAAGGACATCACCCTATCGACTGATAGTGTGTTTAGCCAGTAACGTTGGTACGGTTATCAGCCCTATGGCCGATAGGCGTGTTTATTCTTGTTTATTTTATTGTCATCACAGTCATTGGCTCGATAGCTGATCTGTGTTGCTACTAACGTTATTCTTTATGATTCCTTATCAGTTGCAGGGTCAAACTGATTGTCACGCTCAAAATATTATATTTTGTTCTAAGATTATAGGACCTGCACTACAGTTAAGCAACTCTCCCAGGCCATGCGTGTGACCAAAAAATACACCAACAACAGCGCGTTGCAGAGGAAGAAAAGGTATGGATCGCCTCGTATAACTTGGAAGATAAAGTAATGGATGTGGTATATCTAGGTCTAGCAAGACGAGGGAACACCACCATAGTGTCACTTCACTTAATTACTACACCTTCATTTTGGGCCACCCCTTTGCTCCAACCTCCTCAGCGAATTTACGGCCTGAAACAAACCAGTTCAAGCATCGAATACTAGGACCAATTCAAAGCATTATTTTTGCCTGCAGACATCCTCACCGAGTAGTAGTGAGTCTAGATTTTCACCACCGAACTGTAGCCCCTACTCAGCCTCGATGTTGAACTTCACAATGCACAATACCTTGTCGTCGCCATGACTTTGGACCACAAACTAGAACTTCATCACCAGTGCGCCGCCACCCTAGTCCCAATGTCATCACGTCATCAGGACCATGGCCTTCTGCCCATGCCACTAGCCCAATTGGTGCTACTAGTGCCCCCACCACCGACCTCTATGATAACGCTAGTCATGGTGGAGGACCGGTTGGTAAAATGACTATCCTAGGCAGAGATGGTCGAGTGTCATCGTCTTAGTCTCTACTTCAACTACAACGATAAATTTGGCACCAACCACAACAAGGTTTGCTAGTGCATCTTCCTCCTCGACTTGGCCATCGACAATGACTCTGCTCAAACTGACCACACGGACATCGTGTTGCAAAACGATCTGCATGTCATCACCAGTGTACGTGCATATGAGATGATTCAAGTGTGTTTATAGATGGATGGTGCATCATTACTTGCCCTTCTCAACTTTGGCACCACCTACAATATCATGTCTAAGGAGGTGACCGACCGTAGCACCCTACATCTACTCCCTTAGAGAAACTCCAACAGTGTCCCTACTCAGGCCCTCAAAGTCATTTTTGAGAGCCTGGGAGAAAATTTGAGGTCCAACAAGGCCCCTACTCGACTCTCAAAAATAGGAGGGCTCTCAAAAGACGCCACCGAGCCCTCATTCCTAGGGTCCCCCTTTCCCGGCTCTCATCCACGCCATGTGGGCGCCTACTCCTCGTGTGTAGGTTTCCCACTTATTTAAATTTGAATATTTGTATTTACATTTAAAATTTTGAATATTTAAATATGATAGATGATGATGTTTTTATTGTTTAAATTTGAATATTTTTATTTGCATTTAAAAATTGAATATTTAAATACAATAGAAAATTACATTCCTATTGTTTAATACGATAGATGCATATATACCTATATTTAAATTTGAATATTTATATCTACATTTAAAATTTTGAATATTTAAATATGATAGATTATTATGTTCCTATAGTTTAATATGTCAGATGATTATGTTCCTATATTTAAATTTGAATATTTGTATTTGCATTTAAAAAATTGAATATTAAAATATGATTGGTGGTTATGTTCCTATTGTTTAATACAATAGATGATTATGTTCCTATATTTAAATTTGATTATTTGTATTTACATTTAAAAATTGAATATCGTCATTCATTATTAAATAATAAATAATTTATTATGTACTATGTATTTGTCAAATGCATGTGTATAGTGTGTGAAGAAATGGTGAAAATTAAAAACAGGGGCTCTATTTTGAGAGCCACTATTATAGTAGAACTCGGAAAACAGGCCTCTCAAAAATAATTAGAGCCCTGAAATCAAAAGTAGAGACCCTGAATTGAGGGCTACTATTGGAGTTGCTCTTATGGCCAGATGCAGGTCAAGGTGTCCAACAGTGAGTGTGTGCCATGTACAGACGTGTACCTCGATACCATTTTTATGATCAGCGACAAAGCTTTCCAAGTGTATTTCTCCATGCTAGGAACATGGTGGCTAGCATCACTCGGGCCGATCACATAACATTTTAGTACCTCACCATATCCATTTTGCACAGGGATCATTAGGTATGCTGGCATGACATCGCCAGTCCATCATATGGGAAGACGTTAACAACTCCTCATCCACTCTGCCAACTCGAGGATGAGCTACTCATTGAGGAGGGAGAGATGTCATGTGGCGCCATACCTATGGATGGCGCAAGGTTTCCTTGTAGGCCTAGGCCCTACCTGTGGCACCCCCACATAGTCCATAAGTAAGAGTCTATGATTAATTACAGTTTTGTAAGTTTATTTTTCTAATTACAGTTAGAGTCGGTTTTTGAAATAAAGGGAACTCATGCTCAATATATAGGGTCCACATATTATAATTAGGAATCAAGAAATAAAAAATTAATCTATTTTCTAACTCAATTCTCTAAATCTTTCATATTCTCCAACATAGCTCGGTAAGAAGATCAATATGGTGCTAGCCTATCTCATAGCAACGATCTACGCAATCGAGGGCCCAACCATAAGGGCTGACACTCTTGACAAGATCACTTTCCAAAATACTCTACATTCAACCTGCTCTATCCTGAAATATAAATATAAGGCAACATAATTATGGAAATATAAATATTAATTAAACTATATTTGAAGAACATACACGCTAAAGTTCAACAAATTCAACTGTAGACATCCGTAAAAGTAGTGAGATGATTCGCATTAAAGTGGGAGTATCTCAGAACTATTTAACAAGAGTAAAATCAGTACCGTATTATGGACTCGTTTAGTGCCCCAGTGTGACGTCCTGCCGCTCATTTCTGCTGTCAGGGTCATGGCTCGTTCGTCTGCAATATGCAAGTTGATACCTGCGTGGCGAGAGATATGTTCCAGGTCAAGTCTACCCACAGTTTGCAATTTCACCACTTGGGATCCCTCGTCACCAAAGCAAATCATGGAGGCACGCGTTACAGAACGAGTATGCATGGTTTCAAACTCCCGGCCGATCAATCAAGACAATCATGGCTACAATCTTCAACGGGAGCTGCCTAATTCCTTTTCTGAATTTACAGAAGGAGCTGCTCTCTGAAATTAAGACCAGAGGAATTCGGAAATGTACAGAAACCAATCCTTTTCTCAAACGAAATAACAGTATGTTCAGTCGTCTGATTGACAGATCCGGTAACGATAATTGGGCTGCAGAGTTTGTTCCCGTGTTCTCGTGATGTCTGTACGCTGGAGAACTATATCGCATCAGATCAGATCCCACTTCATCAGACATTCAGATCTGCAAGAATGTTGATCGCTCATAACAGAGTAATATAAAAAAATATGCCGTGGATATAATAGTACAGCTGGAAACGAGGATCCATAGTTTTGCGATCTCGAATTCAGTCAGGTTCATCAACTAGCAGTTGCACGCTGACCAATTAAAACTCAGATTAAACAATCAACATTTGCATAATAGCTTTCTCGAGCAACAAATGGATCAGAGGCTCTCAGAGCGAGGAGACCACACGCCACTACTCTTCTATATAAACGCACGCTCCCATCGCTTGCAAACCACCTCGAGCTCAAACCTTTTAACAGCTCAAGCTTG
This sequence comes from Zizania palustris, assembly GCA_019279435.1. Classification (NCBI taxonomy): domain Eukaryota; kingdom Viridiplantae; phylum Streptophyta; class Magnoliopsida; order Poales; family Poaceae; genus Zizania; species Zizania palustris. Next base: position 63,582,654 of record JAAALK010000080.1, on the reverse strand, counting down.
TTTAACAGCAAGTAGTAAAGAAAGAGCGGGCAACCGGGCAGTATGGGGAGCTTCTTCCATTTCCTGGCTGTCTTCCTCCTGGCGCTGGCGGCTGTGTCGCCAATGCCGTCAGCGCAGCTGAGGCCGAATTACTACGCCAACATCTGCCCCAACCTCGAGAGCATTGTCCGCGGCGCCGTCCAGCAGTCGATGACGCAGTCACCGATCGCCGCGGCGGCGACACTCAGGCTCTTCTTCCACGACTGCGCTGTCCAGGTAGGTTCACTTGATCGCCGTTTCATCATCTCATCATCAGTTATCCAGCCAAAGAGTTGGTGATCTATCTATCGATCGTCTTGTGATTTTGTGAACCTGGCGATGATGACTTCGATCATCGATGGATTATTAGGGATGCGACGCATCGATCTTGATCGTAAACCCGAACGGCGACGACGAGTGGCATAGCCCGGACGACCAGACGCTGAAGCCAGAGGGGTTCTTGACGGTGATGAACGCCAAGAGGGCGGTGGACAGCGTCCCGCAATGCCAGAACAGGGTTTCCTGTGCCGACATCTTGGCACTCGCCACCAGGGATTCCGTCTTGCTGGTAACTTACTCGATCACCTACCTACCTGCATGCCTTCCCTACCGGCCGTTCTTGTGCACGAGTGATCAATGGAACTAATGAAGGCATGGCCATGGCTGCTGCGCCCTGCGCTGCAGAGCGGAGGGCCGAACTACCAGGTGGAGCTTGGCAGGTTGGACGGCAGGGTGTCCACCCGGAGCAGCGTGAATCTGCCGCATGGCACCTTCAACCTCGACCAACTTAATGGCTTCTTCGCCAGCCTCGGCCTCACCCAGACCGACACTGGTCGCTCTCTCAGGTAGGTAGATTAATAAAGTTGCTGCACCAGCATCGATCGATCATGCGTGCGTAGCAATGGCGACGAGGCGAGCGAGACTGACATGGTCTCTTACATACTCGATCGATCGATACAGGGGGTCACACCATCGGCGCGGCGTCGTGCGGCTTCTTCGGCTACAGGATCGGCAGCGACCAGACCATGGACCGGTCGTTTGCGGCGTCGCTGCGCGGCACCTGCGCCGCCAACCCGGCTGGCGGCTTCTCGTTCCTGGACAGCGCGTCGCCGCTGCGTTTCGACAACGCCTTCTACCAGAACCTCCGCTTTCGCCGGGGGCTCCTCGGCTCCGACCAGATTCTCTACACCGACCCGAGGTCGCGCGGCACAGTCGACCTCTATGCCGGCAACCAGGGCGCTTTCTTCAACGACTTCGTCACCGCCATCACCAAGCTCGGCAGGGTCGGCGTCAAGTCGGCGGCCACCGGCGGCGAGATCCGCCGCGACTGCAGGCTCCCTAACTGATCGCGTCCAGTGCAATCGGTTTTGCACTGCACGCGCGCTCGTACGTGACATGACACGTCACCTGACTCGGTGGACATGTACGCGCGTGACGTCATCCACCTCGAGTTGGGCGGGGTGTTCTTTGATGGCAATTGGCGCTTTATGTACGACCATTTATTTAAGGTAGCTGTTCGTCAACGATCCGAATAAATTGTAATACAACACTGTAAAAGTTATTGATTTGTTTGATACAAATTTGTGTTTGATCCGACATGCAATTTGACACAATTTCGTCAACTCCGTTTCTTTCCTATCTTTTGAATTCCTGACACGGTAAGGATGATACAAACTGGGCCTAGTGGGCCAAAATTTGGGCGAAAATTTGTTGCCTGTGATACAGATAGTGCGATCAAAGTGAAAAATATATCAAGGCCAACAAAAATATATCACATTGATTTAACAATTCTTAACTGTTGGAGATGGAGCTCAAGCCGAGCCGTACATGAACTCTGCAGCCTAAAAAATCACAAACATAGTCAGAACATCATTACCGAACTCTGAATTATGTTAGAATTTAGTCCCACGTCGTCGCGAGGGTGATTAACTTATAAAACAGGGCAAACCTCTCCTTTGGCCCGTGCGTTTTGCGATGAGAGAGACCAACGCTTATAACATTGGGTCTGCTGGAATTCTCTTGCCCACAAGTGGTATCAGAGCCTGGTGTCGGCAGTGGTGCTCACCATGGGCCGGCTAGTAGTGTGCACTCGGGCTATATCCATTCCGCGAGGCCTTGCAGTGGTTCCCAGACTGACTGCGCGAGTTGGGAATGGGAGAGAATGTAGGGATTTAGTCCCACCTTACCTAGCGAGGCTGGAGGTGACCAGCTTATAAAGCAGGGCAAACCTCTCCCTTTGCCCACAGGTTTTAGGATTCGAGAGATCGCAGCTTATAACACTGGGCGTATTGGAATTCTTCCACCTACAAATAGTATCAGGGCATAGTGTCGGCAGTCGGGCTGGCCATGGGCCGGCTAGCAGGGTGCGCTCGGGCTGGATCCGTTCCATAAGGCCTTGCAACGGTTCCTGATCTAACTGCGCGAGCTGGGACTAGGGGGAGAATGTTGGGATTTAGTCCCACCTCACCTAGCGAGGCCGGTGGTGACTAGCTTATAAGGTATTGCAAAACTCTCCTTTTGTCCGCGAGTTTTGGGATGAGAGAGGCTAATATTTATAACAATGGGTCTACTGGAATTCTCCCGCCTACAAGTGGTATCATAGCCTGGTGTCAGTAGTCGGGCTGACCGTGGGTCGGCTAACAGTGTGCGCTCGGGCTAGATCCATTCTGTGAGGCTTTGCAGCGTTTCTCGTGCTGACTGCGCAAGCTGGGACTATAGGGAGAATGTTGTGATTTAGTCCCACCTCGCCTAACGAGGCCGGAGGTGCTCAGCTTATAAGGCAGGGCAAACCTATCCCTTAGCCCGTGGGTTTTGGGATGAGAGAGGCCGACACTTATAACACTAGGCCGACTGGAATTCCCCTGCTTATAAGTGGTATCAGAGCCTGATGTCGGCAGTCCTGCTAGTCGTGGGCCGACTAGCAGTGTGCCCTTGGGCTAGATCTGTTACAAAAATCAGGCCCATATTACTACAAGAAAACAAGAACTTTTCGTTGGCTAAAATAACATTCATCAGCTTTTGAAAAAACCTATGGAAATTATTTAACTTTCGTCGGCCTCAAGGAGCCGACGGAAGATAAATTAACTTCTGTCGGCTTTTGACTGTGGCCGACGGAAGTTTAATGGATCCAACCTTGCTCGAGAATATATCCCTTAACTTCCGTCGGCCAACATTAAAATTGAGGGAAGTTACTTAACTTCCGTCGGCTTTAATGCTGGCCGATGGAAGTTAACCAATATAGGTTTTTCCTACCCATGCGCATATAGGGAAACCTAACTACCTGTACGCACACCACTGCTCCCGTCATGCCGCCACCGCCTCTCTGCTCGCAGCGCCGCCCCCGCCCGCCACCTCCCGGCCACCACTGGCCGCGCCGCCCTCCGCCGCCACCCGCCCGCGCCGCCGACAGGGGCACCAAGCCCACCCTGCGCCCCCACCACCAGCCGCCCAAGCTGCCGACTGCCGCCGTCCATTGAGGCGCCCCACAGCTGGCCGCCGCCATTCTGCCGTCGACCATCGTCATCGCCCGTCGACCGTAACAGTCACCGCATTCGCCGGTGCCCGCTGACCACCGTCGCCCGCCAACCGTCACCATCCGTCGGCTCCACCGCCCGTCACGCGCAAGTAATTTTTACCCCTTAATTTCATCTCTTTTTTGTGATCTAATTGCTTAATTTGTAAATTGTGAATTGTTATTTTTATTTGTTAAATGTGAATTGAGTTGTAAATTTAGACTTAGCTTGTAATTAATTGTTTAATATGTTGTTATGTTGTAATGAATAGATTTGTAAATTTTGACTTGTAAAGAAACCATGTGATTTTCATATGAAATATATGTTTTCATGTTAAAAACATTGGTTCATGTGTAATTATTGTGCTATATGTTTCGAAGGCAATATATGTTGTGATATTATATATACGTGCTATTAATTATATTCTTGTATTAATTTGTAGTTTGTTGGTGATTTCATTGGGTGGTTAGTATTATATATATATTCTTATATATTATTTTCTATGCATTTTTTATTTGACAACAATGTAAATAGTGTAACAAAACTTATGTGTCACCCGTTTTGGAACAAATGTCTCATACGTGTCATGCGTGTGAGATGTGTAGGTCTAGGATTATCCCTTTTTGGACAACCTCGGAGTGGGCGACAGAGCGTAGTATTTATGAGTAGTCATGAGTCCGAATGAGATTTCAGTGTCGTAACCTTGTTGTTCTCCATTGCACCACTATCAGGCGTGCAATTGGAGAACAACGTGGTTATGCTGCTGAAATTTCTTTTGGACTCATGGCTCATAATAAATATCACGTTCTGTCGGTCACTCTTGGGTGGGTTTTGGACCTAACTTTTCCTATATACATAGGGTCGTGGTATGCAAAAATGTCTAGTACTTATGATGCATTCTCGATTGAATGAATATTCTGCATATAGAATGGCTGAGGACGACTGACAGTGGATGTATAGTGGTTGGGAAAAAAGTAGAACTCACATGAAGGAGTGGATGATCAACACTGAGAAATTTTTTGACCGTGCATTCGCTTCGACAAAAACAACTTGCATGAGATGCCCATGCATGAAGTGTAGAAATATTCATTGGCAAGATAAGAGAACGTTGTCACTGCACATTTGCAAGTATGGTTTCTTGCTAGATTATGAAGTTTGAGTGCACCATGGTGAGACATTTCGTGAAAAACAGGTATTAATAGTGGAAGAAGATGATAACATGACTGATGATAGGATGGATGAGATACTTTATGCTATACGACCAGAGTTGGAAACAAACCCTGAGGATCCTCCTACACCTGAGGTTCAAAAGTTTTTTGACGTTCTTAGAGCTTCAGAAGAGCCATTGCATGAGCACACCATAGTAAGCGTACTCGCTTTCGAGACCCGTCTTATGGCCATTAAGTCGAAGTTTGCATTCTTCAACAATTGTTATAAGGAGCTCATAAACCTGATCAGCAATGTCCTTTCTATGAACCATAAGATGCCGAAAGACATGTACCAGTCAAAAAAAGTTTTCTTCTCTTGGTATGGAGTATGAGAAGATTTATACGTGCCAAGATAACTGCATGCTTTTCTGGAAAGAACATAAGAATGAGATGCAATGCTTAAAATGTGGTAAACCAAGGTTCGTAGACATCGTAAATGAAGACGTTGAAAAGGTGATGACATAAGTTGCTCATAAGCAACTTCATTACATGCCTTTTACACATCAAGTGAACGATTGTTTCTTTCAAAGAAAACCGCTAGGCATATGAGATGGCATAAGGAAGGTGTACGTGAAAACGACCAAGTAATGGTGCACCCATCTGATGGTTAGGCATGGAAGGCTCTAGATCATTTTGACACAGACTTTGCTAGGGATGCGAGGAATGTTCGCATCGGGTTGGCAACAGATGGATTCATTCCTTTCAATGTAACGACACTATCGTACTCTTGTTGGTCTATCTTAGCTATTCCATACAACCTTCCACCATCGTTTTGTATGAAATATGAATTGATGTTCCTGTCTCTCATTATACCTAGTCCAGAGCATCCCGGAACACACCTCAACGTGATGCTGAAGCCCTTAATTGAAGAGTTGAAACAATTGTGGAAAGAAGTTGAAGCATATCACTATGACTAGAAGCAAAAATTTAATCTTCGAGTTGCGTATCTATGGCCGGTCCAAGATTTTCTGGCATATGGTATTTTTTCTAGTTGGAGTTTTCATGGAAGGCTGACATGTCTAATATGTGCTAAGGACACAGATTATTTCCATCTTAACTTCAAGGGAAAATTTTGTTACTTTAATTGTCATAGATGCTTTTTGCCCATGAATCACCCATTTAGGTAGCAGAGGAACACTTTCAAGAAGAACAATGTTGTTGTAAAGGGTCCACCAAGGCGTTTAAGTGGTACAGAGATCGTTGATATGCTGAATGAGTTGGTCCTTAATGAAATTGTGGATGGATTTGCAGGATTCGGAACCGAACATAACTACACCCACATATGTGGCTTATGAGAACTGTCGTATGTCAAATCACTGATTCTGATGCACAACATTGACGTCATGCATCAGGAACATAATGTTGGTGAAAGCATTATAAACACATGCATGGATTTTGTGGAAAGGACAAAAATAATATAAAGGCAAGAAGAGATTTAGCTGAGATTTGTAATCGACCAACTCTTTAGTTGACGAATAGTGGTGGCAAGCCACGTGCCCCATTTTATTTAAAACCTAAAGAAAAGAAACAAGTAATGAGGTGGTTGAAAAAATTGAAATTCCTAGGTGGTTATGCCACGAGATTTAGAAGAGCTGCGAATTTGAAGACAAGGAAGTTAAATGGATTGAAAAGTCACAATTACCACATAATAATGGAAAGACTCCTTGTAATGTTTCATGGGTACTTGAATGATGATGTGTGGAAGGCGTTGGCTGAGCTGAGCCATTTTTATAGACAACTTTGTGGTAAAGAAATTAATAAGGAGATGATGGAGAAGTTTAAGAAAGAGACACCGGTGCTTTATGTAAATTGGGAAAAATATTTCCTCTAGGATTCTTCAACCCAATGCATCATTTACTAGTTCATCTTCTATATGAAGCTAAGGTAAGTGGCCTTGTGCAGTATAGGTGGATGTATCACATTGAAAGGTCCCTAAAGAAGCTTAGAGCGATGGTTGGCAATAAAGCCAAAGTTAAAGGTTGCATCGCAGAAGAATTTAAAATGAAAGAGATAGCATACTTCACTAGTGTATACTTCGCTGAGCATCACAATATGAACACATACTATACGGTTCCATGTGGATGAAGATGTTCCTTGTAGTGACCCTCGAATTTTTCATTGGAAGGGCATAACTGTTGGTGTCTCCACGACACATTGTGTAACTCAAGAAGAACGAAGATATGCCTTGCTCTACATGTACTCAAACATGGAAGAGATGGATCAATATTACATGGAAGTGAATGCTTTCTAATTTTATATTTTACTGACGATGGTTCATAGCTTGTTTGTTTACCTATTCATTTACAATGACAGTATGTTTGATTCGAAATACTTGACGTCCGGTCGTCAACCAACGGAGAAGCAATTAGATAAGCTGCGTTAGGAAGGAATAAATGGAGGGCCTAGTTTCCTCACTTGGTTCAAAGAACATGTAAATCCTCACTTCACACGTATTATTTTACTATATTAGGTTAATTATCTTATAAACCCATATGATTTGCAGTGCGTACTCGCCGGCAATATATATATGGACCTGCGATAGCTCTCTTATGGAAGTATTACTGCCAAAAGTTACGGTCGATATGATGTGAATGATTTTCTCTTCCATTCAACTAATTTTGAGGTGTCTCGACCTCTCACGACAACAACTAATATTGGAGTTATTACAAGGGTCATTTATGCCCAAGGACAAGAAACTAAGTATTATGGAATCAACAAAAATATAATCGAGTACAACTTTGCTGGGAATAAGGGGCTGAAAGTAATCTTCTTCAATTGTGATTGGTTTGAAAGCAAACATGGTACTCGAGAAAACCAATTTGGGATGGTTGAAGTCAAACACTCGGAATGACTACATGGTTGTGATAATTTTGTACTTGCTCACCAAGTCGAGCAGGTGTATTATATGTCGTACCCATGTGAAAAATTAAGTGCTTGGTGGGTAGTGTACAAAGTGAATCCTCAGGAACATCTACAGACCCCTGGTGATGGTGCTTATCAATTGTAGGTTGGAGAGGTCGATGAGGTTTACCAAGATGGTGAATTGTCGAGTTCGTTTAATGTAGAGCCAGACTTGCCAGCAAATTCTTTACTTCGTGATGCTAATGATGCAACCGCTTTCGAGAAAAGGAAACGACAACATAAGAACAAAAAAGTAACATGGCGTGCTTTGGGGAGAATGTAACAAATTGATCCTGATTTTAACGATAATTGACAAGTAATTGTTATTATACATTGTGTATGTCAAATATATTTCATGTTACATTTTTTCATTAGTTCTAGCTTTTAGTACTAATAAATACTCATTTTTGCTTGTTTTTAATAGGATGTCGAAAAATTTGAAGAGTATTACAAAGAAAGTTTTTGGGAGGAATAGTACGTTGAGTGAGGACACCCTATTCTAGGGTAGTTCTGTTTCCACAAGTAGGCGTCGTGAAGAGCTATTGAGATACTGTCGACCTAATATTATGGCGTCAAATTGCATTTCAAAGAGATGATGAGGTAACCTTGAAATTGAATTTTATGCCAGTTACAAACTATTACTAATTGTTTTCATACCATTTTGTAGGATGAAGAGAATGACCTGGAGGGTGCGGGTCAGGAGGATCAGACGAAGGGTGCGGGGCAGGCGGAGGGAGCGGGGCGGGAGGAGGGTGCGGGGAAGGGTGACGTAGAGGCTTTAGGTTCATCCACACTTTATTTCAGGATGAGCCACATAGTCGCCCCACTTATAGCCCCTTCAGGTGGAAACAAGATCAAGATCACGCCTGTAGGTGATGGGTAAGTCTCATACTCTAGTGTTTTCCTTTATTGTCAAAAATTTCATTCAGTTTACTGACTTTATTTATTATTTATTTCTAGATCTTGGATTGACTCTCGGTTTGATGACACTTCGAGGGTCGGGCAGGTTAACTAGGTTTTGGGTAACCTATGTCGTCTTCACTACCCAAGGGTGCTAACACAATCGACCGGTGAACGTTGACTATGCACAACATGGGACCAATACCGGTTTGCTCCTGAAGGGGCCCATGGAACTGCCCAGGGTGTGGTTTGTCATGACTTCTGTGTATGATATCTTTCATGCATTGTTTTGTTTTACCTTAATTGTGGATTTGTGTGGTTACTAATCATGTTTTTTGTAGTTACATTTTTGCTTGCTAGAATCGGGCAATCACCACAATCATGCCCTTGTTGTCTTAAACAACAATGCACATAAGGTGGTGAAGGACGCAATTTTGTATGCCCAGATTCAAGCAAATAATGCGTTCTACAAGGAGAAGCTAGGGCAACAAATGAACAAGGCGATGGGTTCTTCAACAATCTACTTGACTGAGGAGCAATATCATTCGGTACACAATTCTAACTCTTTTAATCTTATATTTTTAAGATTTATTTTCATATAATGCAGAAACATAACATCCTTTCAGGTGAGGATTTTGTGGATTGCAAACAGTGACGATGCCTACTTTGAATTATGCAAGCTTTGGTCTTCAGATAATTTCAAGAGCGTTTCTGAGAAGAAAAGACAATGTCATGGAACGGATCTGAAGCACCGATATGGCACCGATGGTCATATCCGCCTGGCTAAATGCATGGTAAGACCTACAGTTGTCACTTTATCTTTATATACATTGTAATGCGACTAACTCATCTCTATAGGAAGTTAAAACTTGTGTTCCACCAAGTGACATCGAGGTTTACATCGATGGTCATAAAGGAGTGCCGATACTCCAACAATCTGCCTTAAAAGTCCAGGCCATCATCAATCACCATGAAGGATGTCATCAATTGTAACGGTCGTTCTTAACAATTAACACTTCACAGTCATTAGTACGGTAATTCATTATCATTTGTAACCCCGTAGGATCCATGTTGAAGATCATGGGCCTCATGGCTCCAAAAGTAATGAGTGATTGTCAACGAAAGTGAACAGATAGAGTAGATGAAGAGGAGATGAGACTTGTCGGTTCTAGGTCCGCGTGTGACTCAGGTACACGGCGGCAAACGATGGCCGGGCAGAGGGGCCGTGGAGTCGGGCCGACCCAATCCGAGTACATGGGATAGGAACAGCAGGGGATCCGCTGGTCTGTTGACCGGGTTTGACTCAGGTAAATGGGCGGTGAGCGATTGCTGTGCTGAGGGAGCTACGAAATTGGGCTGGCCCAATCCAGGTGTTCGGTGCGAAGACAACGAACACTTTATCGATTTCAATGTAAGATTGACGCACCTATCCAAATCGTTTATCGAGGATCCGACAGTCCTGAAGTGAAGCCGTAGCTGCTACGAAAGCTCCGCATCAGGGCAAGTTACCTTTAGCTAGGATTTTACTATTTTGCCTTATAGACCCATAGTTTGTGTTTGTCTATTCTGTAAAAAACCTAAGGGCATTTTAGTCTCTCGTAGTTTATTTCTACGTCTATAAAAAACCCTAAGAGAACATAACATAAATTTTTCAGACCATGATTTGAATTATTTACCTAGATTCTTGAATACTTAGGCATTTGTGACTTTAAGAGAATTAAAAATAAATCTTTTCTGAAAATTCATATTTTTCTGAATTTATTTTATTTCTCTAAAATTAGTTGTGTAAAATTATGCCTTGCTTCAGTTCACATGATATATCCGATATATTTCATACGCATGGCTTTTATGCTTTAAAATTGAAAAATGATCATCATTGCTTTTGGTAACTAGCATGTGTAGACTGAATGCTTTTGCTATCATTTACATACTTGGTAGCTAAGTCCTTTACTTAGATGCTGATATGCAACTTGTACATTTATATGCTTTAACATGGAAAATATGTTGTAAAATGATAAAAATCATAAAAATAAAAATACATGCCTTTTATGCTTAAGTGAAAAGATCCATGTGGGTTTGCTGTGTCGCATTGCATTGTTCTGGACTACATACCATAACACATTGGTATGAACTAGGACATTGTAATGTATGCCAAGAATAATGTCTTAAGCTTCTCATGATCCTATTCTGGCCTAGGCTTGACTTGGTTGGTTAGCATAAGGTTGACATGCAAATAACCCATGACACAAATGAAAAGGAAAAGAAAAGGCCTGAAAATAAAAAAGATAACAAGTTTGTTGAAGCTCTTTGTTCCGGACAATGCTTATCTTGGTAGATATCAGCTAGCCTTTGCATCTCATGTTTTACCTTGCTTGTCAACTAGAAAATGTGGTGATGCTTTATTTGCAAAAATCTGAAAATACGTGCTAATGACTTTCTTTGCATATCATCTATTGCACTGATCATGGAATGTGTCTTAGACAGTATGTATTTTGCTATACTCCACTTGCACCCTAGTTGCATTCATTGCATATTTTGAGGGGGAGTTGTATTTTAGGGGGAGTTTGAGTCTGTGTCTCTTTAGATTGCATTTAGTCTCACTTGATGAGTCCAGTTGTTAACAAGGGAGAGAAATTTTGGATTACTTGATCTCTTAGAAGAGTTTAGGGGGAGTTTTGGCTTTCTCTGGAATTTGTTTCAGGGGGAGTTTTAGTCTCTTTTGCCCTTACTCTTTGGATATCCTTGTTTATATTTTAGAGATTGCACTCATTTGGAATTTTCGTTGATTTCTTTTCTATTTAAACATAATGATGATCCTTTTCTGGTTTTTGTTTAGCTTTTGGTCATTAAGGTTAAACCTTTTATTTTATTTTTTCTTTATGTTTTCTTATGTTTTGTTTTCGTGTTTCCACATGTGTTCGTAGGTTCTAAAGCATTGATGAAGAGGGTGTTGACAATGCACTCATCAAGGGGGAGATTAAAGAGCAATGTTGAAGATCATGGGCCTCATGGCTCCAGAAGTGATGAGTGATTGTCAATGAAAGTCAATAGAGGAGACGAAGAGGAGACGAGACCTGTCAGTTCCAGGGCCGTGTGTGACTGAGGTAGATGGGTGATGAGCGACGACCGGGCAGAGGGGACACAGAGTCGGGCCGACCTAATCTGGGTACAAGGGACAAGAATGGTAGGGGATCCACTGGTCTATTGACCGGGTTTGACTCAGGTAAATGGGTGGTGAGCGATTGATGGGCTGAGGGAGTTGCGGAATTGGGCCAACCCAATTCGGGTACTTGGTGCAAAGACAACTAACGCTTTGTTGGTTTCGGCATAAAACTGATACACGTATCCAGACCGTTTATAGGTGATCTGACGGTCCTAAAGCGAAGTTGTAGCTGTTACGAAAGCTCCTCATCAGGACAAATTACTTTAGTTAGGATTTTACTATTTTGCCTTTTCGGCCCACATTCTGTTTTAGTCGAGTCTGTAATAAAACTAAAGGCATTTTAATCTTTCCTAGTTTATTTCTACGTCTATAAAAAACCTTAAGGGTATATTGGATTTTTCCTGATTTATTGGGCTGCATATAAATAAGATCCCAATCCTTAGGTTCCTCAAATCACATAATAGAAAAATAAGAGTTCTCACTTTTTACCGTATCTTCTCTACCTTTGGCTACAGCCGCCGCCGCTTCGTGCTGGCAATTTTTCTTAGCTATTCTGCCGATTTTTATTCCTTCCCGAGAGACAACGTCTCTATCTTGTTTTCTTGGAAGCCTGTGATTTGCACTTGGTCTTTGCACGGGAGACGACGTGGGCCAGAGAAGCACAACCCCATGCTCGCGACAAGACCTTCGGGACGCTTGGCGCGGTGGAAGATACGAGGTGCATGAGGCACGAGGCACGGTACAAGAGAAGTAGCTCCAGAGTCCGGTTGGCGCCATCCCGATGCTCACCATTCTTGTGTAGAGCCAAGGCACAAGACTATGCACGAACAAGACAATGCACCAAGCACATTTCGATCTAGCCAGCAGCCTACGCCTGACATTTCTTCTGCCTTAGGGGGTGTTTGGTTTGGGGTTGCTAAAGTTTAGGGACTAAACTTTAGTCCCTAAACTTTAGCCCTTTAGTCCCCAAAACCTTGCTAAAAGGGACTAAAAGTACTAATTACCTCTCAGCCCTCACTCTCTTTTAGTCCTTTAGTCCTTAGAACCAAACAGCAAGGGACTAAAGTTTAGTCCTATAAAAAAGAGGAGACTAAAGTTTAGTTTAGTCCCTAAAGGAACCAAACAGGCCCTTAGACTTCTCTTTTGTGCGCATCGACACTTCTACTCAACACAAGCATGGATCCCTACACAGGTTAATTTTAGGTGATTATTTTCTTAACTCTTGTTCTTAATTTTGTTTAGTTAAATAAGTTGAATTGTGTATTTTTATGTGATTTATTTACTGATTTTTGTGATGTTGCTTGGATTATCGCAAGTCATGAGTTTTATGGAATGTGTGATGAACTTGTTATTTTCTATGTGTGATGAACTTGTTATTAGATCGGTGAGCTGTTATCGAATCTGTCTTTAAGCACTTTATTGGTGTCTTTTACGATCAGGACACGGTCATTTTTAGGCGAGATTATTCTTAGTGCTTATGATTTATCAGACTGTTGCATCACATTTTAATTGACAGGACAATGATAGCGCTATTTTCATCTGTGTTTTTGGTGTAAGTTTTATTTTTCTACTGATTATCTTTTGAGGTGCGTTTGGCGTTGAGAGAAGGGCATTGATTCGAAAGAATTTTTTAGGTGCCCATTCACCCCCTTTGGTCGCTACTCTCGGTCCTACAACCCTCAATCCCTCTCATATAAAGGGATTGGAAGGAACATCTAGAGAGGCATGCTCATAAAAGCTCTGACACGCTCTCAGAAGTAGTAACACCCACAATAAGGACTCTACATTCGTAAGGAAGATTGATTCACCTTAATCATACACACATGAGTAGGGCTATTATCCTCGAGGAGGCCCGAACCTATATAAACACCTGGGTCCCCTCTCTTTTTGCCTTATTTGTTAAGGTAACTCTTGATTCACCTTCACGACTCCCCTTTCTACCTACACAAATCAAACTATGGGTACCCCCGTAGGTTATTGTTGTTCCCATGGAACTAAAACTAGCGTGCCAAGTAGGGGCGAGTTTTGTTTCCACGGATCGAATCAATGGCAGTCATCTGCGAAGTTAACACCAAGGTGCCAATGGGTGCCATGATCGCCTTCGAAACACAGACTTTCGTTGGTGATTGCATGAACCAATTGGTTCCAATCTTCACCACAATGGGTGAGGCAAAAGCTTCACGTACACCAACAACACTCACGCCGCTGGCCCAAACGACCAAGCATCTTGCTTCACCTAAGGCATATCCTTGGGGCCCTTGTGCTCCCAAGCGGTCGGCTCCGCCTAGGACTCATCCATAGGTCTTCATCGACTCACCCTCTAACTACATCATATTTTCCAACTCCGAAGGGTGCACCATTCAATAACGACAATTCTCCACGGTCGTAGCAGAGCGACCTCGCCGAATGATCTTGCATACACTATGGTTTTCAAAGGTCATGATGTGTACCGCGCACCCACGACGAACCTAGTTGCCATCGAAAGGACATTGGCTACGCTCCCTGATATGCTCGAGCTCCAAAGTGCTCACGGCATGACTCAGGCAACGGTTGCTCAGCTGGTCAAGCCAGCACCCTCCCACCGACCTCAGTCTTAGGACTAGAGTTCATGTTCTTGACCCTCTAGATGGTTGGAACACGATTGCCAAAGCGAGCACGGAGGAAGCACCTACATTGGTGATGCTCATCACATCATCAATGATTAGCTCGATGCGCATAATGCCATCATTCGCCAATGACAAGAACGAGAGCACGAGGAGCTACATCGCACTAGGGGTGAACTACACCGACCTCGATATCTTGTGCTATGATGGCTTCCTCGCTTTCTCCGAATGACTTCGACCGGTCGAATGGCCCCGCAACATCCGCCCAATAGGGGTCACACCGTATGATGGTAACACTGACCCATCCTAGTAGCTACGATTATATTATATGGAAATTCATGCAGATGGAGGAGACCAAGATATCATGGTCAACTACCTCTCTGTTATGATGTCTACATCTGTCGTGAGCTGGTTGGCTTCGCTCCCCGAAAGTTCCATCAATTCCTAGATGATTTGTGCGAAACATTAATCAACAATTATCAAGGAACATGGTAGAGGCCTACCTCATGACATGACACACGCCAAATTCACCAAAGGGAAGGAGAGTCCCTGAGGGAATATTTAATAATACACCGAGAAGTGCAAGATCGTAGCCAGCATCTCCGATGCAAATGTGATAACCACCTTCCCACATGGTCTAAGGAAACCATCAGAACTATTTCGCTATCTGGTGATGAACGAGCTAAATAATTTTGGCCACATGATCACCATTGCCAAGCAATTCGCTAGCGTTGAAGACGCCGAATGGGAGAAAATGTTCCTAAATTTAGTGGAGACTTGTAGATGAAGAAGGAGCACTTCCGATCGCTAGCACATCATCGGTCACCTAAGCTTTGAGATTGCGACAATCCTGAGTCCTCTATTCAATACAAGAACAAGACTAGATGCTGAAGGAAGCGGGGGAAAACCCTGACCCGATAGGCATCATCGGGATGACAAGGAAAAGAAGTCTGACAAGGACAAGATGGAAGGTGATGATCCATCTATGGAGAAAGACTTCCAAGAACTCAAAAGAATGGTCTCCATGATATTATTTGATGGGGAGGGGGCGATTGCCTTCGAATCTAAACGCTAGTAGAAGTTGATGGCCCACCGCATCAATGCCATTAACACTCCAGCAAACGAGTGTCTAAGATGGTCAGAAATACTGACACCTTCGACCGACAAGATCATTGGACACTATGTCCCTAAGCGCGAATGCTTCTTGTTTGTCGTCGATCTAGCCGTCCTCAAAGTACACTTCAAAAGGGTGCTAGTCGATGGTGCCAGTGCCCTTGATCACTACAACAAAATAGATTTCTTTCGTCGGCCAAATTAACTTCCGTCGGCTTTTGGGAAATCTGACGGAAGTTAAATAACTTCCGTCGGCTCCTGGAGGCCGACGAAAGTTAACTTAACTTCCGTCGACTTCTGACAGTGGCCGACAGAAGTTAGCGGGGATTTTTCCGCGGCCGATCGGATCCCCTAAATTCCGTCGGCCGGCATTAAAGCCGACGGAAGTTATTAGCGGCCTTTTCCCCCAACCGCGCCCGCGTACAGGGAGACCTAACTCCCTGTACGCGCCCATGCCGCCGTCTCCCGTGCCCAGCCCACGCCGCCGCCTCCCGCCTCTGCCGTCACCGCCCGCCCTCACTGCCTCCCGCCCCTCCCGCGCGCATGCACCAGCGCCCGCCTCGGGCCGCTGCCCACCTCGGCCGCTGCCCACCCGCCCTCGCTGCCTCCCACCCCTGCCGCCGCTGCCCGCCCTCGCCGCCTCCCGCGCGCACACGCCGCCGCCCGCCTCCGGCCCGCACCACCGCCCGGCCGTCCGACGCTCGCCTCCTGCCAGCACCGCCATCCGCCCCACCGCCGTCTCCAACGCCGCTGCCCGGCCCGCGCCACCCGTCCCGACCGTCGTCCCCGATCCGACCGCCACGAGCCGTCACCGTCCGCCGGCCTACGCAAATCACAAAGTAATTTTTTCACCGCTTTACGAATTTTTTCGCTTTTTATTTGTGAATTGTTTCATTGGTAAATTGAATTGGTAGAGACGTATAGATAGATATGGATTAAATTTTGTCAATTGATGGATTAAATATTTGACATGGATTATTCTAATAGACGTGTATAGGGAGTAAATGTTGAATGATAGTATGAATCTTGTTTTATATGCGATATTCTTTTTTCATATGCAATATATGTTGTGATAGTATGTATAAATTATGCATGATTTCATTGGGTGATTAATATTATATCTATATATACTTTATTATATATACTTCTTTTCGTATGCAATTTTTTATTTGAAAACAACGTAGATAGTGTAACGAAACCTATGTGTCACCCGTTTCGGACCAACATGTCTCACACGTGTCATGCGTGTGAGATGTGTAGGTCCGAAATTGTCCCTTTTTGGACAGCCTCAGAGTGGGCGACAGAGCGTGGTTTTATGATGAGTCATGAGTCCGAATGGGATTTCAGTAACATAACCTTGTTGTTCTCCATTGCACCACTGTCAGGCGTGCAATTGGAGAACAGCGGGGTTATGCTGCTGAAATTTCGTTCGGACTCATGGCTCGTCAAAAATACCACGTTTTGTAGGTCACTCTTGGGTGGGTTTAGGACCTATCTTTTCCTATACACCATGGTTGTCATGGCGTCGACTAGGCGACGCCTAGGCACCGACTAGGCGTCCCGGCCGCCACTACTTCCCCTCCCCTTGCGAGTTGCGCCGCCGCCTGCCTCTGTCCCTTCCGCCACCGGCCGCGGGCTCTGCTTCCCCTTGCGCCGCCGGCCGCCCGGCAGCCTCTGCTTCCCCTCCGTTGTCTGCTTCCCCCTCCCCTGCTCCCTCGCCGCAGCAGCAGCAAGCAGGCAGTGCGTGAATCTTCTGGGCCGTGCGTTTAGGGTGCGGGGAGTTGGGCCTGATCTTTTGGGCCGTGCGTGAATCCTGTTATCCTGTATGCTATGCCAATTTTTGGTCGCCTAGGCGACGCCTAGGCGCCCACCTAGGCGCCTAGGCATCCAGTCGGTTCGCTGGCGACTGGGTTCGCCGGGGCGCCGTGACAACCATGCTATAGACATAGGCCCGTGGTACTTATGCATGATGCATTCTTGATTGAATGAATGTTTTGCCTATAGAATGGTTGAGGACGACCGACGGTGGATGTATAGTGGTTGGATGAAAAGTGGAGCTCACACGAGGGAGTGGGTAATCAACGCTGAGAAATTTGTTGATCGTGCATTCGCTTTGACAACAAACACTGGCGCGAGGTGCCCATGCATGAAGTGCAGAAATTCTCGTTGGCAAGACAAGAGGACGTTGTCATTGCATATTTGCAAATATGGTTTCGTGCCAGGTTATGAAGTTTGGTCTTTTCACGGCAAGACAGGCCGTGAAAAAACGGTATTAGTAGTGGAAGAAGAAGATGATAGCGTTGCTGACGATAGGATGGATGAGATGGTTGATGCTATACGACCGGAGTTTGAATCAAACCCCGAGGATCCTCCAACACCGGAGGTTCAAAAGTTTTTCGACATCCTTCGAGCTTCAGAAGAGCCATTGCATGAGCACACCACCGTAAGAGTTCTCGCTTTCGTGACCCGTATTATGGCTATTAAGTCAAAGTTTGCATTTTCTAACAATTGTTATAAGGAGCTCTTGAATTTGATCAGCGATATCCTTCCTAAGAACCATAAGATGCCGAAAGACATGTACCAGTCAAAGAAAATGCTTTCTGCTCTCGGTATGGAGTATGAGAAGATTGATGTGTGCCGAGATAATTGTATGTTGTTCTGGAAAGAACATAGTAATGAGGTGTAATGGTTAAAATGTGGTAAACCGAGATTCGTAGAGGTCATAAATGAAGACGGAGAGAAGGTGACGACAGAGGTTGCTCATAAGCAACTTCGTTACATGCCTCTTACACTTCGGGTGAAACGATTGTTTCTCTCAAAGAAAACCGCTAGACATATGCGATGGCATAAAGAAGGTGTACGTGAGAATAATCAAGTAATGGTGCACCCATCTGATGGTGCGGCATGGAAGGCTCTAGATGATTTTGATGCAGACTTTGCTAGTGATGCAAGGAATGTTCGCATCGGGTTGGCAACAGATGGATTCACGCCTTTCAATGTAACGCCATCGTCGTACTCTTGTTGGCCTGTGTTTGCTATTCCATACAACCTTCCACCTTCATTTTGTATGAAATATGAATTTATGTTCCTGTGTCTCATTATACCCGGTCCAGAGCATCCTGGAACACGACTAAACGTGATGCTGAAGCCCTTAATTGAAGAGTTGAAACAATTGTGGAAAGGAGTTGAAGCATATGACTATGACCAGAAGCAAAAATTCAATCTTCGAGTTGCGTATCTATGGTCGGTCCACGATTTTCCGGCATACGGTATTTTTTCTGGTTAGAGTTGTCATGGAAGGTTGACATGCCCGATATGTGCGAAGGACACAGATTGTTTCCGTCTGAACTTCGGGGGAAAGATTTGTTACTTTGATTGCCATAGATGCTTTTTGCCCTTGAATCACCCATTTAGGTTACAGAGGAACAATTTCAAGAAGGACAGTATTGTTGTAAAGGGACCACCAAGGCGTTTAAATGGTAGAGAAATCACTGATATGCTGAATGAGTTGGTCCTTAATGAAAATGAGGATGGATATGTACAAACCTTCTTTACTAATAAATGTTTGTTTGTACTTATTTTGAATAGGATGTCGAAAAAGGTGAGGAGTGTCACGAGGAAGCTCTTCCGCTTGGGGAGTTCATCGGTGAGTACTCCGGCGAGTACACCGACGAGTCAGGAGGACACCCTATTCTAGGGTAGTTCCTCTTCGTCAAACAGACGTCGCCAAGAGCAGCTCCTGAGATGCATAGATCCGACATTAATTGGTCGGCCTATTGAATTTCAACTAGATGATGAGGTAACTTTCAGATTGTTTTTTATGCCAGTTATAAACTATTACTAATTGTTTCAATACTGTTTTGTAGGAGGAAGAACACTTGGAGAGTGCGGGTCACGAGGATCATCCAGTGGGTGGGGGGCAGGAGGGGGATGTCCCAGAGTGTGCGGCACAGAGGGATGACCCAGAGGGAGTGGGGCAGGGGGATGACCCGGAGGGTGCGGGGCAGGGGGATCTCCCGGAGGGTGCGGGTCAGGAGGAAGGGGCTGAGGCTGCCGGCGGGTCCTCAGTATCTTTTAGGATGAGCCTCCTGGTCGCCCCACCAGTAGTCTCTTCCGGTGGAGCCAAGATCGAGATTACGCTTGTAGGTGACAGGTAAGTGTAATAATCTTCTGTTGTTTTGCTTTTTTTTCAAAAAATTTCTTTCACTAAACTGACTTTATTTATTATGTATTTCTAGATCTTGGATTGACTCTCGGTTTGACGGCACTTCGAGGGTCAGGCAGGTTAACCAGATATTGGGTAACCTGTGTCGTCTACACTACCCAGTGGTGCTGACAATGCCGACCGGTGAGCGGGTTCTATGCCAAACATGGGACCAGTACCGGTTTGCTCCTAACGGGCGCCACGGAACTGCTCAGGGGGCGGTGTCTCATGACTTCTGAGTATGCATGTGTTTTTTCAATCTTCTTTTAGGCTTTTCGAGTTACAACACTTTACTAATCATTACTTTTGCAGTTACGCTTTTGCTTGCCAGAAGTCGGCAATCACCATAACCATGCCCTTCAAGTCTTCAACAACAATGCACATAAGGTGGTGAAGGACGCCATTTCGTATGCCCGCATTCAAGCGAACAATGCTTACTACAAGGAGAAGCTAGGGCAACGAATGAGCAAGGCGACGGGCTCATCGTCAATCTATTTGACTAAAGAAGAATATCGTTCGGTAAACAATCCTAACTTTTTAAATCTTCGATTGTTGAGATTTGTTGTCATATAATACAAATAGCATCTCTGTTCAGGTGAGGATTCCGTGGTTTGCAAACCACGAGGACGCATATTTCGAATTCTGCAAGATTTGGTCTTCAGCCGCATTTAAGAAGACTTCCGAGCAGAAAAGACAATGCCGCGAGACAGATCCGAAGCACAGATATGGTGTCGACGGACATATTCGCCACGGTAAACGCATGGTAAGACCTCCTTCTGTCACTCTCTAGCTATAGATACATTGTAATGTGACTAACTCATTTCTAATGTACAGGAAGCGACATCTGGCAACGTGCCAAGTGACATAGAGGTGTATACCTCTGGTCACAAAGGAAGCGATCCTACACAGCCAGATGTCTTGTGTAGCCAGACAGCCACGGACCATTTGGTGAGATGTTATTAAGAGTTTACATAATTTCATTTTCCTGCGTCTAGCTAATCGAACATGTTTTTTGCAGGCACAGTATGGTGAACACATGGTTCGACTCCATGGAGAGGACTATGATTGGCGGAGAGAACCTGTCGACCAAATGGCCGTGTACTCCAGCGGAGGTGGCAAAAGCCATGGACGGTGAGACAATGTTTTTATTAATGTTTTGTGTATGGTATTGTGATGGCAACTAACTCATTCAATGTTGCAGGTACTCCATGTTCAATGGAGTTATTGACTCGAGAGCGGTGAGAGCTCAGAAGTCAGCTCAGTCGTCGTAGAGCTCCGTCGGAGTTGGCTCCAGCCGTCGTCGCTCTTTAGAAACCTCGGAGGTGGATCGAGTGAGGGAGGAAATGAGGCAGGAAATGAGGCGGCGCGACGAGTACTATACCGCCTGCTTAGCACAACAGCAAGTGATGATCCAAGTAAGTTTAGTTTGGAGTGTTGTAGTTAAAAAGTATTCAGAAATAGGTTTAGAACTAACTGATTACATTACAACATGTGTAGCAACTAGCCCAGCAGCATGGTGGATTTGACATGTCCAATTTCCAACCACTACCTCCCCCACCACCACCATTATATTCTACATCACCTGAGGTACCTCCTGACATATCGTTACTTCATATACTTAAGTTAGTGTTTAGAAGAGTAGTTGAGTTAATTCGTTCTCTAATTTTGTCTATTTCTTTAGACTTTCCTTACGCCTGGCCAGGATGGATCCTCTCGGGCAAATGTGGATGAAGCGGGAGGCAGCGGCGGCACCCACGACCCAAATGTGGGTGAAGCGGGAGGCAGCGGCGGCACCCACGACCCAAATGTGGGTGATCAGTGAGTATGGATGTGTAGTGTGAATCTCGATGTGTTATGTGACTTTTTATGTGAATTTGAATGGTATATGTGAATGCGGATGTGTATTGTGACTTTGAATGTGAATTAAGTTGTGTTATGTGATTTTGGATGTGATGTTTGAAGTTTTGGATGTGAGAAGTGATTTTGGATGTTATATGTGAAGTTTGAATGTGATTTTGGATGTGAAATGTGAATTTAGATGTGTATTGTGAATGTGATTAAAATTGTGGTTGGATGTGAGTGTGAGTAGGGGAACCAGGAAAAAACAAAAAAAAAATACCAGCTAACTTTCGTCGGCTTTTACCATAGCCGACGGAAGTTAGCTGGTTTCGGCCACGTGGGCAGAAAGGCTAACTTCCGTCGGCTAGGGCCAAAGCCGACGGAAGTTAGGTTGAAGTTAGGGGAACCTAACTTCCGTCAGCTTGACGTGGCCGACGGAAGTTAGCGCCCCCTCTGCTGATGTGGCAGAGTTCGGGGCTAACTTCCGTCGGCCACGTCAAGCCGACGGAAGTTAGCTAACTTCCATCGGCGGCCGACAGAAGTTAGCTAACTTCCGTCTCCTCGCTTCTGTCGGCCAAAGGCCGACGGAAGTTAGCGTTTTGCCGACGGAAGTTAGCTTCTTCCGTCGGGAAAGGGCTAACTTCCATCGGCTTTGGCCAACGGAAGTTGCCTAGATTGTTGAAGTGGATGTCCTATTCAATGGGACATTGGCCGCACTCGGCATCGACCACTCGGCACTCCAGAAGATGGACACCCCTTTTTATGGGATTGTCCCAGAAAAGCCTCCATCCCTCTCGGCACAATCACCATGCCGGTGATGTTTGGCACTCAGGACAACTAAAGGATCGAGCACATCAAGTTCTATGTCCCACTACACCTATTTTGTCCTCAAGATTCCTGGGATAGGAGAAGCCTTCTCCGTAAAAGGAGATGTCACCACGTCACACGCCTGCGAGCAAGACAACCTCGCCCTTAGTGAGGCCCTGGATATATCTATTTGAATGGATGAGATGATCTAGGATGCCAGAACAACGCTGACCACGAGGCTTGAGATGGCATGCTCCGTGTCTTCCTTGACAAGTTTGGGGCATTCTCCAGCTGAATACAAGACTATTCTGCTCTTAGACGTCAACCCCTCCAAGATGGTGCTGATCGGGACAACACTTGATCCTAAATTGGAAACCGCACTCATCAGCTTCCTTTGCTCCAATGTCGACATATTCGCCTGGCAGCCTTCTGATATGCCAGGCATACCCTGGCTGCTCAGCCAGTCAAATAGAAGCTACGAAGATTTGCGGAAGACCACAAGAAGGCCATCAAAGAGGAAGTATCCTGCCTCCTAGCGATAGGGTTCATAAAGGAGGTACAACACATGGACTAGCTAGCCAACCCGTTCCTTATAAAGAAGAAGAACGGGAAATGGAGAATGTGTGTTGATTACATAGATCATAACAAGCGATGTCCAAAAGATCTATATTTGCTACCATGAATTGACCAAGTTTTTGACTCAACTACAGGTATTGCCCACTTGTGCTTCTTAGATTGCTACATAGGCTACCATCAAATCAGCATGAAGGAAGAAGATCAAAAGAATACAACATTCATCACCCCATTTGCTGCATACTACTACACGTCAATGTCCTTTGGGCTGATGAATGCGGGGGCTATGTACCATTGGGCCATTCAGCGATGCTTATATGATCAAATTAGCCACAATGTCAAAGCCTATGTTGATGACGTTGTTATCAAGGCTAAGAAGTCAAAAGAACTTATTTTGGATATCCAGGAGATGGTGAACAACCTTCGTTAGTTTCGATGGTGGCTCAACCCACAGAAATGTGTGTTTGGAGTCTGACTGGAAAACTTCTTGGATTCATCGTCAGTAGTGGGGCATCAGAACCAATACGGAGAAGATCTCGACAATATTGAACATGGCATGTCCTGAGAACATCAAACATGTTCAACGTTTGACAGGTTGATTGACCTCCCTTGGCCAGTTTATTTCATGTCTCGTAGAGCGCGGAATGCCATTCTTCAAGCTGCTAAAGAAGGAGGATTTCGTTTGGACGCAAGGAGCCGATCAAGCATTCTTTGACCTCAAGAAGTTCCTATCTTCTCTGCCAACCCTCACCGTGGTGACCGTCGGAGAAACACTCCTGCTCTACATCGCCGCTACGACCCACGTGGTCAGCACCAACATGGTTGTTGAGCGACCCAAAGATGGACACGCCTATTCTGTCCAAAGACCGATATATTTCATATCGGATGTACTCGGTCCATCAAAGATCCAATACCCTCGGGTGTAGAATCTCTTGTATGCCATACTCATTCCTCCCATAAGCTCAAGCATTATTTTGAAATCTACTCAATGGAAGTGGTAACTAAGTTTCCCCTCAGTTACATTCTACGGAATCGGGACACCACTGTACGAATCGTCAAATGGTCTATCGAGCTGAGGGAATACACCCTAGACTTCAGACCGTGCACCACCATCAAGTCTAAGGCGCTGACCGACTTTGTAGCCGAGAATTGGACTATGTACTTCGATGGGTCTCTCGGTCTCGAAGGATCCGTGTTGACACCATGATTTAGTAGAGCCTGGGCGCACTAAGGATGCCGCACAGTCAACAAAAGTAAAAGGAGTATAGTAAAAGGTGGTCAAAGAATCGCGTCCATATTGTTGCAGCATGACTAGATATGAAAGAGTCGATGAAGGAGAGAGAAGATAAAGATGATATAGAATCAGTTACAATGTAGATTATTTGGACAACAAGTCCCAGGACTATAAATATGTTTCTAATTATCTAGTTTTAGAGGACAAACATAATCAATCATAAAAAACTACTACTTTCGGTGCATTGCCATCCTTGGATTCCCATGGTTAATCCCGGTGGGACTTGGCACTTGGAACCGGGCTGCATCATTTCGATCTCTGGCGAAGAGGTGAGTCCCACCACCCTGACGGTCACATCGAATAGGTTCGTGTTTTTTGAGGCTGCATTGTATCGATCTCTTGAGGTATCGGTCCGATCGATGCGATCACCGGGTTTATCTTGGTATATTTTGCTAGGTCTAAGGCTGCATCGTTTTAATCTCCTAGATTGATGTGAATTAGGTGTCATAGTTTGAGGCTTCATCGGTTATGTCCGATATCTTGATCTATTGTATCTTGTTCATGCTATGTACCATTCATCTAAATAAAGTATGCCTGATCCATTGAAGTGTTATTAATTTATCGTGATTAGCAACTATCTCGGTTTGGTTTGATCTTGTAGTTATGGTAATTTAATGGTATGATTATGTTTTTTGGCAAGTTGAGTTTAGTTTCTATTGGAGTACAAGACGATAGGTTATCATTGTTTCCACGCTATATTCCATCTGTGTCTAGGAGGCACTCAACGACCTTGGTGCACAAGGACTTCACCCTATCGACCGATAGTTTGTTCAGCCCGATAGCGTGGGCATGATCATCAGCCCTATGGCCAATAGGTGCGTTTATTCCTGCTTATTTTATTCTCACCATAGTCATCGGCTTGATAGCTGATCAATGTTGCTACTAACATTATTCTTTATTATTCCTAATTAGTTGCAAGGTCAAACTATTTGGCACGCTCATAACCTTCTTTTTTCTTATAAGATTATATGACCTACACTAGAGTTAAGTAGATCTCCCAGGCCACGCGTGTGAACAAAAATACACCAACGTGATTTTTGACACGACCGGTGGGACTACATTTTTCAGATCACTCATCCATGGCGGGCGAGGTTGATGGAAGCAACATCATCCCGATCACCATGGTCGTATTGACCAATGAACAGAGAGCGGAGGTACTTGATCATGTGGAAAACTATAATATATTGTGCCTTGGTGCTTTTGGCATGACTTGTCCTCATGTTGTCTAGAGGAGTTAGTTGACAATGCCAACCACGGCTAGTGATATCCCTCAGTAGGCCGAGAGCCCGTGGTTTACTTTTTAGAAAGCCATTGACAACACTCTATATCACGCTCTCATTAATTAGTCTGAGGTATTGGTTAATACCTTGCACAGGTTTATCAAGAAGACTGTCGAAAGGACAATTGCTCAAGATCCGATGCAAGGCTCGGTGTACTTCTTGACCAATTCTCCGTGGTTACTACAAAACCCTCAACACACTCGGCCGGTGCTATCAATGCAAGGGCCGATAATACAAGGTCCACTGAACACTTCGTTCGACCGAGAAGCTTATGTGATGACCCCGTTACCTAGACCCATGCTCCAAGGCCTAGGTAGATAGGACCCATCCTAGAACACATACCCCTTCGGTAGGGGTACTCCACCATCCCAGCCTTCGGTCGCGCCGCGAGGGCTGATCAGGCAAGAGATACCCAGCCCACGTATGGGATCTTTAGGAACATGTTGTAGAATCTTGTGCCGCTAAGGGGGCCACCCGATGGCATCCCTTAGGGGTACCACCAGACCATGTACTATGGAGTACCACCCTACTCCAACAAAGAACAAAGATACAATGTTGTTCGGCTAGACCAGTATTAGCATCAAATGACTGATCGATACCCCGCGATGAACTAGCAGGAAGATGATTGGGTGAACCAAATTACTGAGGTTATTTGGGATCAGTTTGGGCTCAAGCCCAAAGAACATACCTAAGTGTATCGGCGGCCGTACTCAGAGTGGTTTCATCGGGTGCTGCTGCTGAACCGATACAAGGTCCCCGACTTCACCAAGTTCTCGGCACAGGACTTGGTCTTCATGATCTAGCATATTAGTCGTTTTCTCCCCCAGGTTGGCGAGGCATCGACTGAAGAAGCACTAAAGGTTAGGTTTTCCCACTGTCACTATCGGGATCATCCTTCACCTAGTTCTCGTCATTATCGGTGAACTCTATTAGAGGATGGGATGATCTAGAGAAGAAGTTTCATAAGTATTTCTTCACCGGCATACACAAGATGAAGCTTACTAACTTGACGGCAGTGATATAGAAGATGGACAAGTCAGTACAAAACTATGCGCAAAGATTCCGTGACTTCAGGAGCAGGTGCTATTGACTGAACCTTCTTTGTGACGCACAACTAGCGGAGTTAGCATTCCAGGGGCTCCTGGATTCAATAAAGGAGAGATTCTCATCACAGGAATTTGAGAGCCTCTCACACCTGGTGCATCGTGTATCATCCCATGAGAGCTGATTCCAGGAAGCAAAGAGGGACAAGTATCAGAAAAAAGTGGCATATGCTCACACATCCCTTTGGGACTCCGATGAGGACAACGAGTCTGATGCGGAGGTCAGTTTGGCCAATGGACCAAAAATAAGAAACAGATCATGTGTCCACGAGTGAAGATAGCTAACAAAGGAGAGACGTATGATTTCAGCATCAACAAGGCCAATAGGATATTCAATCACGTGATACCACCTGTCGATGAATTGAAGAAGAAGGAATAATGTAAGTCGCATAACTCCCCGTCTTAGCACACTAACGAATGCAAATTGTTTAGACAGCAGATCTAATCGGCCATGGAGCAAGGCCGAATCAAGTTCGATGATGGGAAAAAGCCAATGAACATCGATGGCCACCTTTTTTCGGTGAACATGGTGCATGCACATCACGTTGATGACCGACAATCGAAGAAGAGTAGGCGGACCAACAGTAGAGTCACGTCCTCGGGTCTGATCAGAAAATATGACAGGAAGTCAAGAGAAATGATGGATAGCGAGGATGATCATGAGTACTCATGATTCAAACCCCATTGGAATTGTGAGTTCTTTAGATTCTGCTGAATGAAGGGCTACGTCTGCCGTCGATAGACGACTTCCTAGAGTGTGACAATGAAGACAAGTGGTAGGGCGGTCATGATCTGAGAACTGATAGGGCAAGTTCGCACATCTAGGAGAAATTGGTTGTCCATCCGAGGTTATCGCCGCCAAGAACATCGAGACTAGAGAGGTTCGGTCCCATTAACACCAAGGAAAGGGGCTAATCGACCAATGGAAGCATCGTGTCAGGAAAGCCACAATGAGCATGATCTTCATGAAGAATCAGACAAGGAGAGTACAATGGTTGTGGTAGATAAAGCTGAAGGTGCAAAGCCATGAGAACAAGACTGATCGTCCCCAAAGGATTAAGAGTCAATGGCGAGTGAACGACAAGGCTGATCATGTTGATAAGAAATAAGGAGGGGTAAACATGGGTTTCTTCCTCTCCACAGAGTATTGGGCCACCCTAAGGCCAATGAAGAGCAAGCCGATACAATGGCCCAACTAGTGTTGACCCCACAGCAGGTGGTATTTGACAAGCCAGAAGATCCTGACCATTGGCACCTAAGACCTCTTTACATCAAGGGCCTGGTCAATGGTAAGACGATGTCCAATATGATGATAAATGGAGGTGCAGCTGTTAACTTGATGTCATATGCCACCTTCTGGATGCTGTGGAAAGGGCCAGAGGACCTCATCAAAACCAACGTTGTATTGAGGGACTTCGGCGGCAATTCATCGAAACCAATGTGGGTGCTAAACGTAGAATTGATGGTTGGGAGCAAAACCGTATCGGCCACCTTCTTCGTCATAGAAGAGAAAGGAACGTATAATCTGTTGCTAGGGCATGATTGGATTCATGTGAATTGTTGCGTCCCATCAACAATGCATCAAAGCCTCATGTAGTGGGTTAGCGATCAAGTGGAAATCGTCCCCACCTATAAATCAATTAACGTAGCTATAACTGATTTATCGGTATGGAAGATGGAAGATGTTTTGTGTCTATTTGGCAAGGCTTGGGACGGTGAATTCCTCAAAGTATCAAATGATAGAATCAAACCAATCAGCAATGAATACCCAAGCTTATCATTTGAAGCCATCATGGACGAAGCAGAAGGTAAACTCGGTCAAGGCTTTGCCGCAACCGATGAGCTAGAGGAGGTAGACATCAAACCCGATGATAGACCAAGGCCAACCTTTGTAAGTGCCCATCTTCCCAATGAAAAATGCCAGGACTAAGCCGATCAATCATAAAACATCGGCTTCCAATAAGAAAAGGTTATCTGCCATTCAAGCAGTCACCTCGGTGGTTCGAGGCAGAAATACATCCAGATATCAAGGCCAAGAGGCCAAGGTAACAAGATTATATGATGCAGGATTCATAAGACCTTGCCGATACTTAGAGTGGGTATCTAATATTGTACCAGAATGAAAGAAAAGTGGGAAGCTTAGAATATGTGTCGACATCAGTGATATGAATAAAGCAACCCCGAAAAACGAATACCCAATGTCAATTGCGTATTCACTAGTGGATGTTGTATCAGGTCACAAGATTATCACCTTCATGGACGGGAATGCAGGTTATAACCAAATTTTCATGGCTGACGAAGACATCCATAAGACGACCTTCCACTGCCTAGGCGCTATCGAACTTTATGAGTGGGTGGTGATGACCTCCGGCTTTAAAAATGCCGGAGCAACCTACTAGAGGGCCATGAACTATATTTTCCATGACCTGATCGGCCTATTGGTGGAAATATATATATGTTGCCATGGTAAAATCAAGTTGTTGACACTAAAAGCTAACAATGAAAGCACCAAACGCACCGACGCCGTTCAACGATCAAAAAGCGTGTGGGTACTTTGAGATAATTCCCTAAGCGTAACACGACATCGACATCGTGTTCCGATGACCCTTGATAGTGATAAGGGAGGGTGGAGTCGTCAGGCAATCAAATTATCAAACAAATTCAATTAAACAAAGTGATAGTAATTAAATATAATTGGCTAACTAAGATTTCTGGTCAGATCGACTAGGTAATTGTATTCACACTGGCCTACAGGCGGCGATCTGATCGGCAGTATAGAAGGACGACGCCTGAACCAACCGGAGAGGGAAACATACGGGCCGGAGGCCAGTGGTCGGACCGGCCTAGCACTATCGGTCGCACCGGCCTGTGCCGGCAAGACTTGGTCGGACCAACTGCAGTTGGGCGGTCAGACCGACTAGTGATGCAGCAAGTTGATCGGATTGCCGGTAATCTTGCCAACGAAGATAACTCAGCATAAAAATATTTGGCGATGAAGAAGAAGATAGAACGCTTCAAGGACACCAAAAACACAGAAGCAATTTGGCCAAGAGAGTGAATTACCAATAAAAACCGATAAATGATAAAAATATGTTACTAGGATGAAACGGATGATTCACACGCGAATCAACAAGGCTTACCATGATTACGATGTGGCGAATGGAGAGTTTACAGCGAAAACTCATAAAGATGGATGTTACTTGGCTAATCCTAAGGCATGGAAGTGAGATTGAATGATAAAAGTATGATTCAAGGTAAAAATAATAGATTGGATCTATTAGGTTTTTTGGGGGTAGAGCCCTTGAATCGGCCTTGCCACTATACTTATAGGGGTTGGACATGACTTGCTTGGTCTCTATTTAGACTTATATACGGATCCAAGTCGTCAAATTTAATTAGAGATAAAATAATCCCGAAATCAACTAATTTTAATCAGATACAGAGTGGGCGGTTTGACTAGGCCTACATTGCCAGTCAGACCGGGTTGTGCCAGGTCTTGGCATATTTTTGACCCAAATCACCAAAAAGTGATATTTTGACAATTTTGAACACTAATGCCATTTTTGCTATCGAGACAAGTAGCACTCAAGACGATGTGGGTGATCTACGTCAAGTTCTAGAGAGAGCTAGGAAGTATGGACTAAAAATGAATCCCAAGAAATGTGCCTTTGGTGTATCGGCGGGGAAGTTTCTAGGCTTTATTGTGCATGAAAGAGGGATTGAGATAAGCTAGTGTAGTATTGGAGCAATCAAGAACACCCAACCCCCTGCCGATAAAACCAAGTTGCAGTCACTGATTGGAAAGATAAATTTTCTTAGGATATTCATAGCTGATCTATCGAGAATAATAGAGCCGTTCACTCCACTATTGAAGCAATTCATATGGGGAGAGAAGCACCAAAAGACGTTTGGCGAGATTAAAGAATACTTATCCTCACCACTAGTGCTGATGCTTCCACAGAAAGGAATTCCATTCAAGTTATATTTGTCAACTGATAATCAAGATATCGGGTCAGTCCTGGTGTAGGAGATTGATAAAAAAGAAAGGGTGATTTTCTATCTCAGTAGGAGATTACTAGATGCCGAGACCCGATACCGCATAGTGGAAAAGCTTTGTGTATGCCTATACTTCTCGTGCACCAAACAGAGACACTACCTTCTATCGTCAGAATGCCCGGTGATATGCAAGGCCGATGTCATTAAGTACATGCTAGAGGCCCCAGTGTTGAAAAGGTGTATTGGAAAGTGTGTACTTACTCTCACTGAGTTTGATCTTAGGTATGAATCAACTAAAGCAGTTAAGGGACAAGTGATAGTCAATTTCATAGTCCAACGCAACGATGAGGTAGTGACTCACGTTGAGCTAACACCATGGACCTTATTCTTTAATGGATCGGTGTGTCGACATGGATGTTGTATAGGCCTGGTAATTGTCTCCCTCGTGGGAATCATTTGAATTCACATACACTATAAAACCTTTCTCCGCCATTAACTAGGCTGAATGCGAAGGAGTGTTGAAAGGGTTATAGCTATTGGTAGAAGTGGGTGCTGATACAATAGAAATCTTGGTAGACTCTCTGCTAGTGATGAGGCAGCTATTAGATGAGTATGAGTGCAAGGATGGTATGCTAATAGAATATCATGATCGGTGCGAAGACATAATGTCAAATTTCCGAAGTGTGACCCTTACTCATATCCTGAGAGAGCAGAACTCAGAAGCAAACGGCTTAGCCCAGATGACGTCAGGATACAAGACGATGGCCAGGTAAATCGAGGTATAAGTTGCGGAGACAGAGGCCGATGATTGGAGGTACGATATCATTCATTATTTGAAAATCCTTCGACATCGGCACCAAGAAAGCTCATATATCAATCACCGAAGAAGCCTTGTACCATCGGACGATTGATGGAGTTCTGGTTAAATGCATAAGCACTGAAGAAGCCAATGTGGTAATGTGTGAGGTACACGACGCCATATGGAAGACTCACCTGTCGGCCCAGAAATGAAATGGTTACTTGAGAGAGCAGGTTACTTTTGGCTGACTATGGTGGAGGACTGCATAAAATATTACAAAGGGTGCCAGGATTGCCAGAGCTATAGATCTATTCATAGGGCACTCGCATCGGCAATGAAATCGTTAATTAAACCATGGCCCTTCAGAGGGTGGGGCATCGATATGATCGGCCAAATCTACCTGGCATAAAGTAAAGGACATAAGTTCATATTGGCAGCCACTAACTACTTCACAAAGTGGGTAGTGGTCGTTCCACTCAAAAGGGATGAGGCGGGGTAAATATATATATTCCCGAACAAAGCATTATAAATATATATAAGGTGGGGTATAAGTCTTCGATAATCTATAACGTAGAACATTAATCATTAATATTTTCATGTATGAAACAATGCACAAAGTTCTTGAGGCCTCATCATATTGTGTTGTTTTTCAATTATGTTCATGGCTACCATCGAACCCATGTCACATCCATGCCCTGCCTGCAGCACAAGAAAGAAGAAGTTTTTGCAAGGGTATGGTTGTGTCCCACGGCTTTGATAACATACATGAGATAACTCAATAACAATTTGCATCATAAGCCTCTAAAACGAATTGCAAAACAGGAAAAAAGGCATAGGGTCCACATGACTCCACATGCTTGATGCACTTGAGGATTAGTATAGTAGCTTCAGAAGTAATAGTAGTAGTAAACAACATGTTGGCTGTGTTATGTATGATTCAGACTAGGCAGTGGCCTCATGCATCAGTAGTCAGCTATTAATTCTGAAACTACCATACTAATCCTCAAGTATAGTGAACCTCTAGAAATACCAAGGAACATGACTAAAAGAAAATTCAAGAAAAAACAACATGGTGGAGGATCTCAGTCTAGATTTTTTAATGGATTTAAGCTTCTTTCATAGAAGAATAAATCTCAAGTTAACAAGAAAGACATCATTGTAACCTCCAATTTTGTAGACATGTATTTACATGTTGGATACAAGTTGCAAGAGTATAAACGAGAAGTCCATCATTGCAACCACCAAATTTCTTACTTTTATCAGATTAATTTGAAGGAAACATAAATAAACAGTCTAATAGATTTATATGCAATGTCAAATGTCAAATCTAGTTCCAGTTCTATCTAGGACAAGTGAAATCAGAATCTTTTTGTTGTCATGATTATTGCTCTCATGGTAATATATGATGGTTCCAGTAATATAATGCTCTCGTACAAGCTAGAGGCAATACGTTCCAGTTATACCTTTTCTACAAGATTCCACAACATTCCATCAGAAATACCAGAGCATTGGGACATTGAAGAGAGGAAAGCAAAAGGATTGAAAAGACATTCAACTTAATTTTTGCCAACCAACATGATGTGTGTGTGTGTCTATATATATATATACCCTTTCTTGGGTCCACATGTGACCCATTCAACGTATTCAACATAACAAGGGGCTTAATAGGATTCTAATTGTCTCTGGTTTGCTAATTGAGATAGAAGTTAACATGACCGATACAGATTAAGATTTTAACTTAAACATGATGATCCAGAATAGAACATAGATTAATTAACACAAATAATCTAATTTGACATTGATCAAAGAACTAATGATGGCTTAACCAATCATAAACTCTTTCTCTTCTCTTTTCTCAATTCTTTGTAAGACGATGAATAATAATTCCAATAGCAAGGATTTGAGTTTAGGGTGTAGCTAAAAGGCACAAAATAAATTACTCTAATCTGCACATTGATCAGAGCACTAATAGATTGACACAGGGTTGGTCCTGGCGGTGGGACAACATCCCAGCAGTGCCACCACCACCACACTGGCCCCACATTCTGGTGGGGCCCATGTATATGTAGTCCTATATATGTATAAGGTATAATGTATATGTATATCTCCGTATTGAAATCCAAACGAGCACAAAAATTACGGAACCTAGATAAGCAGCGGCAAATCATCATCAGCAATAATGTGAATTGCTAAATTACAGAACCCAGAACTACAAGGTGTGTACTACTACCTTCAGAAGTAAGGGCTTGGTGCGGCGGTGCTCCGGGACGGCAGCGACATGCTGGCCTTCCAAGGGGCAGTGACAAGCTCTGAGACGGCAGAGACGGGGGGAGGGCAGTGGCGTGGGATGCGGGGGGCAGCGATAGGCGGAGGGCGACGGCGCAGGCTCCTGGTGCGGTGGCAATGGGCTTCGGGTGCGGCGGCGACCGGCTCGGGAGTATGGCGACGATGGGCTCCAGTTGCCGCAGCGACGGGATCAGGAGTATGTCAGCGACGGGCAAAGGGAGACGGCGTGGGCTCCTGGTGCGGCGGCGACGGGCTCTGGGAGTACGGCGGCGATGGGCTCTGGGAGTACGGTGGTGACAGGCTCTCGGAGTACGGTGGCGACGGGCTCTAGGAGTACGGTGGCGACGGGCTCTAGGAGTACGGTGGTGATGGGCTCTGGGAGTACGGCGACGACGGATGGATTGCGCGACACGGGAGTTTAAGTTAGGTTTTTGTTCAGGTGGGAGCCAAAATGTTTATATAGGTTGATTAGCAGTGGTGGGCAAGATGACGTCTTCTTGCCCGCCACTGCTAAGCAACCCACACTTCGATCGACATAACAGTGGCGGGCCGTATGACGTCACCCGACCACCAGTACTAAGAGGAATAGTAGTGGCGGGTAGGTGACGTCAGTTGCCTGCCACTGATTAAACACGTGTCCGCCACTAATTAAACATGTGCCCGCCACTTCTAACTCTGATGAGTACTTTTATTTAGTAAAATCATATATTACCAATAAGTAAATAAAGGTTTAAATATATAATTTCAACTTTATTTTTATTTTTATTTTTCTAAGTAATTTTTTGATTAGATTAGACATATATTACTAATAATTAAATAATAACATAATGACATTGGTGCTAGTGCTATACACATTAATGACATAAATAGAAACATATATTACCAATAAGTAAATAAAAGGTTTAAATATATATTTTCAACTTTATTTTTATTATTATTTTTCTTAAGTAATTTTTTGATTAGATTAGACATATATTACCAATAATTAAACAATAACATAATGATACTAGTGTCCTGCTAGTGCTATATACATTAATGACATAAATAAAAACATATATTACCAATATCTTAAAAATAAATGACACTACCAAATGACATAATTGATTTTATAAATACGCACAATCTCTTAAGCTAAACATAAATGGTCTAGCCTTGCTCTAATTTTCCATCGGCATCGGTACGTATAGATAAGGAATCACACTGCCAAATGATAGTTTTGCTTCAACCACATTGATCCTTTCTATGTCAACGAAGAACGACACCTCATTAAACTGATTGTATTCTTCTTGTCCTCGACTCCATGAACTCCAACAATTATTTGTTTCCTGGAGCAACGATGTATTTCTTCTCGTCTTTAGGATCAAGTATGTAAAATACTTGTGCCACGGATTTAGCGAGTATCCAAGGGTCATCTTTATAACCCACCTTATTAAGGTCAACTATCGTAAACCCATAATCATCCACCTCCACACCTCCTGGATGTCTGACCAACTCGCACTTAAATACATGGATTTCTATAGAGTTCTCGTAGTTAAGTTCCCATATTTCTTAGATGTATCCATAGTAAGCATTATTTTGTCTAGTGCTGTCTTTTGCATATGCTCTAACACCGCTATTTTGGCGTTGACTTTTTTGATCCTTTTCTTTGGTATAGAATGTGAAACCATTGATATCATACATTTTCCATGTTTTAACCATGCTAAATGGACTGTAAGACAATTTATTTATCAGCATCTCTTCGTTGGTTTCTCCAATCAAAAGGTTTAGAT
Organism: Zizania palustris; assembly: GCA_019279435.1. Lineage (NCBI taxonomy): Eukaryota > Viridiplantae > Streptophyta > Magnoliopsida > Poales > Poaceae > Zizania > Zizania palustris. Next base: position 63,547,286 of record JAAALK010000080.1, on the reverse strand, counting down.
CCCTTAGTTATGATGTGAAATGAATTTTGTGTTCTTTCATAATCCATTGTTCATCACGATCTTCATTCTTTTCATGAAGCACATGCATCTATTTTTCAACATATGGTCTCATAATCGCCAACTTATGCATGACACTGTAATGTGATTCTCTTACTGTTTGGTAGCTATAGTCTCGTATGATTTTCTTGCCTTTACTTCCTTTATTGGTGAGTCTTCCATGGTACTGGGACATGGGAACACCTATTGGTTTTCCAGCTCTTATATAATTTGCATAGCACTCAATGACTTCCTCCGTTGTGTAGCCCTCTATCATGGAACCCTCTGTATAAGCACAATTTCGTACGTAATCCTGAATATAACCATGAGACGCTCGTACGCATACATATTGTGCAGGTACGTTGGACCGAGAACAAAATTTGGTCTGCTATATGTATCATATAGTGCTCCATAGTATCAAAGTATGAAGGAGGAAAGCACGTCTCAAGCCGACACATAGTCTCCCTCATTTGTTTACGTAATTCATTTAACTCTTTAGGGTCGATCACCTTCTTTGATATGACGTTGAACAAGTGACACATGTGTGTGATCACCATCGTTAGAAATGAATGTTTGATTCCTCTTACTGCGATGGCGAGGAATAACCCAAGCATAACATGACAATTATGAGTGTTGTGGCCGATCATCCTTAGATCTACTACAGAGACAATATTCTTTATGTTTGTTGAGAATCCTATTGGAACTCTGATTCTATGTAGACACCTGCAGATTGATCTTTTCTCATGAATTGTGAGGTTATAGCTAGCAGCAGGAAGGAAAAATTTTCCATTGGCCCTTTCCTATGGGTGAAGCTTGGGTCTAATTTCGAGAGTTTGAAGGTCCCTTCGTACTTTGAATCCATCTTTTTACTTGCATGGTATGTCTAACAAAATACCGATGGTGCTTTTGAAGACATTCTTCTCAACGTGCATTGTATCGATAGCATGACCAATCTCCAACTCCTTCCAATAGGGCAAGTACCTACAGAAGATTGATTGCTTTTTAAATGGAGCGTCCTTTGAATTTTTTTTAATATTTCTTCCTCTTCTTTCCGAAAACAACTTTGATATTTTTCACTATTTCGAATAGAAATTTACCGTCTCAATGTCGTGGTGGCTGCCGAAGCTCGATTGTACCATCAAAATGGTTCCTATTTCTTCGATATTTGTGGTTTCTTGGTAAAAATCTACGGTGTCGCATATATGTCATCTTAACGAATGATGGAAGATGCACAAATTCTGTCTGGTCCAAACACAATACACATGTTGTCTTTCCTTTAACCTATCCTGTTAGGGACATACGCCTCGGGTTGTCAGCTATAGTGTAAAAGATCATGACTTTTATATTGAAGTGCTCTTTCTTGTGCTCATCCCACACACGGACACCATGTTCCCATAGACGTTTCATATTCTCCATCAAAGGTTCTAGAAAGAAATCAATCTCATTGCTAGGTTGTTTTGGACCCGAAATTAGAGTAGTGAGCATAAGGTACATTCTTTTAAGGCACAACCATGATGGAATGTTTAACAAGTACAAAAAGACCGGCCACGTACTGTGTGTGTTCCACATCTCACTGAAGGGATTCATTCCATCTGTGCTAAGTCCCATCCTGATATTTTTGGGATCCTCCGAGAACTCTAGATGGCTAGGTCAAATGATTTCCACTGCCTAGCATCCGTAGGGTGCCAATGTTTTTCGTCCTTCTTTCGCCCAATGAAATGCTAGATTAATAGTTCAGCATCTCTGGGATTAGAGAACACACGTTTCAAGCGATCAATCATTGGTAGGTACCACATTACTAAGGCTGGAACTTTCCTCTCCGCTTTATATCAGTAATCTACAATAACATTCCTCTTCCTCTTTTGTAACCTCTTTTTCTTCTTTTAGTGGTCATTGTAGTCCTCCACAAAGTCATTTGCACATTTGTATCGACTTGCGTTGCACTGCGGACAACTCTCTAACAATTCATACTCTTTTCGATATAGGATACAGTGGTTCGGGCATGCATGAATCTTCTGAATGCCCAAAGTCAATGGACAAATCATCTTTTTGCTTGGTATGTATCAGATGGCAAACCATTGGGATTCGGCAAAACCTTGTTAGGAGCTACAAAAGAACTGAAAAACTAGTGTCGGACCATCCATTGCTGGCCTTCAGTTTCATAAGCTCAAGACTTATATACAACACAGTATACTGCTTATCGCAACTGTGACATTCCTTGTAAAGAAGGTTTTTCGATGCTTTGTCAAGTGCTTCAAAGTTATCATAGCCTTTCATTGTAGTTCTCTGCAACATCACCTTAGGCGCAACATTTCACATTAGTTCCTCCACATCAAAGGCATCATCATCATCATGTTGATCACCATCATGTGTTATGTCGGATGTATGATCACAACCTCTTCAATGTTGATGAGCATCTTGCGGCACATCAGAATCATTAGGAGGGTTTTCACCCATCTAACCGTCTTTCATCCATAGATAGTAGTTCTTTACGAAGCCATTTTTCAACAAGTGAAATCGTATGGTTCCATGATCTGAACACGGATACATCTCTTAGTTCTTACAAACTTTACAAGGACAATATATTGCCGCTTCACTGTGACTGGAAGCATATTGTGTGGCAGCTTTAGTAAATTCGGTTACTCGATTAAAATATGCCACCACATCTCCATCGTTGGACGAGTACATCCATGACTTGTGCTCCATCTACAACATATTATTTTAAAAATATTAATAAATTCATTATTGTTAATTTTAGTAATTTACAAATTAAAATATGTTGATTTATCTCTCATAACAACATTAATTAAAAATGATTTAATTGAAACTATGCAAACTTTAATAGTATTAAGCATAATAAAAAAATTATTAAATAAATTAGCTACATTGGTTTCTCTCTCCAAACAACATAAATCTAGATCTATAATCATAAATCAAATTAAAAAAAAAGATTAAAACGACGTAAAAATGTATACAAGTAATGAATAATTGTGAGGAGGGTCAAATTTGTTTATTTGGGAGAAAGAAACACTATAAATGAAATAATATTTGAAAATTTCTATTCACAAATCCTAAATTAGTACAACACTAATAAATCATTATATACTTAATTAAAGACAAAAAATGTGATATTCGACATGGATTTACCTCCTAGAACAAAATCCTTGAAAAGAAACGAAAACAAAGCCTACCCCTCTTTTTCTAGATTTTTGTCACCATTGTACGAACAAAATCGTGAACTCCTGTAGCATCGGGCTCGAGGAGGAAGAAGGTGTTTATTTATAGCCAGAATATTAGTGGCGGTCTCAAGTGATGTCATCATAACATTAGTGGCGGACAGCGTAGCAGTGGCAGATAGCGTAGCAGTGGCTATAGTAGTGGCGGTTGGTGCTGACGTCAGCACCGACCGCCACTACTCGTGGCTACACTAGTCGCGGTCAGTGCTGACGTCGGCAGTGACGACCACTAGTAGTGGCAGCGACCGCCACTAGTAGTGGCAGTCGCTAGCGCGGCATCAGCTGGTACCAGTGTAGTGGCAGGCCTCTAATAGCACACCAATATAGCATTTTTGCCCAACGCAACTACAACTATGATTTTTAGTAGTGCTACTAAACAGAAAAATAAACTCCTATTTATTGGAATTTAAAAACATTTTCTGATGTGATGGCTTTCAGCCAAAACCGACAAAGCCTCCTAGATCTTCAACATGTGTCGCTAGTCTGCGAACTCAACTGCCAGCAAGTCTCTCTCGCTCTAGCTCCTCGAGTCGCCTTGTCACTTACATTGGCTTCTATTTCGCTGACTTGATCGATACGTTGTCTCGATCATTAGTTCGTCCTTGTCTTGCCTCATCTCCAAGCGTGCACTTGAGATCACCTTCAACTTCTTCTCGCATCCTTGACCATCTGGCATCAGACTCCCTACCTAACCCTGATCACCCGCCATCGATAGTTGACAAGCATCTCAAGCCTGCACACACGAGAGAAGCAAAACACGCAACTCCATGCAATCCATACCATGACTCACACAACCAACCAAATTTGTCAGACAATCTTGTCAATCACTCATCATCAAGATAAAAACACAGTGAAAGACTCACTGGGTTTCTCAGTATTAAACAATTGTTTATCGCTGGGTATAGATGCTTTATAACTAGATTAGAAAAACATACCAAATTGATACAAAGTTTGACATGCTTTCAATCATGAATAGTATGCAGATAAGTGAGGAAGCGTATTAAATAACCATCAATAGAACATGATATCGAGTTAAACACGCTTTGAAGCATAAATATCCCCAATACACATTGTAAAGCGTATCAAACAATTGTTGAAGAGCTAGCATGCAACAAACCATCACACTATATTGTCATCTTTGACTAAATACATCAGGATAAGTATAAGTCATTGTATTAATGGCGAATAAGGAAAAAGTAAACCCCTGATGCTAAAGGAACAACATACGTAATATTTTCAACTATTTTGACTTTAAAAAATTTTATACAATCAAAATACAACATATATTATTCAATTTATTTTTTTTTTCATTTTTATAGGTCGGTTTTGCTATATTTAATTTAATAATTGTGTTACTAGGATTTAAATTGAAAATGTTGAAATTTGATCCGCAAATGTGTGAAATAATTAACCAAATTTATAGAAAAATTATATTCATGTTTTTGAGTCTATTTTTAGTTATTATAAACTAAATTTATCGACATTATGAAAAATCTAGGTTATGGCACTCCATTCACAACACGGAACTTTATAGTTTTTTAATTCTAAAAAAATCAATGAAGCTAAAAAATAAGAGAGTTGGCATGGTGTTATGTTATGATACGTATATAGTGTGATAAAAATTTAAAAATGTTTCGAGCTATTTTTAATTTAGGTTGTTAAGAAGCTAGAGATTCTCCAAGGACGAATTAGGTTTTAGAGACGGAATGAGAAAGGTTTTAAAGCAAATTAATAGTTAAATTCTCGTTTGAACTTAAACTTTTTTACAACCAAAATACAATATAAGTTATATAATTTAAATTTTACTATTTTTCTAGGTCAGTTTACTATTTTTAATTCATTAATTTTGTTACTAGGATTTAAATTGAAATAGGTGAAATTTGAACTTCAAGTGTTTGAAATAATTAACCAAAATTAATAGAAAAATCATATTCATGTTTTTCAGTCTATTTTTAGTTCTTACAAAATAAATTTAAAGACATTATGAATAATCTAGGTTACGTCACTCACTCGATCGGCAATAAGGAGCTTTATATTTTTTTAATTCATAAATAATTTGCTTAATTTATTAAAATAATAAAATGACAGCCAATTCTTTGCCAGATTGTCTCCTGTTTTTTCCATTGCTTTTGGCATCGCCACGTCATGCGCGTCCATGACCTATGCACAACTCGCGCACCGCGAAATCGCGGACCCACTAACCCACATGTCCCACCCACCGCGCACCGCACAAAGCAGCATTTTACTCTGGTTCTACTGTTCTAGGGTTCCAGTTCCTCTCTCCCCTAAATCCCTAATTCACCACACGGCGCATGTATCCGCTAGGTTTGCGTGCGCCATCCAGCCACATGCAGGTGTCTGCGGGGATGCTCGTGGTGCCGGCGCATGGGGCGGCCTCCTCCATCGCCTCGTTGATGGGGTGGCAGCGCATCGGCGTTCATCCTCCGGTGGTCATGATGGGCGGCGTCCGGTGCATGAGGCTCATTGGTGTCGGGGTGGTGGCATCTCCCAATGATCTGCACACGTGGGGGAGACCCCTTAGCGCCGCCTCCGAGGTGAGCACAGGCTGCTGCACCAAAGTATTCTTGAACTCCTTATTTGTACAAATTAATAGATTTTATATAGAGAAATTTGAGGTCATGTATGAGTTAACAAATGGCTCTAGAAGATTAGGCTCTCATCATGATTTTGCTATGTAGTGAGAGAAATTGAGCAACCATTGCTAACTGGCTATGGTGCGTTAATTGGCGTAGGATTGGATTGGGAAGTGATGGTGTATGGGGATTTTATATAGAGAAATTTGAGGTCATGTATGAGTTAGCCAATGGCTCTGTAATATTAGGCTCTGCAACATGATATTGCTATGTAGTGAGATAAATTGAGCAACCCTTAGCTAGGATTGCTAGGTCCCTCGTTCCTAAATAGAACAAACATATCCGATTTAGGTATCATCATATTCCCATGTATATTTGGAAGAGTTCCTAGGAATGAAAGTACATGATACTTTATTTATCGTGCACGAGCACGTGTGATAGGCCCTTGAAATTATGTGATTGTATCTGTGTTAGGGATGTCCTCATCAATGTCCCCAACGTTGGTTGATGTTGCAATTTTGATTCAAATTGTATCAAATGTTTAGTATCAAAAACCTCAGGTCCCTGATGCTGAGGATGTTCTGTGTTATACATGTGTCATGTTATGCTTTGTTATTCTTTAATATTGATTTATAATTTTGTTAATTGTGAATCCAGGCCCTAAGGACACTTTTTAATGTGGCATATGACAATTTATTTGTGATCTACGATGAAAATTGAATGTCATGAACCATGATAATTCTTGTAGTGTGTGCAAGTGTGCTATTGCTAACTTCTTTAAGTGTGCAAGTGTGCTGTTGCTTATCTCATCCTGGCATTGTATGATGCATGTTTGTGATGTTTAACCAACTCCCTATCCAAATTAACAATTTTGTCTCTTGCTACCATCTAATAATGTGGGATCGGAATGGTGACTATAGGGGGTGAATAGGTGCCTCGACTAATTCTCTTGAATTATATGGCCTTTTCAAAACACCCAACGCACCTCAAAAGTTCAGATTCAAATTTAAACCAATAAAAACCAATCAGAGTGACAAATCTTGTTCAATTCCAGAAACCAGTCTTAAATCAGAGTTTGGACTATAGAAACTGAAGCTCTGAAGAACACTGCCTAGATCGACACTTGTTTTACCGAAAGAAAAATATCGGAGATTGATTTGTCGACAAAGATCAAAACACTCACACAAAAGTTCAAATCAGATTTGAAATTATGACCAGCTTAACACAATTGAATTACAATTGAAATCACAACACTTCTGAAAAATTCTGGACGATGAATAGTAACACAGATTCAAAGTAGTTCAGAATTCAGATTTCAACTTCATAATAGATTTCAGTTCTGAATTCAGTTGATAGAACAAACAAAAACTAATGAAATTATGAATCAGCTTAACACAATTGAATTACAATTGAAATCACAACACTTCTGAAAAATTCTGGACGATGAATAGTAACACAGATTCAAAGTAGTTCAGAATTCAGATTTCATCTTCATAACAGATTTCAGTTCTAATTTAAGTTGATAGAACAAACAAAAACTAATGTAATTCAGTTAGAACCAGACACTTCTGAAAACAACTTGAGGATGAACAGTGACAATATTTATCAAAACAGATCACATATTGATTCCTTTCTATATACTTCAATTCAGATTACTTCAAACAAATTTCAGTATCAGAATGGTGCATGAAAACATAGCTACAATTGAAACAACCATTGAATCAGACACTAACCAGTACTTTTCAGAAAACTAATTTCAGAACTGTACACTCAGAATATTGAAGTTCAGATCAAACAAATTGTTACAAGTTGCAGTAACATTCAGTGATTCAAATACTAGATAATCTGAAACTTGTACTGAAAACTGATGGATAAACAGTACTTTGCAGTGACAAATTCCAAGTTTAACTCAAAACAGATTCAAATTACATTTAGCACACTTCAAAATACTACTGAACTAATTAGTGACATGATAATCAATTCAGTATGGATTCTGCCAAAGAGAACTGACAAGTGTGATACAGAAAACAGGAGAACTACAGTGATTACTTTCTGAAAAACTAACTGATTGAGTAAACTGAATCAAAATACATGTACCAACCAAAATAATTGTTCACTCAAACTATGAATTTGAGTAGAAATCACTTTCTATCTGCATCAAACATGAAGAGAGAATTCTGAAAATCCCAGTGCAAGAACAAACAAGAGTTTGCAAGTGTTTGAATACTAAATTATAGCAAGCACAATAACACCAACCTCAAATGATGCAGAGCTCAAAAACAGATAGCCAGAAATTGTGAGTTTCAAAATGAGGAATAAAATGAACTAGGACACAGGATTCAATTCATCAAAATAAATCTTGTATCCATACCAAGCAATTTCAACAGTTTTAGACTATCCACTTATCCAGAGAATATGAGCAGAAAAACAAGACTGACAGAGAGGAACAGACTCAACTACAAAGTTCAGTCACTGATTCTTGTTGCAAATATTTGGACAGCACTTAAAAATAGCATACTGTTGAAAAGCTCAACAAATCATTCTGAAACACCGAAACTATAGACTAACACTACTCAGTAACATCTGTAGTATCCATATCAATGAATTGAAGAAATCAAATATGAGAAGATCACTGAACCAGAAAATATTGGATCAAAGCTTGCTTATCAAAACCAGTAAACTCTCAGATGACAAGTAATACAGTTTAGTGATCAATAAGTTCTAATTGGCAGACATAACACCTTTCATCCAACAACAAAACCATAGACATTTCAGAGATAAAAAGATACAACACAATGAATCTATTGAACAAAAGCTCTCACAAAACACAATACAAAATCTGCTTTGAAGCAGTTAACATTAATACCTCTGTAGCAGATCTGAAACTAAAAATTACCACATAAGAGTGCTAATCACTGGATCAAGGAATATTACCAGAATCATTCACAAGAAACTAGCAAGAAAAACTGATCACAAATTCTTTAGACATTAGTGAATACCTGGATATCGCTGCTCATCTTTTCTTCTATAGCTGTCCGGCAAAATTCCACTAACGTTGTAGCACAACCAGGAAAACTAGCGGCAGCTGTAGCAGATCCAGAAAAGCAGTGGCAGAAATCTTACGCAATACAGTGCTGCCGGCAAAAACTATTGCAGATCACGAGATTTCATCAAAATCACTGTAGCGCATCAAAAGAACTCCATCCGAATAGTGTTTTTTGTCTATTTTTGTGAATAAAAATCCTCTCCAAGTGTGCAGCCAAACTTAGGGGATAAGATCCCTTAAGTAGGCATCTTCTAGAAGCCATTTTTACAAGATACCCCTTGGGCAATTTCATAATTGAATATTCCAAAAATTACCCTATTTGTCTTAAAATAAAAATTACAAAGAGACTCAACTTTCAATATATTTTCAGAATAGAACCATTCTAAAAATATACCAAAAGATTACACTCTTAAACTGAAATACTCAACTAAAAACAAAACTCCTATTTATTGTATTTAAAACATTTAGTGATTCAACGGTTTTCAACAAAACCCAACAAAGCATCCCCTGATCATCGACGACCGTCGTTAGTCTGCGAACTTGACCGCTAGCAAGTCTCTCTTACTCTCAATCCCTCAAGCCGCATTGTCACTTGAACTGGCTTCCCTTTCATTGACTCGATCGAGGCTTCATCTTGATCAACCTTCAACTCATGTCCTGCTCGATCTCCATGCCTACATCTGAGTCCACTCTCAACTTTGAGTGACAACCTCGACCATCTAGCATTAGACTCCCCGTCTAACCCTGATCCCTTGCCATCGACAGTTGACGAGTAACTCAAGCCAACACACACGAGAGAAACACAGACACACACGCATATCCAGACATCTAGACACAAACTCATGCCAATTACCCTATCAATCACTCATCATAACCAGGAACAATAGTGAAAAACCTCACTATGTTCCTCAATCTCCCCCTTGATTAGTGCATTGACAACTCAAGATCAAAGGAAGTGTAAAACAAAAATTCAGCACACAAGTGACCATGAAAGCTCTAAAGAGAGCAAAACTAAGAAACATGTCACTTGACGAGAATGGAGATGATAGAGCAAAAGCTACCTCAAAAGCTCAAAAGATCAACAAATTCACCAAAGTTCATGAAGTCTCCGCCTTTGGCAATGCAGACATCAAGATAGCTCCATGAGTTGAGAGAGTAAAGTGTTCATGCAATGCTTCCAGAATATGATTAAGTCCAATTACAGTACAAACACTTCTTGTGCTTCAAAAATTGTCCTAGCTAACTGTATGACAAGCTTGAATGTACACAATCTAAGTATCAGTATGACCAAGCATTTTGACGTTTAAGCAAAGAAAAACATCACTACCCAGACTAGCATACTAGACATGGCAAGGTAAGAGATACAAAAGCTAGTCAAAAACAAACTCGAAAAGCACATCCACTACAAGGAGCTGCAGCAAACTTGATATGTGAGAGACTTAAACTTTTTATTATATTTTTTAATGTCAGGGGTTATTTGCAAGTTGACCTTAAGCTAACCGATCAAGCCAAGCCTAGGATAAAACATCGAAAGCTTAAGGCATTGACCATGGTATACACTTCAATGTCCCAGTTCAAACCACGGTGCAATGGTAAGCAGTCTAGAACAAAGTAGTGCGACTACGCAAAACCACATGGATCTTTTTAATTTTATCACAAATCCTAAATTAGTACAACGCTAATAAATCATTATATACTTAATTAAAGACAAAAAATGTGATATTCGACATGGATTTACCTCCTAGAACAAAATCCTTGAAAAGAAACGAAAACAAAGCCTACCCCTCTTTTTCTAGATTTTTGTCACCATTGTACGAACAAAATCGTGAACTCCTGTAGCATCGGGCTCGAGGAGGAAGAAGGTGTTTATTTATAGCCAGAATATTAGTGGCGGTCTCAAGTGATGTCATCATAACATTAGTGGCGGACAGCGTAGCAGTGGCAGATAGCGTAGCAGTGGCTATAGTATTGGCGGTTGGTGCTGACGTCAGCATCGACCGCCACTACTCGTGGCTACACTAGTCGCGGTCAGTGCTGACGTCGGCAGTGACGACCACTAGTAGTGGCAGCGACCGCCACTAGTAGTGGCAGTCGCTAGCGCGGCAGCAGCTGGTACCAGTGTAGTGGCAGGCCTCTAATAGCACACCAATATAGCATTTTTGCCCAACGCAACTACAACTATGATTTTTAGTAGTGCTACTAAACAGAAAAATAAACTCCTATTTATTGGAATTTAAAAACATTTTCTGATGTGATGGCTTTCGGCCAAAACCGACAAAGCCTCCTAGATCTTCAACATGTGTCGCTAGTCTGCGAACTCAACTGCTAGCAAGTCTCTCTCGCTCTAGCTCCTCGAGTCGCCTTGTCACTTACATTGGCTTCTATTTCGCTGACTTGATCGATACGTTGTTTCGATCATTAGTTCGTCCTTGTCTTGCCTCATCTCCAAGCGTGCACTTGAGATCACCTTCAACTTCTTCTCGCATCCTTGACCATCTGGCATCAGACTCCCTACCTAACCCTGATCACCCGCCATCGATAGTTGACAAGCATCTCAAGCCTGCACACACGAGAGAAGCAAAACACGCAACTCCATGCAATCCATACCATGACTCACACAACCAACCAAATTTGTCAGACAATCTTGTCAATCACTCATCATCAAGATAAAAACACAGTGAAAGACTCACTGAGTTTCTCAGTATTAAACAATTGTTTATCGCTGGGTATAGATGCTTTATAACTAGATTAGAAAAACATACCAAATTGATACAAAGTTTGACATGCTTTCAATCATGAATAGTATGCAGATAAGTGAGGAAGCGTATTAAATAACCATCAATAGAACATGATATCGAGTTAAACACGCTTTGAAGCATAAATATCCCCAATACACATTGTAAAGCGTATCAAACAATTGTTGAAGAGCTAGCATGCAACAAACCATCACACTATATTGTCATCTTTGACTAAATACATCAGGATAAGTATAAGTCATTGTATTAATGGCGAATAAGGAAAAAGTAAACCCCTGATGCTAAAGGAACAACATACGTAATATTTTCAACTATTTTGACTTTAAAAAATTTTATACAATCAAAATACAACATATATTATTCAATTTATTTTTTTTTCATTTTTATAGGTCGGTTTTGCTATATTTAATTTAATAATTGTGTTACTAGGATTTAAATTGAAAATGTTGAAATTTGATCCGCAAATGTGTGAAATAATTAACCAAATTTATAGAAAAATTATATTCATGTTTTTGAGTCTATTTTTAGTTATTATAAACTAAATTTATCGACATTATGAAAAATCTAGGTTATGGCACTCCATTCACAACACGGAACTTTATAGTTTTTTAATTCTAAAAAAATCAATGAAGCTAAAAAATAAGAGAGTTGGCATGGTGTTATGTTATGATACGTATATAGTGTGATAAAATTTAAAAATGTTTCGAGCTATTTTTAATTTAGGTTGTTAAGAAGCTAGAGATTCTCCAAGAACGAATTAGGTTTTAGAGACGGAATGAGAAAGGTTTTAAAGCAAATTAATAGTTAAATTCTCGTTTGAACTTAAACTTTTTTACAACCAAAATACAATATAAGTTATATAATTTAAATTTTACTATTTTTCTAGGTCAGTTTACTATTTTTAATTCATTAATTTTGTTACTAGGATTTAAATTGAAATAGGTGAAATTTGAACTTCAAGTGTTTGAAATAATTAACCAAAATTAATAGAAAAATCATATTCATGTTTTTCAGTCTATTTTTAGTTCTTACAAAATAAATTTAAAGACATTATGAATAATCTAGGTTACGTCACTCACTCGATCGGCAATAAGGAGCTTTATATTTTTTTAATTCATAAATAATTTGCTTAATTTATTAAAATAATAAAATGACAGCCAATTCTTTGCCAGATTGTCTCCTGTTTTTTCCATTGCTTTTGGCATCGCCACGTCATGCGCGCCCATGACCTATGCACAACTCGCGCACCGCGAAATCGCGGACCCACTAACCCACATGTCCCACCCACCGCGCACCGCACAAAGCAGCATTTTACTCTGGTTCTACTGTTCTAGGGTTCCAGTTCCTCTCTCCCCTAAATCCCTAATTCACCACACGGCGCATGTATCCGCTAGGTTTGCGTGCGCCATCCAGCCACATGCAGGTGTCTGCGGGGATGCTCGTGGTGCCGGCGCATGGGGCGGCCTCCTCCATCGCCTCGTTGATGGGGTGGCAGCGCATCGGCGTTCATCCTCCGGTGGTCATGATGGGCGGCGTCCGGTGCATGAGGCTCATTGGTGTCGGGGTGGTGGCATCTCCCAATGATCTGCACACGTGGGGGAGACCCCTTAGCGCCGCCTCCGAGGTGAGCACAGGCTGCTGCACCAAAGTATTCTTGAACTCCTTATTTGTACAAATTAATAGATTTTATATAGAGAAATTTGAGGTCATGTATGAGTTAACAAATGGCTCTAGAAGATTAGGCTCTCATCATGATTTTGCTATGTAGTGAGAGAAATTGAGCAACCATTGCTAACTGGCTATGGTGCGTTAATTGGCGTAGGATTGGATTGGGAAGTGATGGTGTATGGGGATTTTATATAGAGAAATTCGAGGTCATGTATGAGTTAGCCAATGGCTCTGTAATATTAGGCTCTGCAACATGATATTGCTATGTAGTGAGATAAATTGAGCAACCCTTAGCTAGGATTGCTAGGTCCCTCGTTCCTAAATAGAACAAACATATCCGATTTAGGTATCATCATATTCCCATGTATATTTGGAAGAGTTCCTAGGAATGAAAGTACATGATACTTTATTTATCGTGCACGAGCACGTGTGATAGGCCCTTGAAATTATGTGATTGTATCTGTGTTAGGGATGTCCTCATCAATGTCCCCAACGTTGGTTGATGTTGCAATTTTGATTCAAATTGTATCAAATGTTTAGTATCAAAAACCTCAGGTCCCTGATGCTGAGGATGTTCTGTGTTATACATGTGTCATGTTATGCTTTGTTATTCTTTAATATTGATTTATAATTTTGTTAATTGTGAATCCAGGCCCTAAGGACACTTTTTAATGTGGCATATGACAATTTATTTGTGATCTACGATGAAAATTGAATGTCATGAACCATGATAATTCTTGTAGTGTGTGCAAGTGTGCTATTGCTAACTTCTTTAAGTGTGCAAGTGTGCTGTTGCTTATCTCATCCTGGCATTGTATGATGCATGTTTGTGATGTTTAACCAACTCCCTATCCAAATTAACAATTTTGTCTCTTGCTACCATCTAATAATGTGGGATCGGAATGGTGACTATAGGGGGTGAATAGGTGCCTCGACTAATTCTCTTGAATTATATGGCCTTTTCAAAACACCCAACGCACCTCAAAAGTTCAGATTCAAATTTAAACCAATAAAAACCAATCAGAGTGACAAATCTTGTTCAATTCCAGAAACCAGTCTTAAATCAGAGTTTGGACTATAGAAACTGAAGCTCTGAAGAACACTGCCTAGATCGACACTTGTTTTACCGAAAGAAAAATATCGGAGATTGATTTGTCGACAAAGATCAAAACACTCACACAAAAGTTCAAATCAGATTTGAAATTATGACCAGCTTAACACAATTGAATTACAATTGAAATCACAACACTTCTGAAAAATTCTGGACGATGAATAGTAACACAGATTCAAAGTAGTTCAGAATTCAGATTTCAACTTCATAATAGATTTCAGTTCTGAATTCAGTTGATAGAACAAACAAAAACTAATGAAATTATGAATCAGCTTAACACAATTGAATTACAATTGAAATCACAACACTTCTGAAAAATTCTGGACGATGAATAGTAACACAGATTCAAAGTAGTTCAGAATTCAGATTTCATCTTCATAACAGATTTCAGTTCTAATTTAAGTTGATAGAACAAACAAAAACTAATGTAATTCAGTTAGAACCAGACACTTCTGAAAACAACTTGAGGATGAACAGTGACAATATTTATCAAAACAGATCACATATTGATTCCTTTCTATATACTTCAATTCAGATTACTTCAAACAAATTTCAGTATCAGAATGGTGCATGAAAACATAGCTACAATTGAAACAACCATTGAATCAGACACTAACCAGTACTTTTCAGAAAACTAAATTTCAGAACTGTACACTCAGAATATTGAAGTTCAGATCAAACAAATTGTTACAAGTTGCAGTAACATTCAGTGATTCAAATACTAGATAATCTGAAACTTGTACTGAAACTGATGGATAAACAGTACTTTGCAGTGACAAATTCCAAGTTTAACTCAAAACAGATTCAAATTACATTTAGCACACTTCAAAATACTACTGAACTAATTAGTGACATGATAATCAATTCAGTATGGATTCTGCCAAAGAGAACTGACAAGTGTGATACAGAAAACAGGAGAACTACAGTGATTACTTTCTGAAAAACTAACTGATTGAGTAAACTGAATCAAAATACATGTACCAACCAAAATAATTGTTCACTCAAACTATGAATTTGAGTAGAAATCACTTTCTATCTGCATCAAACATGAAGAGAGAATTCTGAAAATCCCAGTGCAAGAACAAACAAGAGTTTGCAAGTGTTTGAATACTAAATTATAGCAAGCACAATAACACCAACCTCAAATGATGCAGAGCTCAAAAACAGATAGCCAGAAATTGTGAGTTTCAAAATGAGGAATAAAATGAACTAGGACACAGGATTCAATTCATCAAAATAAATCTTGTATCCATACCAAGCAATTTCAACAGTTTTAGACTATCCACTTATCCAGAGAATATGAGCAGAAAAACAAGACTGACAGAGAGGAACAGACTCAACTACAAAGTTCAGTCACTGATTCTTGTTGCAAATATTTGGACAGCACTTAAAAATAGCATACTGTTGAAAAGCTCAACAAATCATTCTGAAACACCGAAACTATAGACTAACACTACTCAGTAACATCTGTAGTATCCATATCAATGAATTGAAGAAATCAAATATGAGAAGATCACTGAACCAGAAAATATTGGATCAAAGCTTGCTTATCAAAACCAGTAAACTCTCAGATGACAAGTAATACAGTTTAGTGATCAATAAGTTCTAATTGGCAGACATAACACCTTTCATCCAACAACAAAACCATAGACATTTCAGAGATAAAAAGATACAACACAATGAATCTATTGAACAAAAGCTCTCACAAAACACAATACAAAATCTGCTTTGAAGCAGTTAACATTAATACCTCTGTAGCAGATCTGAAACTAAAAATTACCACATAAGAGTGCTAATCACTGGATCAAGGAATATTACCAGAATCATTCACAAGAAACTAGCAAGAAAAACTGATCACAAATTCTTTAGACATTAGTGAATACCTGGATATCGCTGCTCATCTTTTCTTCTATAGCTGTCCGGCAAAATTCCACTAACGTTGTAGCACAACCAGGAAAACTAGCGGCAGCTGTAGCAGATCCAGAAAAGCAGTGGCAGAAATCTTACGCAATACAGTGCTGCCGGCAAAAACTATTGCAGATCACGAGATTTCATCAAAATCACTGTAGCGCATCAAAAGAACTCCATCCGAATAGTGTTTTTTGTCTATTTTTGTGAATAAAAATCCTCTCCAAGTGTGCAGCCAAACTTAGGGGATAAGATCCCTTAAGTAGGCATCTTCTAGAAGCCATTTTTACAAGATACCCCTTGGGCAATTTCATAATTGAATATTCCAAAAATTACCCTATTTGTCTTAAAATAAAAATTACAAAGAGACTCAACTTTCAATATATTTTCAGAATAGAACCATTCTAAAAATATACCAAAAGATTACACTCTTAAACTGAAATACTCAACTAAAAACAAAACTCCTATTTATTGTATTTAAAACATTTAGTGATTCAACGGTTTTCAACAAAACCCAACAAAGCATCCCCTGATCATCGACGACCGTCGTTAGTCTGCGAACTTGACCGCTAGCAAGTCTCTCTTACTCTCAATCCCTCAAGCCGCATTGTCACTTGAACTGGCTTCCCTTTCATTGACTCGATCGAGGCTTCATCTTGATCAACCTTCAACTCATGTCCTGCTCGATCTCCATGCCTACATCTGAGTCCACTCTCAACTTTGAGTGACAACCTCGACCATCTGGCATTAGACTCCCCGTCTAACCCTGATCCCTTGCCATCGACAGTTGACGAGTAACTCAAGCCAACACACACGAGAGAAACACAGACACACACGCATATCCAGACATCTAGACACAAACTCATGCCAATTACCCTATCAATCACTCATCATAACCAGGAACAATAGTGAAAAACCTCACTATGTTCCTCAATCTCCCCCTTGATTAGTGCATTGACAACTCAAGATCAAAGGAAGTGTAAAACAAAAATTCAGCACACAAGTGACCATGAAAGCTCTAAAGAGAGCAAAACTAAGAAACATGTCACTTGACGAGAATGGAGATGATAGAGCAAAAGCTACCTCAAAAGCTCAAAAGATCAACAAATTCACCAAAGTTCATGAAGTCTCCGCCTTTGGCAATGCAGACATCAAGATAGCTCCATGAGTTGAGAGAGTAAAGTGTTCATGCAATGCTTCCAGAATATGATTAAGTCCAATTACAGTACAAACACTTCTTGTGCTTCAAAAATTGTCCTAGCTAACTGTATGACAAGCTTGAATGTACACAATCTAAGTATCAATATGACCAAGCATTTTGACGTTTAAGCAAAGAAAAACATCACTACCCAGACTAGCATACTAGACATGGCAAGGTAAGAGATACAAAAGCTAGTCAAAAACAAACTCGAAAAGCACATCCACTACAAGGAGCTGCAGCAAACTTGATATGTGAGAGACTTAAAACTTTTTATTATATTTTTTTAATGTCAGGGGTTATTTGCAAGTTAACCTTAAGCTAACCGATCAAGCCAAGCCTAGGATAAAACATCGAAAGCTTAAGGCATTGACCATGGTATACACTTCAATGTCCCAGTTCAAACCACAGTGCAATGGTAAGCAGTCTAGAACAAAGTAGTGCGACTACGCAAAACCACATGGATCTTTTTAATTTTATCACAACTTTAGTATTTTTTTCATTTACATCATTGTAATCTTTCATTTTTCAATTTTTCATTTCTTTATTTTTGAGCATAACAAGATCAAGTTGCGTATGAGCATCCAAGTGAAAAGGACAAAGCTATCAAGTAAGAAATGAATAGCAAAAGCACCCTAGCCTATTCATGCTAGTTTCCAGACTTAGTAGTGACCATTTTCAAATTTTCACAAAGAAAAGTCATGCTCAAGACATATAGATAGATGAGTCCATTCTAAGCATAATCAAACAAGAATATAATATAGAATTATAAAGTGCACACAAAAGCATGTACAAGTGAAAGCAATTAATCATATTTCAGAAGCATATGCAAGTACAC
>JAAALK010000080.1:63324663-63528795 GCA_019279435.1 Zizania palustris | reverse complement strand
AAGATTTGAGAAGTCGGTCGTCATCGAAGGTGATTGGACCTCTTCTGCGTCCGGAGTTATTGATCGGCCCAAATCCTCGTAATAGCGAAGTAGACCAACAGCAGACACTTGTCCGGAGAGTTCTCTAAATGCCCGCCGTCTTTCTGCTTCGCCACCTTGGATCCTTTTTAACCGGCGCAGAAGGCTGATGTTATCATCAGAGGGAGAATTCCGGTGGTACCGAATACTCCGGACTTCTAACAACTGATTCATAACCTCCGCAGCCACCTTCTCAGATTCAACTTATCTTCGTTCAGCGCATCCTTCGTCGAAGTAACTTAGTCCAAAACCCAGAAAGCCTAGCATTCTCATGGTCAAAGTGTTTTTTTGTGTCAACAATTGGCTAGCTTCCTCTTCGAGTCGGACGAGCCTAGACCCTGCAGTAGCATGCTCCGCCCGCAGTTTTTCACCTCTGCTCGAAGCACAATCCTTTCCGCTTCGAGCTCTCTTTGCAGCTTCCAAGCTTTGCTGGCCCTTCGCTCTGTTGATATTATAGTCCATTTGAGTCACTCGACTTTCAGAGATGTTAAAATTCCTTTGAAGAGTGCTATTTTCTTCCCGAAGCCGAGCGATTTCTTCGTCATGCATAGACTTGCAGCTCGGGCCAAGACAGTTTGCTGTCAAATAAAAACTAAAGTAAATATTTATTCGAAGATAAATTCTATAATATTTCGCAGTTACTTCGTACCTGTATAGGCTGTCGTTCAATAACGGCATTAAGCTCCGTCCTGTCAGCCTTGCGCAGGATGGCCACTAATTTGGTCTCCCCTATGTCACGACTAGCTCGATCCAAAGGTTCGAGCAAAGTCCGAAGACCAGTTGTTTGCCCTAAGAAAGGAGCCAGCAAGGGGAGCATGCTTATTGCCTCTTGGTCATCTTCGTTCAACGAAGGACCGGAGCTTTGGCCTATGGTCTTCGGAGCCACTAGAGTTTGAGCCTCCCTGGAAGATTGGCTCTCGTCTGTTGAATCAGACGGAGTTGATTCGGAGCTTATAGCAGGCAGGGGCTCTATTTGTCTTTTGCCTCTTCCAGGCCCCTTTTGAGTAACTCTCAGGGCTGGCTCCGAAGTCGTCGAAGGACCAGAAATTATTTCCTCCTGACGGACTTCTTCCATAGGAGTAGGCTCTGTAAATAATGAAAAGTATTATACATAGGATAAATACTCAAATAAATACAAAAAGTTCTTCGAAGGTCTACCTTCGGCAGTCTGCGGAGGAGTCATCGTCGGACTGTTTGGTGGATCGAAAGCTAATTCTTCATCTGAATCAGCCGTTAAATCTTGGAATACAGGAGCATCGTCCTGGGCAGTCCTTGTTGCTTTCTTCGGGAATCGAAGCCATAGTAACTTCGACCCCACCTTCATCACAGGAACTCCGTCCTGAGTTTACATCTTCTTGAACTACCGAAGTCCTTGGTGATCAACATTTTCCTCCGGACTCCGGTACATTCGCAGGTACTTCGGCTTGTGCGGCCCTTTGAGTTTCATTTTTCTTCCATCAGGTGCCAAGCAATATCCCTGTTTCTTCTTGGGAGTCGGAAACTGAAGCTCTTGAGCTCCGAAGGTACAGGATCTAAAGGTGCGAGGTTCTTCGGCTTCCGAGCCACCCTCTTCACCGGAGTTTTTGCTGAACTTGAAGTTCCAGCTTCGGCTTTCCTTTTCTGAGGCCATTTCTCCAAAGGCGCCCAATCCATCAGAGGGGGAGGAGTGAGTTTCAGCATTCCCCATACTCTGTTAAATCTCTCCCAACTCCCAACAGTTTTAATTCGCCACTCTTTCTCAGTCGGGTTGGAGCACCCAAGATCTTTTCCGAAGCCCTTATAATCTGTTCTGAAGTACCAGGGGCTGAAGATACTACAAAATAAATAATTCAAGTCAGTTTTTTCTTCGAAGTAAATATGTTTAATGCATGTTGTTTTCGAGTTACCTGTAGGATTGAAGTCAAGTTAATTCTACCGAAGACCGCCTTCGGAGTCATCTTCGAAGATGATAGGCCAGTTGGCCATCAGTGGAGGAATTTTGAAGGACCGATGAATTCTTCAGCAAGTCTCGCATACTGAGCTTCGGCTAACTTTTTCAAGCAGATTCAGACGGGCTTTCGAATTGGCCTTCGTCGGGACGCACCAAAGCTTACTTTCGGAATGGATTTCTTTAAGGGGTCCGGCCAGAGGATTGCTTGCCCCAACTTCGGCATAGAACCATTTCAGAATCCAATCGGTGTACCATCTGGCGTTGATGGCTTTAGCAGGAAAGCGAAGGGCATACTCATCCCGAAGTCTAAAGTTGATACTGCCAAAAGATGTTACTACTTTTTTCACCTCCGGGAGTTACGAAGGTTTTTGGCTGGCAGTTGCTCTATGTTAATGCAGCGAAGATTTCCGCCCTTCCTTCACATCCTTCGGCGCTTAAGCCCACTCAAAGATAGCTAATCTAGCTACCGCATTCGAGGATAGTTGGGGGAGAGTTATATGGAACAGGTCGAGTACCTCCGCCAAAAAGTCCACTGCAGGAAGACCCAAACCAGCTTCGAAAAAAAGCTTCGAACACTACTACTTCTCCGGGTCTTGGCACTGGAATCACTTCTTTCCCTGGTTTCCGAATCATAACTTCCCGCACCAATATTCCCTCCTACGCGATTGTCAAGGACTCTCTTTTGCAGGTCGAAGGCCCCAATTCAAAGGACTGATCCAAATATTTGGTCGATGGAGGGCACAGACCTTGGTCATCCGGCGATTTGGGGATTTCTTCCCCCTGCCGCCAGTGGAGTTGTCGCCTGCATCGAGGGTGTCGCCGCCACTGTTGCCGCTGCTGCTGCCGCGGCCGCCTGTTGCCGAGCCAAGGCGAAGGAGGCGCAGATCCCTTGGTCTTCCACCATCGCGATTGCTGGATTGATCTCAAGAACTCAGAGGCTAGGGCTCAAGAACTCAAAGGCTCAAAAGTTTTTAACTGAGAGAAAGCGGTGAAAAAGGTAATCGGCTAAGTTTTGGGCTTTTTATTTATAGCCTAATCGTTCCGTTGTTACCGTTTGGGCTCTGCCTTTTCGCATTCCCGCCTGTTATTTCCTCTGGAATAATGCATCATATAACTTCCGTTAGAAACACGAACTAACGGCTATTTTTTCTAAGTCTAAAAAGACTTTTGAACTTCCTGAGTCAGTTCTAGATAGTTCGAAAGTAATTACCTTATGATTGATTCGAAGTTCATATCTTCATGCATTTCGAAGATAAAATAAAAACCAATAACCCCTATGATTGGTTATCTTTTCTTTCCGTATACTGCTCTCCTAACGTACAGGTCAAATGGAGAAGCGTATTCGAGGGCCTACTGTTGGGGAAAATATCTCATCTTCGGGGTTATTGCCGAAGCAGCATAAAGGCAGTCAACCAGTTCGAAGATTGTCCGAAGACCATCTTCGAAGATGCCCAGAACCTCGTTCGAAGCCCGAAGACAGGCACTAGTTCGAAGTATGTCTTCGAACCAAAACTCTTCAGGATCTTTTCTGCCAGCTAAGATGGAAGACTTATCTTCTATCTTATTAGATTAGTCTTTTACCATTTTAGCCCTATAAGGAAACCGAATAGTTTCCTTAATGTCGGTTGTAATAGAGGGGTAAATAGGTCTTTTCCTTAATGTTTAGGCCTATAAATACCCCCCTTTCACCCTGTAATAGGGACCGATTACAAGTGATTCAATACACACTTTCGAACTATTCTAAGCTATTATCCTTTCGGAGGCTTAGAACAGTTTGCTTCGCAAACACTTCGTTTGTTAGTTTCTTTTCTACAGAAACCTGTTAGCGTAATCTTTTACGCCAACAGCTAACATTGCGGAAAAGTAGAGTTTCAGTTATTGCATTTAGTGTAATCACATTTTAATCATGCGGAAAAGTAAACATGAACATCAACAACATCAACTAACTCGAGGAGTACGTTTTACCTCCTC
Source organism: Zizania palustris (assembly GCA_019279435.1). NCBI lineage: Eukaryota > Viridiplantae > Streptophyta > Magnoliopsida > Poales > Poaceae > Zizania > Zizania palustris. The sequence goes on along the minus strand of JAAALK010000080.1, from coordinate 63,524,816 downwards.
GCACAACAGTCCTTACATGTCAATCCATCATGCACATACATATTCAAAGTAATCTAACTGGGGGATGTCACGCAACCCGCCCTTTACCGTGGGCTCGGCTTTTCGAAAAGATTTATGACTCTGATCAGAGATGTACTACTGTACCCACAAGGCACGCACTCATCCCAAACGAGATGACCCATACCACGGGAACTTGTGCCAAAACCTCGGCATGAAATGTTCCAAGCGATAACCACCCGCTCTAGGTTTCACCGGCGCGCCGGGCCGCATCCCGGCTAACGTCGCACCCCCTTTTGCGCCACATTGGTACAAGTCACCCGCAGGTGCTACTTGACCCATCTCCAATTGGTGGCCTCGGTTTGGAACAGTCCATACCTTAGTTAGGACTTACCCACTAGACATGTGGTTAGTACGGAAGTGTATTGCAACGGATCCCTCAGACCGGTCCTTATAGTGCCCCGGGTGCTACCGACCAATGCCCTAGGTTGCACCCGGAACCCACCATGCATTCACTCACAACCACAACTCCAACACCGACAGAATTCCATAGATAAGAAACAATGGGGATCATATAATAGAACCATGTACTACGACTCATTTTTTATCCTATAGCGATCGTGTCGATACATTGGACACTAGCTAATAACATTTATCATATGGTGATAAGGAGTTTAGGTTAGAGAGCGTGGCTTGGGTTGCACATCAAGGTCGGGGGATCCTAAATAAATATATTGTAAGGGTTCATTTGACTAATGCACATATATAACCTATGTGTTTTAGCGATAATTTAATCAAACATGGGTTCAATATGCTCAAAAGATTGTTTTGGTGACTTGCCTTGTTCAGCGAAAGGCGAGGGAGGGACTTCCGGGAAGTATTCCGGCTCCTCGGTGGCGTCGTAGTCTTTTCAATATAATAAAGTAAAATAAAAAGAACACAACATTCAATCAAACATTATAACATTACATGATAAGTACGTAGGTTAAAGTTGGTTTGATAATTAAATTCAATTGTTAAGGTTCCGAGATTTATTTCATAATAATTTTAAAGTAATTTAAAATGAAAAGTTGTCCTTTTTAGAAAGGGGTGTTTAAATGTGATTATTGTCATATTAAGTTTCCAAATAAATTTTTAAATGAAAAGTTCATGTTAGTTTAATGGTTCTCAGTACATGGACAGAAAGGAAATAAATATAAATTTTTCTGAAGTTTAAATATTTGAATTTGTATTTTAACCCTAAAGGCATTTGAATATTCATTTGAATAAACATGAAATGTCCAAAGTAAACCTACTATTTTTATTGTATAATCATGTAGAGAATAATATTATGAATTTTCTGAAATTGGAATGGCAATTTTTAGAGTTCAAATGCGCCAGATATGAATTTTACAAGTTTTAAACCTTTTCTGGAATTTATTTTCAAATTTAAACCCTCTCGGGTCCACGGTGAGCCAGGCCCACGGTGAACCCGCGCACTGTGCGCGTGCGCCGGATCGATCTGGACCGTTAGATCCAGATCCAACGTGCGCAGGCGAGGCGGGGCGCTTAAGTGACAATGGAAGGCCACGATTAAAACGCGCGAAAGGGTACTACGTGGACGCACGAGATCGATCGCGGGTTTTAAATGGAAATGGACGCGCGAGATTAAAACGTAACGCTTTGACCAGATCCGACGGTGCGGATTAGATCGCGTACGTGGGCTCACACGCGCCATCCGATCACGATCGCACGGTCGGGATCAGATCCGACACGGCACGGGTACGCGACCCGTGCCGGTCGTCTTCTCCGGCGACGGCGAGCAGACCAGGGGCCACGGCGAGCGACGAGGGCCCTATCTAAGCCTAGAAATGGAAAGAGGACACTACGGCGGTCACGACGGTACCTTAGGCGAGGCGAGGGGTCGACGGGGCACGGCCGGCGGCGAGGGTAGACGCGTGGGTTCTTCGGGTGATTGACAGCGATTGCGTTCCAGCGATCTCCTTGACCAGCGGAGGTGTGGCCGATGAAGGGGTCGTCCTTGCGGTCGCAGAGGTGCGGTCAGCGAGGGCGGAGGGGGACTCCGGTGACGGCGATCGACGGCTGGAGGACAGGCGGTGGCGTTGCGCTAAAAACCGAATGGGGGCGTTCTGATCGTGCTCGAGGCGAGAGGACGTAGGGGATCAAGTGCGGGTGGCCAGGGGGCTTAAATAGACGTGCCGGCGAGGCTTAACGGGCATCGCATGCAAGGAAAGCCGAGGAGGGCTTTACTCACCGGCGAAGGCGCGACCATGCGCATGAAGGCGATCCAGGGGCTTAAACGCGTGCCTTAACGCGCTTAATTGACCGGTGGGCCTCGGGGAATTCAATACCGGGGTTGGTTTAACGGGAGGGGGAGCCGGCGAGTGGATCCGAGGCGGGGTTCACGGTCGGCGGGATTAGGGGGGTTGGCGCGAGGTTGATGACGAAGCTGACAGGCGGGGGCCACAGGCCAGCGGGCGCGGGTGCGTGAGGGAGCGAGCTGACGGGTGGGGCCGTGGTGTCGGGTGCGCGCGCGAGGGGAAGGGTTCGGCGCCGACAGGTGGGGTCAGGCTGTCAGCCTAAGGCGCGCGAGGTAACGGGCTGGGCCGGCCGGGAGAGAGAGAAGGGAGGGGAGGGAGCCCATTACTGTTTGAAAATATTCTCTGATTAAAAATAATCGCAGAAATTGATTTAAAATAATAGGGCTACTTCCAAGGTTGATAAAAATTTATAAAAATCCCCAAAAATATTCTTGGCTTTGGGAGTTTATACAAAAATTTTCAGCCCCTGGTTTGGTCATTAACTCAACGATGTAGTTCAAAAGGGTATAAAAAGGGTATTAAAGGTATTTTCAGAAATATAAAATTCAGGAAATTGAATTAAATAATTTTTTTATTGTTTTGAAAATTTGGGGTGTTACACATAGCCACTCATATAACTATGTGGAACCTCATAATCAGAATAAGTATGATAATCATAATCATGCAAATCAAATGAAGTATAATCATGAAAGTGTAAAGCATGAGAACGACGTTCATCTTTCATACATCGATAGCAAAAACCATTCAAATGACCTACACGATGACAATAAGAGCAATGAAAAACATTCTTGGGTGTAGGTTTATAGGTTTCTGGTGCAAACCTCACAATTTTTCTAGTTTTTTGCTTGGAGTCTGTCTTGAGTGGTGGAATGATTATCTTTTTGAGGACAATTTAAGCATTCATTGATGACACAAGGACTAGAATTCACCTCCAAGAGTTGCTTTTGAACATTTTCAAGTTTTTCAAGGTTTTGAGCATGAATCAGACACAATTGAGCAAGTTCATCCATAACGACGAGACATGACTCACATTCAGCAATTTCAGTTTTAGATTTCAACAAAGCAAGTTCAGTAGAAATTGATTCAATTTTAAGCTTTAATTCCTTTCGTTCTTTAGCAGCAAGTTTAAGTAGTCTATCTTGTGAAATAATTGCATCATGTAGTTCATCGTTTTGAACAAGTAACTTATCAAGTGATAGACTAACCTCAGATGAGTCAAGCTCATCGCTGCTGTGCTTGTCATTGGCCATGAAGTAGAGGCCGTTGAAGTCCTTCGTCTTTTCCTTCTCTTCTTCACTCTTGTCTGGTTCTTCTTCATCAGAGCTTGGTTCTTCACTCGAGGTGTTGTCGATGTCATTGAGTGTAGCCACAAAAGCTCTAGCCATCTTTTTTGCCACTTTTCCTATTTTGCCTTTGAACAATGGTTTTTTGTCTCTTTTTTGATATTTCTGTTCACGTTCATTCTTGGCTTTCAGTTTTGCACAATTAGCTTTAATATGATTAAGATCACCGCACTCAAAACACCCTCGAGAGCCTCCTCTTCTTTGATTTCTTCTATCATTGTAGAACCTTGTGAACTTTTTGACTACAAGAGCAAGCTCTTCATCGTCCAATGAGTCCACTTTTTCTTTTGTGATAGAGACCAAAGAAGACAAGGCAAAACCCCTAAACAAAGCACAAACTCCAGACACACTACCTCTAGATGAGGTGCCACTGTAGGACCGAAAGTAGCGACTAGAGGGGGGTGAATGGGTGCCTAAAAATTCTTTCGAATCAATGACCTTCTCCCAACACCCAACACACCTCAATAGACAAAACAACAGAGGAAAAGCAGATCACAGGTACTAAAAATAATCTAGCCTAAAAACGACCGGTGTCCTAGTTGAAAATACAGGCATTTTAAGTATCATAAAGATTAATCATCATAGCATTTAATTCAAGTGCACACAAAAAAAGGTGAACGTTTATTGTTCAAAAAATTGTTTTTTGTTTGATATTCAACGAAACCTACTTTGAAGGTCCACAGCGAAGTCCTAGCGAACCCGGAGCTTTGTCTTGCCGAAGCCTGCTTTGGTGGCCATCGAAGCCTGTGAGTCTCTTAGTTGAAGTCCGTGCACTACCCTCCATAGATTGTGTAGGCTGCAAAATCTTCCATAGACTTCGAAGCCGGAAAACTGGATGGCGAAGCCTACGTAGATCGAAGCCTACTCAAGTCGAAGCCTGCATGATGTTTGCTCAAGTTCTATGAATCCATGTGTGTCTGCTGCGGCTCATCCCATGAAGTCTCCAGTATTACAACAAATTAAATCGACGAAAAGCAGTGCATGCAAATAATAAAATATACTCAGGCACACAAACCGAGAAGCTAGATTCAGAGATTAATTGCTAAAATAACGAGCAAATATGCTATTCATATTCTGCTTCTCTTCCTGGACTATGCATGATGCTTTCTCAGTTAAAAACACAGGACTACACAAGCAAGCAATCTGGTGCATACGAAGCCTATCTGGTGTAGCTACAAGAACTAGGACCTGCACACCTATGCACTGCCTGCCAAGTAGCTATTCTACCGCAAATGTTGTAGAAAAGAACATAATCTATGCACGCAATCAAGTATCAGTTGCAATCCAATCAAAAACAGTGATCCGAATCCAGCAATAAAACGTGATTAGGCATAACAGTCTAAAAACAGTAAACAGTGCTTGGATTGGATTTGCCTTTTTTTGAGTATGTGGCCGACGAAGAAATGCTTGAGCCTCGGGTGTTCCACCTAGATGCCCTTACTTCATCGAAGACCCATGCACCACCGAGAACCACGCTTGCTGCTGAAGCCTACGGGTGCTACTTCCTCGTGCAGAGCACATGCACAGTGCGCCGATTGAGCAGTTGTGTCTCGCACGCCTTAGCTCCATGCGGTGAATGCACACAACCTAGCAACTGACGCGCTGCCGTGAGCCTGCCGTGAGTCGGATGAAATCACCGTCTGAGAAATCATATGGAAAAATTGTGGCGGCGCTCACGTAGAACAGTGGGAAACAAGACTAAGAGCATCTCCAAAAGACTCTCCATTTTTGCCTCTCCATTTGTCCATTTAGCCAACTCTCCAAAAAGATTCCTCTCCAAATCTACTATATACTCCAAAAGACTCTCTATTCTCAACTCTCTAAACAATTTATTCCCTCTTTTAAAATTTAAAAATATTTTCAAATATTTGATTTCTTATTTTAAAAAATATCATTTATAAAATTTTAAAATTGCAAATTGTATACATTTTTTATAAATTTATTTTTTTACTTTTTTATTTTTTATTTTTTTACTTTTTTCTTTCTTTCTTTTTCTTTTTTTTCTTTTCTTTTCTTTTCTTCTTCTCTTTTCTCCCTTTCTTTCTTTCCTGTCGTCGTTGCCTGTGCACCATTTCTCGTTGCTGTTGCCGCCTGTGCACCACAAGTAGCCAGCCGAATGGCCAGCCGAACTGGCTGGCTAGATTTGGCCAGTGGAGAGCTCCATTTGGCCAGCCGGATGGCTTAGCCAGCTGGTTGGCCATTCTGTTGGAGTGCGTTTTTTGGTTTGACTGGCTATAATTTAACTTGGAGAGTCAAATGGAGAGGCTTTTGGAGATGCTCTAACTCTGATTTGCATTTAGATGAGTTAGCCCTAACCCTAGGGGGGTGGGGCCTATTTATAGGCAGCCCAACAAAGGGAAAAAGACAGATTTACCCCTAGGATAAATTACACAGACGCTGAAAATAAAAATGGAAAATACAAACATGCCCTTAGGATTTTTTACAGACTCGACTAACACAGACTGTGGGCCTAAAGGAAAAATAGTAAAATCCTAAATAAAGATAACTTGTCCTGATGTGGAGCTTTCGTAGCAGCTACGGCTTCACCTCAGAACGGTCAAATCCGAGATCAGTAGTCGTCAGTTTTGCACCGAAACTGACAAAGCATCCACCCATGTACCTGAGTCAATCTTGGTCAACAGACCATTGGATCCTCTATCGCTCCTAACCCATGTACTCAGATTGGGCTGGCCCGACTCCATAGCCCCTCTGCCCGGCAGTCGCTTGCCGTCGGTGTACCTGAGTCACACGCGGCCCAGACATGGCAGGTCTCATATTCTCTTCATGTCCTCTTGACTTTCGTTGACCATCACTCATCACACCTGAAGCCATGAGGCCCATGCTCTTCAACATGGCTACTCAATCTCCCCCTTGATGAGTGCTTTGTCAACACTCTCTTCATTAGCTCATAAGAACCTGTAAGCACATTTGGAAACACGAAAACGAAACACAAGAAGACAGAAATAAGAAAATAAAATAAAAGGTTTAACCCTAATGACCAAAAGCCGAACAAAAACCAGAAGACGGTCATTGTGGTTAAACAAAAATAAAACTCAAAACGAGTGCAATCTCAGAATTATCAACAAGGATATCGAAAGAGTAAGGGCAAAAGGTACTAAAAATCCCCCTGAAACAAATCTCAGAGAAAGAAAAAACTCCCCCAAAACTCTTCTAAAAAATCAAGTAACCCAAAATTTCTCCCCTTGTTGACAATTGAACTCATCAAGTGAGACTAAATGCACTCTAAAGAGACATCGACTCAAACTCCCCCTGAAATGCAACTCCGCCTCAAAATATGCAATGAATGCAACTAGGGTGTAGGTGGAGTGTAAAAAGCATGCTTCTCAGATATGATTGACTGCAATTACAACATATAGCAAGTATAGCAAAAGTAATATTGTCTAAGACACATGACATGATACGTGCAAGAGATGATATCCAAAGAAAGTCATTAGCACACATTTTTCGATTTTTGCAAACAAAAGCATCACCACATTTTCTAGTTGACAAGCAAAGTAAAGCATGAGATGTAAAGGCTAGCTGATATCTACCAAGATAAGCATTGTCCAGAACAAAGTGCTTCAGCAAACTTGTTATCTTTTTAATTTTCAGCCTTTTTCTTTTCCTTTTTCATTATTGTCAGGGGTTATTTGCATGTCAACCTTATGTTGACCGACCAAGTCAAGCCTAGGCCAGAACTGGACCATCAGAAGCTTAAGACATTGGTCTTGGCATACATTACACTATCCTAGTTCATACCAAAGCGCTATGGTATGCTGTCTAGAAGAATGCAATGCGACAAAGCAAACCCACCTGGATCTTTTCAAATTATGCATAAAAAGGCATGAATATTTCATTTTTCTGATTTTTTATCATTTTTATAGCACATTTTCCATGTTTAAAGCATATAGATGTCCAAGTTGCATATCTGCATCTACGTGAGGAACTAGCTACTAGGTATGTAAAAGATAGAAAAAGCAGTCAGCCTACACATGCTAGTTACTAGAAGCAATGGTGATCATTTTTTCAATTTTAAAATATAAAAGCCATGCATATGACAGATATCAGACATATCATGTGAACCGAAGCAAAACATGATCATCGACCGATATTCAAAAGCATGTACTAGCTAGAATAAGTAAAGCATGTCAATCATATAATAGAAGCAAGCTCAAAGTGTGATATGTGAATATGCATGATATGAACTCACACAAAAAGACTCAAGAAAGAGTAAAGAAGAAAGAAAATTGACTCAAAATATCCTAAAAAGGATACACAACTCCCAAATCCCCTCGCAAACGCTCAAAAGTAGACTGATCTAGGGGATTGGTGAAAATGACAGCCAACTGATGATGGGTATCAACATCAATAAGGTCAATGACACCTTTCTCATACTGATCCATCAGAACGTTAAAGCGCACATCGATATGTTTGGTTTTTGAATGAAGACATGGGTTTTTCCCTACACTAATCACGCTGGTACTATCACAAAACAAAGGTACTATGGCAGGGAATAACAACCCAAAATCTCGCAACGTGGAAATCATCCAAACCAACTGTGAGCAGCAGCTAGCAGCAGCTACATACTCAGCCTCCGTGGTAGAAAACGCAACTCCAGATTGTTTTCAAGAAGACCAAGAAACAAGCGAAGAACCGAGAAACTAGCAAGTACCGGATGTCAGCTTGCGATCCAGCCGACACCCACCAAAATCAGCGTCGAAAAAAGCCAGATAAATTAAGAGACGATGATGCTGAATAGTAAAGACCTAGATCAGGCGCATAGGTCAGATATCTGAAAATGCGCTTGACAGCCTGCCGATGAGATGCGCATCGTGAAGACTGGAAGCGTGCGCACAATCCCACGGCGAACTGAATGTCCGGTCTGGTCACCGTAAAGTATAGCAGCGATCCAATGATCCCTCGATACTCTTTATCGTTGACCTTGACACCACTCTCGTCCTTGTCCAGGCCCCAAGATGTACCCATTGGGGTCATCTGAGGCTTCAGGTCTCCACCAAAGTCAAATTTCTTCAGCATATCCCACGTGTACTTGATCTGTTGGATGAAGATGTTGTCCCTGGTCTGCTTGATCTGGAGCCCTATAAAGTACTTGAGCTCACCCATGAGGCTCATCTCAAACTCACTGTGCATTTGCTCTGAAAACTTGGACACAAGCTCATTAGTAGAACCACCAAAAATAATGTCGTCCACATAAATCTGAGCAATCATGAAGTCTAAGCCAACTCTGAGAAAGAAATGTGTCTTGTCCATAGAACCCATCACAAAGCCACTCCCCAACAAAAACTGCTTTAAACGGTCATACCAAGCCCTGGGAGCTTGCTTCAGACCATATAAAGCTTTCTGCAACCTGAAAACATGTCGAGGAAACTTAGGGTTCTCAAAACCGGGGGGTTTCCTAACATAGACCTCCTCCTCTATGTACCAGTTCAGAAAAGCACTCTTGACATCCATTTGAAAAAGTTTAAAATCTTTAGAAGTAGTGAATGCCAAAAGAATACGAATGGACTCAAGACGAGCAACAGGGGCGAAAGTCTCCTCAAATTCAATACCCTCTTTCTGGCAAAAACCCTGGGCAACTATTCGAGCTTTGTTCTGCACCACAACCCCATCTTCACCTTGCTTGTTCTTTAACACCCATTTGGTGCCTATGGGGTTGCATCTAGGTTGCAGCTCAACCAGTGTCCAAACCCGATTGCGAACAAAATTCTCAAGATCTTCTTGCATGGCGTTTATCCAATTTGCATCAGAAAGAGCATGAGAGACATATCTGGGCTCAAAAGAGGCAACAAACGCAGACTCAGCAAAAACAACGAGCGAGTCAACAACAGAACACAAGGTTGTCAAAGTGAGATCCCCAATGATGAGCTCTAAGGGGTGATCATGCTGAACTACTCGGGAACCTAGGTGATCTGAAGTCACCTCACCGGAGTTAGCGGCTGGCACCTTTGGACTCGACTGAGGGGGGCTCGATCAAAGTGGAAGAAGTGATCAGAGGTCCGCCCTCATCCTCAGTCAAAGTCTCAGAAGGTGTGGGGTCTGCAGGGTGTGCAGAAGGCCCACCTTTGGACTCTCCAAGCTCATCATCTCTAGAAAGCTCAAAAGAAGGAGTCGGTGAAGGCATGGACTCATCAAAAGAAACCTCGCAAGTCTCGACAAGCTGCTGGGAGTTGAGGTTTCACACAAGGAAGCTTCCAGAATGCAACGCATAACCATGAAAAACTCCATCCTAGCAACGAGACTCAAACTTGTCCAAATGCCCTCCCTTCTTGAGCACAAAGCACTTGCAGCCAAACGCTCACAAGTGACTCACCTTGGGCTGTCTGCCAAACCACAACTCATATGAAGTCTTACCTAAGTAAGCTCTAAGAAAATGTGGTTGGCCAGATAGCAAGTTGTGTTCATAGTTTCAGCCCCAAAACGCCTAGGAGTCCTATGCTCATCGAGCATCATCCTAGCCATCTCGACTAGTGTGTGGTTCTTTCGTTCCACAACACCATTCTATGGGGGAGTGTAAGGGGCAAAAAATTGATGCTCAAGACCTTGATCACTGTAGAAGTTGACGAACTGAGAGTTCTTGAACTCAGAACCGTTGTCAGAGTGAATTGCTCACATCCGACCATTGTTCTCATTCTTCAGCTTCAAAATTAGGTCATGAACAAACTAGAAAGACTCATCCTTAGACTCCAAAAAGTAAACCCACGAGAATCGAGAAAAATCATCAACAATCACAAGCGCGTACCACTTCCCACCGACTGAGCGTACCTGAGCTGGACCAACAGTATCCATGTGTAACAGCTCCCCGGGTACGAAGTCATCACCTGAGTCACAGGTGCGTGAGAAGCGGCAACCATTTTCCCATGACGATAGGGATGGCAAACTAGATCCTTCTCCATCTTAAGCTTGGGCAATCCTCGGATAAGGTCCATAGAGCTCAATCTGACTAGCAGATCAAAGCTCAAATGACCTAACCTCCTATGCCACTTCTAGAGCTCAGAGGAGGATCCAACAATCAAATAGCGAGAAGGACCAAAAGAAATAGAGAAATCAATCCGAAAAACCTTACCGAAGCGTATGATCTAGCAAACCAAAGATCCTCTAGAATCAGTAACGGAAGACTGCCCTTATTAAAGCGAACCGCTAAACCATCCTCAAGAAGTTGCGAAATAGAGATCAGATTAAAATTCAAGTTTCTAACCAAAGCAATATTCTTCGAAGAGAAATGATCAGAGATGTGAATTGAGCCAATACCATGTACCTTCCCTTGACCACTGTTCTCGAAAGTGATGTACTCTTTGGAGCTCAGGGAAGTGAGGCTGGAGAACCATCTGCGATGTCCCGTCATGTTGCAAGAACATCCTGAATCCATGATCCACACGTCCTCCAGTCCTCGATCCTGCACGATCAGTGGTCATAAGTGGGAGCAAATGGTCCGACACCAGGTTTAGCAAAAGAGCTAAACCAGTGTCGAGCCATCTGCTCAAAAGAAGGAAAGCAGAAGGAATCATAAGAGTCCGGACCAAAAGGCGACTCAAAGTGCGGTCCTTGGTTCTGCCTAAAGTCTCGGCCACGGGGTCCAAAGACGTATCTAGAACGAACTAGAGCTATGCCGAAGCGAAAATCACCCTCTTGAGCACGGGCATGAAAGTCGTCTCCTCTACCACCACCTACACGACGCAGCTTGGCCTCTAGCCTCTCCCTGCATCGAGGTACTCTCTATCTACCACCCTGCTAGTAGAACTGCTCCTGCCCACCTCGAGCTCTCTCTGCTCTCTCAACCCGCTTCCTCCTAAAGCAAAACTCCTCAAGATGCCCGTCTCTCTAACAAAACTCAAAGTGATATGTAGGCTTCTTGGGATGGGGTTGAGGCTTGGGGTTCTTGGGCTTGGTGGTGTTGGGTGTAGACTCTTTGGTGAGAGCGAGTCCAGGTAGAGAGTCAAGAGAAGTGTGGAGATGCTTGGGCTTTTGGACCCAGATGGGCTTCTTGGGTAGAGCTTTAGGTCATTCTTGAAACACTCCATCCTTGGGCTGACTAGCCTGGAAAGACTCAGTGGAGTGAGTCTTGGGATATCTCTGTTCAGGAGTCATCTTACTCCACTCCACTGCCCGGCTAATGGCACTCTCAAAGTCAGCCTTGGTGTAGTTGTAACTTACCCCAAACCCATCCTGCCTCTTGAACTGCTGGATTATCATGCCGATCTATGGCTCTCTAGCACTCACCCAACTCAAGATCTAACGAAGGTAAAAGTTCTCATTCTAAGCATCAGCTAGTTCCTCTCTCAAAGAAGCTAGCCCCTCCTCCTGAGAAAAGCAGATCTCACACTCTCTATCAACTTGAACATACTTCTCAGCTTTAATCTTGATCAGTTCATATCTCAGAGACAAGCAGTTCTCACAAACAGTGGGTGGAACTGACAATGTCTCAAGCTCAAGATTAGTCTGCTCTAGCTCAGCCTTGATTCTCTCCAACTCGCCCAACTTCTCATCACTCTTGGCTCTCAGCTCAGCTAAACTAGCTACATGGGATGGGCAGTCCACACAAGGCACGACGACAATGGCATGAGCATCTTTCAGCTCTAGCTGAGCGCTCTCCAGCTCAATGGCCAAACCGTCTCTCTCATCTACAATCTCTGTGTACCTGGACATCAGAGTCGTCAGGTCACACAACAACACCTCATAGTTAGGGCACTCACTACTACCACCCAAGCAAGGGGAAGATGATTGACTCTTAATCCTGCCATTGGCCACGACAAGCTCACTCTCAAGCTCATCTATCCTCTTCTTAGCCCCTCTAAGCAGTTTCTCCCGATACCTCAACCAGTGTCCAAACCCGATTGCGAACAAAATTCTCAAGATCTTCTTGCATGGCGTTTATCCAATTTGCATCAGAAAGAGCATGAGAGACATATCTGGGCTCAAAAGAGGCAACAAACGCAGACTCAGCAAAAACAACGAGCGAGTCAACAACAGAACACAAGGTTGTCAAAGTGAGATCCCCAATGATGAGCTCTAAGGGGTGATCATGCTGAACTACTCGGGAACCTAGGTGATCTGAAGTCACCTCACCGGAGTTAGCGGCTGGCACCTTTGGACTCGACTGAGGGGGGCTCGATCAAAGTGGAAGAAGTGATCAGAGGTCCGCCCTCATCCTCAGTCAAAGTCTCAGAAGGTGTGGGGTCTGCAGGGTGTGCAGAAGGCCCACCTTTGGACTCTCCAAGCTCATCATCTCTAGAAAGCTCAAAAGAAGGAGTCGGTGAAGGCATGGACTCATCAAAAGAAACCTCGCAAGTCTCGACAAGCTGCTGGGAGTTGAGGTTTCACACAAGGAAGCTTCCAGAATGCAACGCATAACCATGAAAAACTCCATCCTAGCAACGAGACTCAAACTTGTCCAAATGCCCTCCCTTCTTGAGCACAAAGCACTTGCAGCCAAACGCTCACAAGTGACTCACCTTGGGCTGTCTGCCAAACCACAACTCATATGAAGTCTTACCTAAGTAAGCTCTAAGAAAATGTGGTTGGCCAGATAGCAAGTTGTGTTCATAGTTTCAGCCCCAAAACGCCTAGGAGTCCTATGCTCATCGAGCATCATCCTAGCCATCTCGACTAGTGTGTGGTTCTTTCGTTCCACAACACCATTCTATGGGGGAGTGTAAGGGGCAAAAAATTGATGCTCAAGACCTTGATCACTGTAGAAGTTGACGAACTGAGAGTTCTTGAACTCAGAACCGTTGTCAGAGTGAATTGCTCACATCCGACCATTGTTCTCATTCTTCAGCTTCAAAATTAGGTCATGAACAAACTAGAAAGACTCATCCTTAGACTCCAAAAAGTAAACCCACGAGAATCGAGAAAAATCATCAACAATCACAAGCGCGTACCACTTCCCACCGACTGAGCGTACCTGAGCTGGACCAACAGTATCCATGTGTAACAGCTCCCCGGGTACGAAGTCATCACCTGAGTCACAGGTGCGTGAGAAGCGGCAACCATTTTCCCATGACGATAGGGATGGCAAACTAGATCCTTCTCCATCTTAAGCTTGGGCAATCCTCGGATAAGGTCCATAGAGCTCAATCTGACTAGCAGATCAAAGCTCAAATGACCTAACCTCCTATGCCACTTCTAGAGCTCAGAGGAGGATCCAACAATCAAATAGCGAGAAGGACCAAAAGAAATAGAGAAATCAATCCGAAAAACCTTACCGAAGCGTATGATCTAGCAAACCAAAGATCCTCTAGAATCAGTAACGGAAGACTGCCCTTATTAAAGCGAACCGCTAAACCATCCTCAAGAAGTTGCGAAATAGAGATCAGATTAAAATTCAAGTTTCTAACCAAAGCAATATTCTTCGAAGAGAAATGATCAGAGATGTGAATTGAGCCAATACCATGTACCTTCCCTTGACCACTGTTCTCGAAAGTGATGTACTCTTTGGAGCTCAGGGAAGTGAGGCTGGAGAACCATCTGCGATGTCCCGTCATGTTGCAAGAACATCCTGAATCCATGATCCACACGTCCTCCAGTCCTCGATCCTGCACGATCAGTGGTCATAAGTGGGAGCAAATGGTCCGACACCAGGTTTAGCAAAAGAGCTAAACCAGTGTCGAGCCATCTGCTCAAAAGAAGGAAAGCAGAAGGAATCATAAGAGTCCGGACCAAAAGGCGACTCAAAGTGCGGTCCTTGGTTCTGCCTAAAGTCTCGGCCACAGGGTCCAAAGACGTATCTAGAACGAACTAGAGCTATGCCGAAGCGAAAATCACCCTCTTGAGCACGGGCATGAAAGTCGTCTCCTCTACCACCACCTACACGACGCAGCTTGGCCTCTAGCCTCTCCCTGCATCGAGGTACTCTCTATCTACCACCCTGCTAGTAGAACTGCTCCTGCCCACCTCGAGCTCTCTCTGCTCTCTCAACCCGCTTCCTCCTAAAGCAAAACTCCTCAAGATGCCCGTCTCTCTAACAAAACTCAAAGTGATATGTAGGCTTCTTGGGATGGGGTTGAGGCTTGGGGTTCTTGGGCTTGGTGGTGTTGGGTGTAGACTCTTTGGTGAGAGCGAGTCCAGGTAGAGAGTCAAGAGAAGTGTGGAGATGCTTGGGCTTTTGGACCCAGATGGGCTTCTTGGGTAGAGCTTTAGGTCATTCTTGAAACACTCCATCCTTGGGCTGACTAGCCTGGAAAGACTCAGTGGAGTGAGTCTTGGGATATCTCTGTTCAGGAGTCATCTTACTCCACTCCACTGCCCGGCTAATGGCACTCTCAAAGTCAGCCTTGGTGTAGTTGTAACTTACCCCAAACCCATCCTGCCTCTTGAACTGCTGGATTATCATGCCGATCTATGGCTCTCTAGCACTCACCCAACTCAAGATCTAACGAAGGTAAAAGTTCTCATTCTAAGCATCAGCTAGTTCCTCTCTCAAAGAAGCTAGCCCCTCCTCCTGAGAAAAGCAGATCTCACACTCTCTATCAACTTGAACATACTTCTCAGCTTTAATCTTGATCAGTTCATATCTCAGAGACAAGCAGTTCTCACAAACAGTGGGTGGAACTGACAATGTCTCAAGCTCAAGATTAGTCTGCTCTAGCTCAGCCTTGATTCTCTCCAACTCGCCCAACTTCTCATCACTCTTGGCTCTCAGCTCAGCTAAACTAGCTACATGGGATGGGCAGTCCACACAAGGCACGACGACAATGGCATGAGCATCTTTCAGCTCTAGCTGAGCGCTCTCCAGCTCAATGGCCAAACCGTCTCTCTCATCTACAATCTCTGTGTACCTGGACATCAGAGTCGTCAGGTCACACAACAACACCTCATAGTTAGGGCACTCACTACTACCACCCAAGCAAGGGGAAGATGATTGACTCTTAATCCTGCCATTGGCCACGACAAGCTCACTCTCAAGCTCATCTATCCTCTTCTTAGCCCCTCTAAGCAGTTTCTCCCGATACCTCAACTCCCGACGGTTCTCTTCTAGTAATTCAACGACTTCTTGTTCATAGGAGGATACCTTTTCATCATCGTCGTAGTCGGAGTTGTCTGGGGAGTCCTTCTCTTCCTTATCCCCAAGAGCCATTGAGCAGAAGCTCTTGCGAGATCTTCGGCTATGGTGCGAGCGACTCTTCAGCTTGTCCCCGAATGCCATGAAGAAGAGGGCCGCCAGATCATCCTTGTCCTTCCCCTTCCTGACCATGATCTCCTCATCACTTGAGCATGATGAAGAGGAAGAAGACGATGACCTCTTGGAGTAGCTTCTCTCCATCTCAGCGAAGAAGGCCTTGTCTCGCTTCTTGTTCTCACGCCGGTAGTCTTCAGGGCCTTTTGAAAGAACCTCGTCTTGGGCTTGCCCTTTGTGAAGGTGGAGCTGTCGTGCTTGCCGGAGTCATAGGAGCCACCACCGGTACCCTTCTTGTGACCATTGTGCTTGGGGCAGTCCGCAATGAAATGATCTGGATCACCACACTCAAAGCATCCGGATTTTGTGCCATGTCTTTTGAACATTCGCTTATCATAGACATGACGCACCCAGTTGTTAAACAGACATAGATCATCATCTCCTAGCGAATCAAGCTGGTCCTCAGTGATATACATCACGGAGAACCAAGCACAACTCAAAGAAGAGGAGTCAGTAGAAGGTGTCGCAAGGGCTAGGGTTTTTGAGCTAGAACCAGTGAGATTTGATCTCAACTCGATATCAACCTGTGTGGCATTGAGCTTACTAAAAAGATCTGCGGTAGTCAAGGTATCATAAGAGGAGCTCTCGATGATAGAGGATACCTTGATCTCCCAGATCTTAAGGTCCAAGGTATGAAGAACTTTGAGCGCCTGCTCATGATCTGAGACCAGCTGAACTCCATCTTCCTTGTTGGCCCGAAGCTTGTTGATGATCGATTCAAAACGACCAAACAAGGCTTCAACAGATTCACTAGGCTTGCGTGTGAAATTTTCATATTCATGCCGGTAGGACTGATAGAGCTGAGCCTTGACCTGGGCTGTCCCCTCATGGTGTGCCTGGAGGGTAGCCCAAATCTCTCTAGGAGTGCTGAGATGGCTCACACGCTCAAACTAAGTGGGACCTAAACTAGAAAAAAAAATGTTCACAGCTTTGTTGTTGTTCTGATGCTGGGCGACTATCTCGGGGGATGTACGCTCATCAACAGGCAGTATGGTAAAAGTAGCGTAAACACAAATGTCACAAATGCCCGAGCTCTGCCTCATGAGATTGTCTCACATGCGAGTCTTCCAGTAATTGTAGCCAAAAGCTTCAAGGGACAGGACCTTGCCAGAAGATGTCATGATCACTACCTTGGGTTAGAACCAGTTAAGGTATGGAAAAACCCTAACCAAGCTCTAATCCCACTTGTAGCACCGAAAGTAGCGACCAGACGGGGGTGAATGGGCGCCTAAAAATTCATTCGAATCAATGGCCTTCTCCCAACACCCAATGCACCTCAACAGACAAAACAACAGAGGCAAAGCAGATCACAAGTACTAAAAATAATCTAGCCTAAAAACGACCGGTGTCCTAGTTGAAAAGACACCACCACAGTGTTCAAAGGCAGATTAACAGAGCATTCAAAACACATGCATTTCAAGCATCAGAAAGATTAATCATCACAGGCATTTAATTCAAGTCCACGCAAAACAACATGAACATTTACTGTTCAAAAAATTATTTTCTGTTTTTTATTCAACGAAGCCTACTTCGAAGGTCCACAACGAAGTCCTAGCGAACCTAGAGCTTCATCTTGCCGAAGCCTGCTTCGGTGGCCAGTCAAAGCCTGGGAGTCTCTTAGTGGAAGTCCGTGCACTGCCCTCCGTAGATTGCGCAGGCTGCAAAATCTTCCGCAGACTTCAAAGCCAGAAAACAGCACGACAAAGCCTACGTAGACCGAAGCCTACTCAAGTCAAAGCCTGCATGACGTTTGCTCCAGTTCTGCGAATCCATGTGTGACTGTCGCGGCTTGTCCCACGAAGTCTCCAGTATTACAACAAATTAAATCAACCGAAAAGCAGTGCATGCAAATAATAAAATATACTCAGGCACGCAAACCGAGAAGGTAGCTTCAGAGATTAATTGCTAAAATAATGAGCAAATATGCAATTTATATTCTGCTTCTCTTCCTGGACTGTGCACGTTGCTTTCTCAGTTCGAAACACACAACTACACAAGCAAGCAACCTGGTGCCTAAGAAGCCTATCTGCTGTAGCTACAGGAACTATCACCTGCACACCTATGCGCTTCCTGCCAAGCAGCTATTCTGCCGCAAATGGTGTAGAAAACAAAAAATCTATGCAAGCAATCAAGTATCAGTTGCGATCCAATCAAAAACAGTGATCCAAATCCAGCGATAAAACGTGATTAGGCATAACAGTCTGAAAACAGTAAATAGTGCTTGGATTGGATTTCCCTGTTCTTTGAGTATGTGGCCGACGGAGAAATGCTTGAGCCTCTTGTGTTCTGCCTGGATGCACTTACTGCATTGAAGACCCACGTGCCACCGAGAACCACGCCTAATGCCGCAGCCTGCGCGTGCTACTTCCTCATGCAGAGCAGCTGCGTCTCGCACGCCTCGTCTCTGTGCGGCGAACGCACACAACCAGTAACTGACGCGCTGCTGTGTGCCTGCCATGTGTTGCGCTCGGTGGATTCGACTTCAGTCGGATGAAATCATCGTCTGAGAAATCAAATGGAAAAAATTGCAGTGGCGCTCACGAAGAAACAGTGGGAAACAAGATGAACTCTGATTTGCATTTAGATGAGTTAACCCTAACCTAAGAGGGTTGGGGCCTATTTATAGGAAGCCCAATAAAGGGAAAAAGACAGATTTACACCTAGGGTAAATTACACAGACGCTAAAAATATAAATGGAAAAGACCAATATGCCCTTAGGATTTTTTATACACTGGACTAACACAGACTGTGGGCCTAAAGGAAAAATAGTAAAATCCTAAATAAAGATAACTTTTCCTGATGTGGAGCTTTTGTAGCAGCTGCAGATTCGCCTCAGAATGGTCAGATCCGAGATTAGCGGTCGTTAGTTTTGCGCCGAAACTGACAAAGCGTCCACCGTCTTCGCACCGGGTACCCGGATTGGGCAGGCCCGATTCCGCGGCTCCCTCAGCCCGGTAATCGCTTGACGCGCCCGTGTACCTGAGTTAATCTAGGTCAACAAACCAGTGGATCCTCTACCTGTCCTAGCCCATGTACTCAGATTGGGCCATCCTGACTCCACAACCCCTTTGCCCGGCAGTCGCTTGCCACCCGTGTACCTGAGTCACACGTGGCCCAGACACGGTAGATCTAATCTTCTCTTCATGTCCTCTTGACTTTCGTTGACAATCACTCATCACATCTGAAGCCATGAGGCCCATAAATTGTGGAAAAGAGTTCTCAATCCCAAAACGAGATGCCTTGGCGATCTCGGTGGATTTAAGCTTACTAAAAAGTTCATTGCATGTCAACATATCAAAGCTCACAGACTCTTCAATGCTTGAGATATTTACTTCCCATATGCTACGATCAAGAGCATAGAGAAGTTTGATCGCCCTGTCATGATCAGAGTCAGCTAGCATCCCAGTGGAGCGCAAGTTACTAACAATTCCATCTAAACGTGCAAACATGGCATCTCAAAATTTGCCGGGGCGTGCCACAAACATTTGGTATTCTTGATTATACGTGCTCTGCCTCCTATCCTTAATCTGAGAAGTGCCCTCATGAAATGTTCTCAAAGTCGTCCAAATCTCACGTGCAGTATAAGGTGCTGGACCGTGTCAAACTCGTTGTGACTCAGACTGATGAACAATATGTTTCTAGCCTTGCTATTACAGTCGTACTGTGACTTCTCAGTCTCTGAGGTACAAGTTTTAGGGATCACATACTAGGAATCAACAATGTCCCAAATTGCACTTCCTTGGCTCAGTAAATAAGCCTCCATGCACACCTTCCAATAACATAATCTTGACCATCGAACATCGGAATCTTAGTGTTCTTGTCCATGTCACCACAAGGATCAAAAACTAGTTAAGTTCAACTAGTGATATAATCGGCTGTGATACCAATTGTGGGATCAGAATGGCGACTAGAGGGGGGGGGTGAATAGGCGCCTCGACGAATTCTCTTGAATTAGATGGTCTTTTCAAAACACCCAACGCACCTCAAAAGTTCAGATTCAAATTTAAACCAATCAAAACCAATCAGAGTGACAAATCTTGTTCAATTCTAGAAACCAGCCTTAAATCGGAGTTTGGACGGTCAAAATATTCTATTGGAAACTGAAGCTCCGAAGATCACTGCCTAGATCGACACTTGGTTTACCGACAGAAAAATATCGGAGATTGATTTGTTGATAAAGAACAAAACACTCACACAAAAGTTCAAATCAGATTTGAAATTATAATCATCTTAACACAATTGAATTACAATTGAAATCACAACACTTCTGAAAAATTCTGGACGATGAATAGTAACACAGATTCAAAGTAGTTCAGAATTCATATTTCAACTTCATAATAGATTTCAGTTCTGAATTCAGTTGATAGAACAAACAAAAACTAATGTAATTCAGTTGGAACAAGACACTTCTAAAAAAACTTGAGGATGAACAGTGACAATATTTATTAAAACAGATCACAGATTGATTCTTCTCTATATACTTCAATTCAGATTACTTCAAACAAATTTCAGTATCAAAATGGTGCATGAAAACATAGCTACAATTGAAACAACCATTGAATCAGACACTAACCAGTACTTTTCAGAATAGTAAAATTTAGACACAAACTCATGCCAAATACCCTGTCAATCACTCATCATAACCATGAACCATAGTGACAAACCAAATTATGTTCCTCAAATAATTTTGATGATTGTAGTTTCTCTCCATGCAATTAATACTATGGTCAGTTTCAATATCTGCTTTTAGGGAATAACTTAATAATTTCTCTTCAAAGTTTATTTATGTGATGGTCTGATTGTTGTGGTCTATCAAAAACTAAAAGGGCATTCACATATTTTCTCTTGGTATTGGTGGTTTCTAGTTTTCACTAATTATTATTTCCATAACTAACTTTTGTTGGCACTTCCCTTCATTGGCCTTTCGGGATTTGTGGTCTTTTGCTACAACTCCTTTTTAAACCATGAATTTTTGTTTGATTAACTTCCTATAACAGTATTGTTGGGGGAAAATATCTCATCTTCAGGGTTATTGCCGAAGCAACATAAAGGCAGTCAGCAGGTTCGAAGGTTCCCAGAAGATCATCTTCGAAGATACCCGGAACCCGGTTCGAAGCACGAAGATAGGCCTTGGTTCGAAGTACATCTTCGAACTAAAGCTTTCCAAGATCTTTTCTGCCAGCTAAGATGGAAGACTTATCTTCTTTCTCATTAGATTAGTCTTTTACCATTTTAGCCCTATTAAGGGAACCGAATAGTTTCCACTATGACAGTTGTAATAGAGGGGTAAATATGTCTTTTCCTTAATGTTTGGGCCTATAAATACCCCCCATTTTACCCTGTAATAGGGACCGAATACAAGTTATTCAATACACACTTTCGAACTATTCTAAGTTATTATCCTTTCGGAGGCTTAGAACAGTTTGCTTCACAAACACTTCGTTTGTTAGTTTCTTTTCTACAGAAACCTGTTAGCGTAATCTTTTACGCCAACAGTTGGCGCCGTCCGTGGGGAACCTAGTCCGAAAAACTTCGTTCTGTACCAACTTTTACATCATGCCTCCTAAGCGGAGCGCACCTCGCAATCCCACTCGGAGGTCCTCTCGGATCTCCAGAGAGATACCCTTCGACACAGTTGAAGTCGGAGGGTCTTCGGCTTTCCCTCCGCAAACTCCGGAAGGGGCTTCTATTCCTCGGACATACGAAGCTTCTCCGCCAACCCCTTCCATACTCCGACAGCCCGGAGTCCCTTCTCCACCCTCCATTCCGATTCGAACTGATCCTGCCAGTTCTCAAGACCCGGAAGGTCCTTCCGGAGGAGATGAAGATAACCTTGGAGATATGGCCACTCAAATGGCCAACCTTCAAGCTGAGGTGGCTAGATGGCGACAAGAAGCTGCGAACAGGCTTCGCTCTCAAGCCATCCCAACTATCCCAAAAGTGCCCGAAGATGATGATATTGATTATCCCGAAGCCCCGGAGAACGCCTCCTACGACAATGAATCTCCGTTGCATCCTGAGCTGCAGAAGGTTCGCTTTGATCCAAAGTTTAAAATTTCGAAGCTCTGCAAGTATGCCGGAGATGAAGATCCCGGAGAGTTCGCGCGTTCTTATGCCCTAGCGATTGAGGCTAGCGGCGGAGTCAGAGACACTATGGCGAAGTGCTTCCCGTTAGCTCTTCAAGGAGTGGCGTTGAGATGGTTTTGGTCTTTAAAGCCAGGATCAATCAATTCTTGGTCACAGTTGAAGAGGAAGTTTATAAGTAACTTTCAGGGCACCTTCGTGCCTCCTATGTCAACAGGAAGCCTTTTCCAAGTGAAACAGCTCCCCGGAGAAACATTGAGGCAGTATTTCAAGCGCTTCGCCCATACGAAGTCGCAAATTCGGGGGCTGTCCACATCCTCAATGGTTGATGCGGCTCGGGAAGGCGTCAGTCATCAAGGCCTTCTGGATAAACTGCATCGGAAGAGCATCTCCTCAGTCTCACAGTTGATGTCATATTTTGAGGAGTATGCGAGGTCAGAAGAGGGTTGGCTTCGGAGGACTGCTGCTACTTCGACAGTATTGCAAGAAGTTAAAACAGAAGTGAAGACTTCGGCACAGCCGCAGGAACCAGTCTTCGAAGTGCAACATGATCGAAGAAGAGGGCAAAAGCACCCTCGTTCTGAAGTCTTGAATATTGCACCCCCACAGAAGTTTGCACCAAGAGCTCCACAGTCTACGGGGAACAAGGCCAGCGGCTGGAGGCCGCCAGGGAAAACGGCTGGCAAGGGCCAGACCCTTTTTTGCTGTATTCATGGAGAAAATCGAAGCCATGCAACTGACACTTGCAAGGCTATCCTTACCCTAAGGGGAGAGTACTTGGAGAGAACTTCGGGTCGAGGCAGTACCGATCCGAAGTCCAGCAGCAACGCGCCCTGAGCCAGTCCAGGCTGTGGCGCGAATAGAAAATTTCGATGCTGCAAGGCACCCTCCGGTGGCCAATGTTATGCCACCTCCGAAGCAAGAGGAAGGGCAAGATAGAGGAAAAAGAGTAGTTCTCCCTATCTCCGGAGGAGGTACCCTCGGAAGCATGTCCAAGAGACAGCGAAGAGAGTACGTTCGAGAAGTAGGTCATATTGGGACTTCGTCATCTGCAGCTGCAATGCCGGAGTGGTCTCATGTTCCGATATCTTTCTCTGCGGAGGATGCAGCTGGTATTAAGTTCCCGCACGCAGATCCATTGGTTATCACTGCTGATATTGCAGGGACTGAAGTCCGAAGGGTGCTAATTGACGGAGGTAGTTCAGGCAGATATCATTTTTGTGCAAGCCTTCGATCAGTTATGCATTTCCAGGAAGCATCTCCTCCCAGCGGCTCGTCCTCTGCAAGGCTTCGCAGGACCTCCGCTTGATGCACTTGGCCAGATAGGCCTGGAAGTTACCTTCGGAGAAGGTTTATTAGCCCGAACTGAAGAAGTTATCTTTGATGTGGTAGATGCCCCGTATGCTTATAATGTCATTTTCGGACGGGGCATGTTGAATCAGTTCGGAGCTGTGGCGCATCACAACTACTTGTGCATGAAGATGCCCACACAAGCAGGAGTCCTAACAATCTTCGGAGATCAAGCCATTGCTCGGAGGGCAGAATATGGTCATGGCCCCCCTCTTGATCCGAGGCAAGTAAACAGTGTGCAGGATAATGAAGAAATTTTTTCAGCCTCCTCCGAAGCTTCGAAGAAGTCTTTTCCGAGACCAAGTCCCGAAGGAGAGATTGCAACGAAGGTCATTGTTAAAGATGGTAAAGAATACACTTTTCAATTTGGTAAAGATTTACCTCCTGAAGTTGCAACCTCCTTGGAAAAGGTCGTGGAAGAAAATTTGGATGTCTTCGCCTGGTCTGACGAAGATATCACCGGAGTCGATCGGGATATCATTGAACATAGTTTACTTGTAAACCCGAAGGCCCGGCCTGTTCGGCAAGGACTCCGGAAGATGTCCGCAGAGAGAGCTGCTCTAGCTAAGGACGAAGTTGAAAAACTGTTGAAGGCTGGGATTATCAGAGAAGTGGCTCACACAGAATGGTTAGCCAACCCAGTCTTCGTCAGGAAGAAGTCTTCCGGGAAGTGGCGCATGTGCATTGATTTCACATCCTTGAATAAAGCATGCCCACGTGACCCCTACCCCATGCCCCGAATTGATCAGCTAGTTGACTCCACTGCAGGTTCGGAGTTATTAAGCTTCCTTGACGCGTATTCTGGTTATCATCAAATATGGTTGAAGCGCGAAGATGAAATCAAGACAAGCTTTGTAACTCCTTCGGGAGTCTTTTGCTATGTAAGAATGCCCTTCGGCCTAAGAAATGCCGGGGCTACTTTTTCAAGATTAGTTGCTAAGGCTCTAGGTCATCAATTAGGTCGCAATGTGGAGGCCTATATGGATGATATTGTAATAAAGAGTGCTTTAAAGCACCAACATAGCCTAGACTTAGCAGAAACATTCAATAGCCTTCGGGCATGTGGGATCCGTCTTAACCCCGAAAAATATATATTCGGAGTAAGGCTGGAAAGTTGTTAGGGTATTTAGTTTCAAGCAGGGGAATTGAAGCTAGCCCTACTCAAATAACTGCGCTGCAGAAGATGGCTCCTCCGGAGAATTTAAAGCAAGTGCAAAAGCTGACTGGACATCTGGCCGCACTTAGCAGGTTTTTATCAAGGTCTGCGGAGAGGAGCTTGCCAATATTTAAAGCTTTGAAAGGGTCCGAAGATTTTGCATGGACACCGGAGTGTCAGAAAAGCTTCGAAGATATTAAAGATTATCTCAGCAATCTTGCTACACTCACGGTGCCTATTGCGGACGAAACCCTACTCCTGTACCTTGCAGCTACAGGTTCAGCTGTCAGCGCAGTCCTTGTCAGAGAAGTGGATTTCAATGGGAAGTTGGTCCAAAATCCTGTCTATTTTGTATCCGAAGCATTGTCAGGAGCGAAGACAAGATACTCCGAACTTGAGAAGTTCGTTTATACTCTGATAATGGCTTCGAGGAAGCTAAGACATTATTTTTTGGCTCACAATGTAATTGTACCAACTTCGTATCCCTTAGGAGATATGCTCCGAAGCAAAGATTCCACTGGAAGGATTGGAAAGTGGGCAGTCGAGCTAGCACCTTTCGGCATATCTTTCTTGGCAAGGACAACTATCAAATCCCAAGTCCTAGCAGACTTTGTAGCAGAGTGGACTCCACCTGTGAATTTGACTCCGGAGAAATCAAATGACGGAGTTTGGACTGTTTACTCCGATGGGGCTTTCCAAGCATCCGGAGCAGGCATTGGGGCAGTGTTGATTTCACCGTCAGGGCAAAGAGCAATGTACTCCGCAAGACTCAACTTTAAGTCTACCAATAATATAGCGGAGTATGAAGGGATTTTATTGGGACTCCGGAAAGCACGTGCTCTAGGGGCTACAAGAATAATTATAAAAACAGATTCTCAGATAGTAGCAGGGCACGTAGACAAAAGTTTTCAAGTTAGACATCCACAGCTTGCAAAGTACTTAGAAGAAATCCGCAAAATCGAAGCACACTTCAAGGGTATTTCCATTCAGAGTATACCAAGAGCGGAAAATGTGCAAGCGGACACTTTAGCGAAGGCTGCAGCTGGAGCTGTGGATGTGCCTGAAGAAGCTTTCTATGAGGAGCTCAATATACCTTCGGTGCCACAAATTGCCTCTGTAGAGATTCTTTGCATTCCTAGTGCAGATTGGAAAGATTCGATCATAGAACTCTTGCAAGGAGGAACAAATTTGCCCGAAGAGCCCCAGTTGTCAAGATTAAAGCTCAGAGCAAGAAACTATCAGTTAATCAACGGTATATTATACAAGGCCGGAGTATGTTCCCCTCTACTCCGATGTATATCTCAAGCCGAAGGCCAAGAAATTCTTCGAGAAATTCACGAAGGCCTTTGTGGAAGCCATTTAGCCCCTAGAGCTCTGGCAGGAAAAACACTTCGTGAGGGGCTTTATTGGCCCACAATAACAGCTGATGCGGAGAGCTTGGTCCGCACTTGTCAAGGATGCCAGTGGATGGGTCGACGGAGTCATCGCCCACCAACAGCTCTTCAAGTCATTGCTCCAGTATGGCCCATGGCTAGATGGGGTATGGATCTAATTGGTCCCTTTCCGTTAGCAAAGGGAAATTTGAAGTTCGTAGTGGTAGCTATTGAATATTTTTCTAAGTGGGTGGAAGCAGAGCCCTGAACAGCTATCACTTCGAACAATGTACAGAAATTCTTCTGGAAGAACATTATTTGCCGGTTCGGAGTGCCTAGATATCTCACAGTTGATAATGGAACACAGTTCGACGCAGAACCCTTCAGGAAGTTTTGCGAAGACCTAGGCATTCAGCTATGTTTTGCTGCAGTGAGACATCCTCAGTCGAATGGAGCCGTAGAGCGAGCCAATGGAAATATTTTATCAGGGCTAAATCGAAGAATAGTAGGATTATCAAAGGGACTGTGGACCGAAGAGCTTCCGAAGATTCTGTGGTCCATTCGGACTACGCAAACAAGGTCCACAAGTTTTACTCCGTTCAGACTACTATTCGGAGATGAAGCTATGACGCCAACGGAGCTCAAAGGGGGATCATTTCGCAGCATCGAACCAGACATTGAAGAAGAAAGACAAGCTTCGTTAGATTTGTCAGAAGAAACAAGACTTCGGGCTGTAGCTAATTTATCAAAGTATCATCAGCAGACGAAGACTTGGTATGACTCGAAGGTTAAGCTCAGCGAGTTAAGGCCGGGTCATCTTGTTCTACGAAGCATTATAGCACCAGGGAAGTTAGGCAATAAATGGGAAGGTCCATATCTAATTGTCCGCTCAGGGCGCCCTGGTTCATTTAAATTAGCTAATTTAGAAGGTGAAGAGTTAGCACATACTTGGCATGCGGAGCACCTAAAGCGATACTTCGCATAAGGGCTCCTTGTAATTCGCTTGTAATCACCTCTAAATTAATAAAGCATATGACCCTGATAGTTGCCTTCCCCTCATAGACTTCCAGCTTCCGAGTGGACGCACTGGAACCGCGGGGTCGACCGAGAGGGAAGTGTCATTAAGCTGGGTTGTATTTTCGGACTTCGAACCCATAAAGTTCGAAGCCTCCGATGTGGGGGCTGACATAATCCGGAGCCCAGGCCACTGGCTTGTAGGCATCCGTAAAAGAGCCCAAAACCACACTCTACGGAGTCCAAGCCATTGGCTGGTAGACTTCCGTAAAAAGAGCCGAAGGTGGCCAAAATCTACGGAGTCCAAGCTGCAGCTTGCAGACTTCCGAAAGAAGAGCCGAAGGTGGCCAAAATCTGCGAAGTCCAAGCCATTGGCTGGTAGACTTCTGCAAAAACAGCCGAAGGTGGCTAAATTATACGGAGTCCAAGCCATTGGCTGGTAGACATCCGTAAAAAGAGTCCAAAGAGACCATTGCAAAACTCCGAACCATTGGTCCGTCAGAGATCACAAAGACAAGCCGAAGGTGGCTAAAGCAAAACAGCATTTGAGCCATGAGCTTCGAATGTCTGTTAACATAAGTCCAAAGTGACAAATTTCTTAAGACACTAAAGTGTCCTGAAAGTTATCTCAATTGATTTCTTTCGTAAAACAAAGGTACTAAGTTACCATTCTTCTGACTACAAAAAGTCGAAGACATTTCATAAGATTTCAAAAGATCTTTAAATGACAGAGGGGCTCCGAACCCCCAAAAAATTGTACTCCGAAGTTTTTTCTTTGCGCATAATCATCTTTGAATACATTTCGAAGTTGCTTATACCCAAAGAGGGGCTAGTAAATATGGAGACAATTTTAAATCGGCATTCACTATTAAAACAAACGTGTTTACAGATTACACTATGAAAAATTGGTATCTATACCAAGAAGGAATCGGAGACCTCTTCGGTCCCGAGAGCTAGGGGTGGAATGACTAGTTCCAACATCAGAAGTTCTAAGAACTTTACGTTTAACTCTCTTCCTCCCCTTCGAAGCTCTAAAATCCTTCTGCTCTTGTTGAAGCTCGGCCCAAGTTCGAAGCCGCTCGGGGCTTCTTTCCCAGCTTCTAAGATCTTCAGATCTTTTATTTCGAGCTTCACCTTCGTCTTCAGACCAATTAGTGTCTTCAGAAGACGAGGTGTTTGCGTCAACTTCTTTATCTTCCTCTTTAATATAAGACAATACGTCTTTGATTACTTCGGGCGCAATTACGCAGGAGTCATCTCGAGGAATAAGAAATCGAGGACGCTTATAACTCTTTAGAAGTTCGAAGGTGTTCCACAATGAGCGAAGTTCGTTGTTAAGCTCTAACACTTCGATATCTTCCATAAGAGGCAAAGCCTAAAAATATGACAAACAAGACTTTCATTGATAAATGTTTACAAGCATGAGCTTTACATAATCAAAAAATCCTAAATAATTCCTAAACCTGCGGGTTCGGAGGAGGCTGACTGCTCGAAGCTTGACTCCGAACTTGCTTCTGATGTTGGCCTTCATCGATCCAAGCCTTGATCGCAGAACGACCTTCGGCTCTCCATGAGGTTTGAAAGGCTCGCCAGGCGGCAGTCACGCCTTCGGAAGGATTCAAAAGCCGCTCGTCGTCGAAGGTAATGGAACCCTCTGCGCTCGGAGTGATTGTTCGGCCCAAATCCTCGTAGTAACGAAGTAATCCGAGGGCAGACACTTGTCCGGAGAGTTCTCCATAACGCATGCCTGCCGTCTTCATTTGCTTCGCTGCTCCTTGGATCCTCTTTAACCGGCGCAGCAGAGTCACATTGTCATCCGAAGGAAGTGATCCAGTAGTACCGAAGTACTCCAGAACACCTAGCATCTGTTCGATGACCTCCGTAGCCACCTTCTCCGACTTGAGCTTTTCTTCAATTAGTGCATCCTTGCTCGAAGTCGTTTCTGCCAAAACTCCGGAAATCCTAGCATTCTCCGTAATTAGATCTTTCTTCTGGTTTAGGAGTTGGCTAGTTTCCTCTTGGAGCCTTACAAGTTCGGACCCAGCACTAGCATGCTCCAGCCGCATCTTTTCAATTTCAGCCCGAAGCACAATTCTTTCTGCTTCAAACTCTTTATTAACAGCCTCCAAGCCCTGTCTGGCCCTACGCTCCGCCGAAATCACATTATCCATTTGAAGTACTCTAGCTTCGGAGAAAGATAAGTTGCGTTTAAGAGCTTCATTTTCTTCCCGAAGCTGAGCAATTTCATTTTCATTCGATAAAGCTGCAGCGCGGGCCAAGACCGCTTGCTAAGAAGAGAAAAAACTGAAGTAAGAAATTATTCATTTATAATTTGCTGCTGGTTCGAAGATGTACTTCGAACCCAATATAATTCGCTAAAAGATATCAGTTCGAAGGTGCTCCGTACCTGGTAGGCTGCTCGTTCTAAAGCAACGTTGAGCTCCGAATTCTTCGCCTTGCTTAATTTTGCTACCAGCTCTGTCTCCCCAACTTCCCGACTCACTCGACCTAAAGGTTTGAGCAAAGTCCGAAGTCCTCTTCTTTGCTCCAAAAAAGGAGTTAAAAGAGGGAGCAGAGCCAAAGCCTTTTGGTCTTCCCTGTTAGGCGAAGCTCTGGAGTGTTCTCCTGAGGTCCTTGGAACTTCCGAAGATGGCCCCCCCTCAGTTGATTCACTTTCATCTGTTGATTCAGACGAAGTTGATCCTTGAGTAGGGAGAGGCTCTATGTGCCTTTTACCCCTTCCAGGCCCCTATTGAGTAATCTCCGGGTGTGGCTCCGAAGATTGTCGAAGGCCTTTGAATTGTGTCTTCGTGATGTACTTCTACAGCAGGAGGCTCTGCAAAAACAAAAATATTATACATTGTATAATTTTGCAGAAAATGATAAAGAATTATGCGAAATTTACCTTCGACATTCTGCGGGAGATCGAGCACTGGACTGCTCGGAGGATCGAAGGTGAAGTCATCATCTGAATCCACAGTTAAATTTTCTGCTGTCGGAGCATCTCCGTGAGCAGTCCTTTCCTCCACAACTGAAGTTGCAGGAACTTCGACTTCATCTTCACCCATAGGGGCTTCGATTTGCTCCTCTTGAGTATCCGGAGCTCTTGCTTCTTCAATGTTAGCTTGAGGCTCCGGTATACCTGCAGTATCTTCAATGTGAATATTTCGTTGAGCTGCATCTTCATCAATCAATCTCATTAATAATATACCTTCATCTTCTTTAGAACCAGAGATTGAGGTTTTTGAGCTCGAAGGCGCAGGATTCGAAGGTGCGAGATTTTTTGGATTCCTAGCCACCTTCTTCACCGGAGTCCTTGCGGAGCTTGAAGCTCCGGCTTCAGCCATTCTTTTCTTGGGTCCTTTCTCCAGAGGCACCCAGTCCATCAGAGGGGGCGGAGTTAACTCCAACATTCCCCATACTCTGTTAAACCTTTCCCAACTCCCGACCAATTTAATTCGCCATTCTTTTTCAGTCGGAGTTGGGGCACCCAAAATCTTCTCCGAAGCCCTTACAATTTGCTCTGAAGTAATAGGGGCTGAAGAAGCTAAAAAATAATTCAAGTTAGTCTTTCTTCGGAGTAAATATGTACAATGTATGTTGGTTTCGAAGTTACCTGCAGGGCTCGAAGTAAAGTTGATCTTGCGAAGACCGCCTTCCGAGTCATCCTCGAAGACGATGGGCCAGTTGGCCATCAGCGGAGGAATTTGCAGTCCGAGGAATTCTTCGGCTAAGTCCCGCATGCTTAACCTTCGGCTAATTTTCTGAAGCAGGTTAAGACGAGCTTCGAGCTGGCCTTCGTCAGGCTGCACTAAGGCTTCTTTCCGGAATTGAATTTCTTTGAGGGGCCCAGCCAGAGGACTGCTCGCTCCAACTTCGGCATAGAACCACCTCAGGACCCAATCAGTGTACCATCTAGCATTGATGGCCTTGGCAGGAAACTGAAGGGCATATTCGTCCCGAAGCCTAAAGTTGATAGAGCCGAAGGATACTACTACTTTTTCACCTCCGGAGCCTACGAAGGTCTTCGGCTGGCAAGTTGCTCTATGAAGTGCAGCGAAGATTTCTGCCCTCCCTCACAACCTTCGGCTCTCAGCGCCCATTCAAAGATAGCTAACCTAGCTACTGCATTCGGAGATAACTGAGGGAGGGTTACATGAAACAGATCCAATACCTCCGCAAGGAAGTCTACAGCAGGAAGGCCCAAGCCAGCTTCAAAGAAAGCTTCGAATACCACTACTTCTCCGGGTCTTGGTGATGGAATCGATTCTTTGCCCGGCTTCCGAATCATAACTCCATTACTAATTTTTCCCCCTGCTGTGATTGCCAAAGACTCTCTCTTGCAGGTAGAAGGCCCCAACTCAAAAGATTGATCCAAATACTTGGTCGATGGCGGGCACAGACCTTGGTCATCGGCGATTTGGGGATTTCTCCCCCCTGCCGCCATGGATGTCGCCGCCGGCATCGAAGGTGCCGCCGCCAACGCTGCCGCCGCTGCCGCTGCGGCCGCCTGTTGCCGAGCCAAGGCCGAAGGAGGTGCAGATCCCTTGGTCTTCACCATCGCGATCGCCGGATTGCTCTGAGGAAATGGAGGCTAGGGCTCAAGAACTCAAAGGCTAGGGCTCAAGAACTCAAAGGGCTCAAAAGTTTTTGATTGCTAGAATGCGGTGAAAAGGTAAAAGGGTAACTTCTAGGCCCTCTATTTATAGCCTAGACTTCACTTTCTTACCGTTAATCCATGTCGTTTCGCATTCCTGCCGTTACTTCTTTTACGAAATTAACGCCTGCTACAGTTTCCGTTGGAAACAGAAACTAACGGCTATTTCTTCTAAGTCTAAAAAGACTTTCGAACTTCCTAAGTCAGTTCTAAGATAGTTCGAAAAGCAATTACCTTAAGACTGATTCGGAGTTCATATCTTCATGCATTTCGGAGATAAAATAAAAACCAATAACCCCTATGATTGGTTATCTTTTCCTTTCGTATACTGCTCTCCTAACGTTACAGGTCAATGGAGAAGAGTATTCGAGGGGCTACTGTTGGGGGAAAATATCTCATCTTCAGGGTTATTGCCGAAGCAACATAAAGGCAGTCAGCAGGTTCGAAGGTTCCCAGAAGATCATCTTCGAAGATACCCGGAACCCGGTTCGAAGCACGAAGATAGGCCTTGGTTCGAAGTACATCTTCGAACTAAAGCTTTCCAAGATCTTTTCTGCCAGCTAAGATGGAAGACTTATCTTCTTTCTCATTAGATTAGTCTTTTACCATTTTAGCCCTATTAAGGGAACCGAATAGTTTCCACTATGACGGTTGTAATAGAGGGGTAAATAGGTCTTTTCCTTAATGTTTGGGCCTATAAATACCCCCCATTTTACCCTGTAATAGGGACCGAATACAAGTTATTCAATACACACTTTCGAACTATTCTAAGTTATTATCCTTTCGGAGGCTTAGAACAGTTTGCTTCACAAACACTTCGTTTGTTAGTTTCTTTTCTACAGAAACCTGTTAGCGTAATCTTTTACGCCAACAAGTATCACTAAAGTCCAAATATGATTATTGTCCAGGCACACAAAATTTAGGTTCATATATTTATATGCATGGTTTAGCTGCTCTTGTAAGTAATGACATGGTTGTTTTGGTTCGTGCTATCATTCTATCAAGAAAACCAATTGTGGGTCAATATGAAGATAAATAAATTGTGCGATACTGTGAAGGCACATCAAGAAAAGGTAACCATGTGTCTCTAAGATTGATTTATATATGTTGGCAGGCAAGATATTTTAGGTTTGTTTCACATGGAAGAGTATGCATGCCTGTTGTAGTTATGACTTGTACTGATATCCTCCTCCAGCGTGCAAATTAAGTGATGTAGTTGCAAACGGTTGCCAACATAGCTGGGATAAATCATGACGAATGGTTGGCAAATGCGGATTGTTGGGTTGTTGGTTTCTTGGAGAAGTTTGAGGAATATTGCCACAACATGGTAAGTCTGCTAGATGAAACTTTAGGCAAGATTGCTGAGAACCCAACACTGATTCATGGATTCAGCGTAAATAAATGTAATTTGTTTTGGATGCTCAACCCAACACTAATTCTTGGTGATTGTTCTGCTCATCTCAACAAACTACCATTGTTGGCGTAAAAGATTACGCTAACAGGTTTAAGAAACTGTATGTGTAACAAACGAAGTGTTTGTGAAAGCGGACTATCTCAATACTCCGTATAGGATAATAGCTTCAAGTAGTTCGAAGTTATGTATTGAATATCTGAGTATTCGATACCTATTACATAGTGAAGTAGGGTATTTATAGACCGAATAATAAAGGAAAAGACTCCTTTACCCTCTAATTACAACCGATTAAGAAGATACTGTTGAATAATCTTCATAGGGGTAAAAAGGTAAAAGACTAATTTAATCAGAAAGAAGATAAATCTTCTATCCTTGCTGGCAACACTCCTACGATTGTAAGGACTTTGGGAGACTTCGTTACGCTGAAGCCTTAACTAAGGTCTTCGCTGTATAATACTCCGAATACAACACAACTCGGATGCTTTTAAGACCTTCGAAGATCAAAGCTTCTGACTTCACCTCTTCTGCAGGTATCCACAGGGGAACGTTCTTGACCTCTGGATGATGAAATATTTTCCCCAACAATAGCCCCTCGAATACTTCACTCCAAATTGCCTATAAAAATTGCATACTTAGGATCAAGAACTTAGCGAATTTTACCAATCTTTGAAGCATTCGGAGGTCTGGAATCTTCGGACCAACTTTTATGCGAAGGTGCGTGTCAAAGCAGCTTCGGAGATAGATCCTTGCAAAGCTAAAATAACCGTTAGGCTTACAGAAATAGCCGTTACCTTTTTTAAAGGCTACAATGTCGCTTCGTTTCCGGAGGCGTGATTTCTCACGAAGAGCCGTAGTGAATCGTAACGGTAAAGTAGATGGAATGGTGCATATGAACGGTACACAGCAACTGCAAGTTCACACTATAAATAAGAGAGCAGGGTTGAGTTTTGGATACATTACCAACGACTTCTACATTTCCCCTTTTTGCTTCCTGAGCCCAAACTCCGACTTCATCTTCTCCAATGGCAAAACTAGCCACAAAGTTCTTGTTCCTGCTTCGTCGTTGGCTAGGCAACAGATGATGATGGCAGCAGTAGCAGCGGCATCTTCAGATAATCCTCGCCAAGTCGGTCCTCTTGATCTTCTCCCAGCGTCGGCCAAATATACGGATCAGTCGTACAGTTTGGGGCCTTGAACTTGCTCGAAGAAGTCCATCGTGATAGCGACTGCTGGGAAGATCGGTCTTGGAATCAAGATTTGCCAGGACGGAAGAGAAGTGATTCCTGCGCCGTGAGCCGGGGATGTAGTTGTGTTCGAAGCATTCTTCGAAGCAGGATTGGGGCTTCCAGCGGTGGATTTCCTCTCCGAGGTATTGAGGTTGTTCCATGTCACCTTTCCCCAACTTTCCCCCAATGCTATCGCTCGCCTAGCCATCTTCGAATGGGCGATGTGAGCCGACGGTTGTGCTGGGAGAGCTGAGATCTTCGCGGCGCTTCACAAAGCTTCCTGCCAACCGAAGACTTACACTAGAGCCAGAGTAGAGAAGATGGTGGTCACCTTCGGCAGCATCAATTTCTGGATTCACGAAGAATATCAAGACCGGTTCCCGGCGAAGGCCATCAACGCCAGATGGTATGCGGATTGGATTCTTCGCTGGTTCTATGCCGAGGTAGGGGGACATCGCCTTGGCCAGACCTCTAGAAGACATCTTCTATCGGAGGGAGGCAGAAGTCCAGCCAGACCCAAGCCAACTCGAAGCTTTCCTCAGACTACTGGAATCCACAAGTCATCGCATGAGCATGCGTGACTTAGCGGAGGAGTTCATCAGACTCCAGATACTGCTCTTGATGGCTAGTTAGCCAATCAACTTCGAAAAGAACCCGGACGGTGGACTCCGAGAGATCCCTTCAAGTGCTGTAGGTAAACTTGTACATCCTGCAAAATGTTTTTGCACGTAGTATTGGTTCTATAAAAAAGATTTAACCGAAAGGAAATCTTATCTTTCAGCTCCATGCGCCACCCTCACTCCGGAACAAATTGTCCGAACTTCGGAGAAGATCCTCAGGGCTCCTACACCCGTTGAAAAGGAGTGGAGGGTGAAATTGGTTGGTAGCTGGGAGCGATTCAACCGACTATGGAGTATACTCAGAGTTGAATCTCCTATTCTTCTGGACTAGATCAGCTCCGAGCAAGCCCCGAAGAAAATGAAAGTCGAAGCAGGTACTTCAGCGCTAGCCAAGACATCTGTTAAAAAGGTGGCTCAAAAGCCGAAGGCCCTAGCTCCTGCCAAGTCTCGAACTTTGCCTTCGGAGTCATCTGAAGATGAAGCAGACAGAGTAATGGGGGAGGAATTTGAATCTCTCCTATTAGGGGATGAAGGGTCTCGAATGGGAACTAAAAACCCCATTCAAGACGACGTGGTGGCGACGCCTGCCATCGAAGGCAAATCCGAACAGGCAGAGACTGAGGACGTCCTGCCTGGCCAAGTAAATGCTCCTGTTATGGGAGAAGGCAGAGTTGCGACTATGGATGCCAAAGTCTTACCTCCAAACTAAGTGATAGCTGGAGTGGTCGAAGATGTCTCGGCAGCTATTCCTTCAGTTCGAAGGCCAGAGTCCGAAGAGGACTTCGGTCAAATGTTCGAGCCCCGAGCAGTCTAGTGCTCACTCGGCAACAAAATGTCGGAGGTAAACTTCAGCAGAATACCTTTTCTTCTTTCCTCTTTTTTTGTCTCCTGCAAAATTTAAGCAATATCATATACCTTTAGTTTCTATAGGATTGGCTCCGATGGAGGTGACTCCAGCTACGGAGGTTGTGCTGGAGGCTGTTGTATCTCCAAAGCCAGCTCCTGCAGTAACTTTGAAGATGGGTCCTAGAAAAGGTAAAGGTAAAGGTGGGCCTTTGCCTGCTCCTGTTCCTAGGTGGACTCCATCTGTATCCACAGACAGAGGTCAATCCACGGAGGCCTCCGAAGATGCTTCGCTGCATTCCGGCCCATCTCCAAACAAAGATGATCAAAGCGCCTTGTCTAGGCTCCCCTCTTAGCTCCTTTTCAGGAGCGGAGAACAGGACTTCGGACATTGCTAGAGCCTTTGGCTCGGGCTAGTCACGAAGTTGGGAGACTGACTTGGTTTCTATTCTTGGCGAAGTAGAGGGGTCAGAGCTGGATGCGGCTTTGGAATGAGCAGCCTACCAGGTACGAAGTATCTGCAAAAATAGGATTAGTTCAAACATATGTACACAATTTATTTACATTGTTCTTTTTCTTCCTTCACAGCAAGTAGTTCTAGCTTGAGCTACGGCTATATCACATTAGCGAGAAAGCAATCGACTCATGGAGAAAGTAACAAATCTTCAAGGGAGTCTTGTTAGCTCCGAGATTCAGACTCTGAGCTTGGAAGAAATGGCAGCCATAGAAAGAAATGCTAGGACTAGCTTGGAGGATGCGAAAAATAAGCTCAAGGCTGAGCGGGTTGTTCTTCGGGCCGAGGTGGAAAGGCTGCGGGGAGAATAGGCAGCTATAGGAGCCGAAATGGTCAAGCTTCGAGAGGAGCAACTGAATTTGATGGAGGAGGCCAAAAAACTGCTCGGATAGAAGAATTCTTTGATGACGGAGGCTGCTAGACTTTCATCTCTAACAGATGAGCTGACTTCTTCAAACAAGACTTTGTCTAAGGAGAAGATAAAGTGCGAGAAGGTGTCTTCGGAGACCATGGACGCCCTTCGGGGTGTCCTAGAGTACTTCGGCACTTCTTGCGCTTCTTCTTTGACTAGCAACGACTCTCTACTGCGGAGGTTGAAGATGATCCAAGCAGCGGCAAAGACTATGAAGGTAGCGGGTACTCGGTACGGAGAGATCTCCGGCCAAGTAGCTTCTCTCAGAGTACTTCGTTACTACGAAGATCTTGGGTTATATGTTTCACCGGAGCCCAAAGCAGCCCCCATCAATTTTGGTGACGATCGACTCCTGACTCCTTCTACGGATGTAGCTATGGCTTGGGAGGCATTTCATCCATCTTGGAGAGCTGAAGGCCGATCGACTATAAATACATGGATTGATAAAGGTCTCCGTCAAAAACAAGCGCGGTTGCAGCCTTCGAATAGCAAACCTCCTTCGGACCCAAAGGTTTAGTTCTCCTTAGGGCCCCGCTTATGTAAAAACTTATGCTTTATTCTCTTTTGAATGAAAAGACTCATTTGGAAATGTTTTTAGGCTTCCCAATCTTTTTGGATGAGCTCAACGTGTTAGAGATTAACGAAGAACTCCGCCTACAATGGGCCACCTTCGAAGATTTAAGGCCTCACAGGCGTCCTCGATTTTCAATTCCTCGGGTAAGTTCTAGGGAGGTTATACCCGATATATATATAAAGAAGTATTATCTTATATTAAAAATGAGGAAAAGGAAGTTAGTATATAAACTTCATCTTTGGAGGACGTTAAATGGTTCGAAGAAGAAAATGCTGATGAAGAGCAAGTAGAAAAGTTTCCCGAACGACTTCAAAGCTGGGAGAGGAGCCCCGAACGACTTCGGACCTAAGCTGAACATTAGCAAGAACAGAAATACTTTCGAGCTTCGAACGAAGGGAAGAGAGTTAAACGTAATGTTTTAAAGACTCCAGGTTCCGGGACAAATCGCCCTCGAATTCGAGCTAATTTTGGAAGCAGCTCCAGGTATCGAAGAGGTCTTCGTTTCCTTCTTGGCATATAAACAGATTTTTCATGATGTAATGTAATCTATTTAAATAATATAAACTAGAAAGTTTCAAAATTGTCTCACTACTTCCCAGCCCCTGTTTGGCGGTAAGCACCTACAAAATTTGATCTAAGGTGGTTACGCACAATGAAGATAACATTAGTTAGGAATACAATTTTGGAGGCTCAGAGCCCCTTATCATATTAAAGAGTAATTAAGGACTGACTACAAAAATTGTCACTAAAGACCTCGAAAATATCTTCGACTCTACTAATTTTGAGTCTGAAAACTAGTAACTTAGTACTATTTTTCGAATGTGTTCACTTCAGACTCTTTTTTACAGATGTTTTCAAGCTAATTGCTCGAAGTCTGTTTTGTTTGGTCTCCTTCGACTCTTTTTACGGATGGTATCAAACCAGTGGTTCGTAATCCGCTTTTTGTGGTCTCGTTGGAATCTTTTTAGGGATGCTTTCAAGCCGGAGCTTGGAATCCGTATCATTTGGTCTCTTTGGACTCTTTTTACGGATGCTTTCAAGCCGGTGGCTTGGAATCCTTTTTTTGTGACTTTCCCGCCTCGTCGGAAGCTTTGAATCAATGGTTCAAAGTCCATAAAATTGGTTAAAATGAATGACACTTTCCTTCCCAATCAACTCTGTTCTTCTAGTGCGTCCACTAGAAGTAGGGAATGTTTCAGAAGTAGGCATTATCTGAACCATGAGCTTTATTTATTCAAAAAGTGTTTACAAATGATTACAAGGAGCCCCTATGCAAAATATCGCTTAAGTTGCTCCGCATGCCAGGCATGCTTTAATTCTTCACCTTCTAAATTAGCTAACTTAAAAGAACTAGGGCGTCCTGAACGAAGGATGATATATGGACCTTCCCATTTATTTCCTATTTTCCCTGGTGATATAATGCTTCGCAAAACTAAATGACCTGGTTTAAGTTCATTAAGTTTAATCTTCGGGTCATACAATGTCTTTGTCTGATGTTGATACTTCGTCAGATTTGCAATAGCTCGAAGCCTTGTTTCTTCCGTTAAATCTAGCGAAGCTTGTCTTTAGTCTTCTTTTTCAAGTTTGATAGTGTGAAGAGATCCTCCCTTAAGCTATGTCGGCATCATGGCTTCATCTCTAAATAGTAATCTAAAAGGTGTAAAACCTGTGGACCTTGCTTGAGTGGTCCGAATGGACCATAAAATCTTCGGGAGCTCTTCGGTACACAATCTCTTTGCCAATCCTACTATCCTTCGATTCAGGCCTGATAAAATGTTACCGTTAGCTTGCTCGATGGCTCCATTAGATTGAGGATGATGAACAACTGCAAAACACATTTCTATGCCAAGACCTTCGCATAACTCTGTGAAGGGTTCGACATCAAATTGGGTGCCATTGTCGATTGTCAGCTGTCAAGGCACTCCGAACCTACATATAATATTCTTCTAGAAGAATTTTTGTACATTTTTTGAAGTGATAGCTATGAGGGGTTCTGCTTTGACCCAATTGGAAAAATATTCAATTGCTACCACCACAAATTTTAAACTTCCTTTTACCATTGGAAAGGGGCTAATGAGATCCATGCCCCATCTGGCCATGGGCGAACTAGAGCAATAACTTGAAGAAGTGTTGGAGGACGATGACTTCGTCTTCCCAACCATTGACAACCATGGCAAGTGCGGACCAAGGCCTCCACATCAGCTACTATTATAGGCCAATAAAGCCCCCGGCGAAATGTTTTTCCTGCCAAATCTCGAGGGGCAAGATGGCTACCACAAAAGCCT
The DNA here is from genome assembly GCA_019279435.1 of Zizania palustris. Classification (NCBI taxonomy): domain Eukaryota; kingdom Viridiplantae; phylum Streptophyta; class Magnoliopsida; order Poales; family Poaceae; genus Zizania; species Zizania palustris. The sequence goes on along the minus strand of JAAALK010000080.1, from coordinate 63,485,440 downwards.
TCATGAATTTCTTGGAGTATATCTTGGCCTTCAGCTTGAGAAATACATCGGAGTAAGGGGAACATACTCCGGCCTTGTAAAAAATATCGTTGGTAATGTGATAATTTCGGACTCTGAATTGCAATCTTGAAAGCTTTGGGCCTTCAGGTAAGTTGGCTTCACCTTGTAGTAATTCCATAATTGAACTGCGCCAGTCCATGTTCAGAATGCAAAGGACCTCCGCAGGAGGGAGTTGGGGCACCGAAGGAGAAGTAAGCTCTTCATAAAAAGCCCCTTCTAGAATATCTATGGCTCTAGTTGCAGCTTTTGCCAGGATATCAGCTTGTGCATTGTTAGCTCTTGGTATACTTCAGACAGAAATCCCTTTGAATGCAGCTTCGATCTTACCGATCTCTTCTAGATATTTAGCAAGTTGCGGATGCTTGGCTTGAAAAATTTTATCAACATGTCCTGCTACAATTTAAGAATATGTGTTTATAACAACTCTTATAGCACCGAGAGCACACGCCTTGTGAAGACCTAGAAAAATTCCTTTGTACTCCGCAATATTATTGGTGGACTTGAAATTGAGTCTTGTGGAGTACATTGCTCCTTGTCCTGAAGGTGAAATTATCACTGCTCCAACGCTTGCTCTAGACGCTTGAAAAGCTCCATCGGAGTATATGGTCCATATTCCCTCGCTTGATTTTTCCGGAGCCTAAACTGTAGATGGAGTCCATTCTCCTACAAAATATGTCACCACTTATGACTTGATTGTTGTCCCTACTACAAAGGAGATGCCGAAGGGTGCTAGCTCGATGGCCCATTTTCTGATCCTCCCTGTAGAATCTTTGCTTCGAAGCATATCTCCCAAAGGATAAGAAGTTGGTACAATTACATTATGTGCTAAGAAATAATGTCGCAGTTTCCTTGAAGCCATCACTAGAGCATAAGTGATTTTTTCTAGTTTGGAGTATCTTGTTTTTTGCTCCAGATAAAGCTTCAGATAAAAATATACTGGATTTCGTACCAACTTCAAATTGAAATCCACTTTTCGAACGAGGACAACACTAACAACGGAGCCCGTAGCTGCAAGATAAAGAAGGGTTTCATCTTTCATGGGCATAGTGAGTGTTGCGAGGTTGCTGAGATAATCTTTAATATCGTCAAAACTCTTTTGGCACTACGGTGTCCATGCAAAATCTTTGGACCCTTTCAAGGCTTTGAATATGGGGAGGCTTCGCTCTGCGGACCTTGCCAGAAATCTGCTGAGTGCTGCAAGGCATCCAGTATGCTTCTGAAACTATTTTAAATTTTCTGGTGGAGCCATTCTTTGCAGTACGGTTATTTGAGTTGAGCTAGCTTCGATTCCCTTGCTCAAAACTAGATACCCTAACAATTTCCTAGCTTGAGCCCCGAAGATACATTTTTCGGGGTTGAGGCAAACTCCACATGCTCGGAGGCTCTCAAATGTTTATGCTAAGTCTAGACTATGCTGGTGCTTTAAAACACTCTTTATTACAATGTCATCCATATAGGCTTCGACATTACAACCTATTTGGTGACCAAGAACCTTAGCAATTAATCTTGATAAAGTTGCCACGACATTTCTTAAGCCGATGGACATTCTTACATAGCAAAAGTCTCACGAAGGAGTTACAAAGCTTGTTTTGATTTCATCTTCGCGCTTTAACCATATTCGATGATATCTGGAATACGTGTCAAGGAAACTCAATAGATCCGAACCAGCAATGGAGTCAACTAATTGATCTATGCGGGGCATGGGGTAGGGGTCACGTAGGCATGCTTTATTCAAGGATGTAAAATCAATGCACATGCACCATTTTCCGGAGGCCTTCTTCTTGACAAAGACTGGGTTGGCTAACCACTCCGTATGAGCCACTTCTCTGATAATCCCAGCCTTTAACAATTTTTCAACTTCTATCTTAGCAAGGCTTGCCCTCTCTACTAATAATATTTGGAGCCCCTACCAAGTAGGCCGAAACCTCAGATTCACAAGTAAACTGTGCTCAATGATATTTTGGTTAACTCCCGGAATGTCTTCATCGGACGAAGCAAAGACATCCAAATTCTCTCTAACTACTTCTTCCAGTGAATTAGCGATTTCCTAAGGTAATTCTTTGCCAAACTTGAAGGGATAGTCTTTACCATCCTTTACAATAATCTTCGTTATAATTTCTCCTTCGGGGCTTGGCCTTGGAAACGATATCTTCGAAGATTCACTTGATGCAGGGATATGCTCTGAATGGTCTTGCACATTATTCACTTGTCTTGGATCAAGAGGTGGGCCATGGCCGTACTCTGCCCTTCGTGTAGTGGCATGATCACCGAAGACAGTAAGCACTCCTACTTGCGTGGGCATCTTCATGCATAAATAATTATGGTGAGCCACAAATTCGAATTGATTTAACATGCCCCTTCCGAAAATTACATTATAAGCGTAGGGGGCATCGACAACATCAAAAATCACTTCCTCCGTTCTTGCCAAGAGCCCCTCTCTTAAGGAAACCTCAAGACCTATTTGGCTGAGGGCATCAAGAGGAAGTCCTACGAAGCCTTGAAGAGGACGAGCTGCTGGGAGGAGATGCTTCCGAGGTATACAAAGCTGGTCGAAGGCCTAGACAAAGATAATATCCACAAAACATCCACCGTCGACCAATACTCTCCGAACTTCTGTCCCTGCAATATCAGCAGTGATGATAAGGGGATCCACATGGAGGAATTTTATACCCACAACATCACCTACAAAAAAAGATATTGGCACGTGGGACCACTCAAGCATTTCAGCTGCTGACAAAGAAGTCTCGATATGGCCTACTTCATGAACATACTCCCTCCGTTGTTTTTTTGACATGCTGCTCAGGGTTCCTCCTCCGGAGATGGGAAGAACCACTCTTTTGCCCCGGTGTTGAGTATCTTCTTACTTCGGAGGTGGCATAACACTAGCCACCGGAGGTTGTCTTAGGGGATTGAAGTTGTCTACACGTACGACAGCCTGCACCGGCTCTGGACGTGCCTCGGGAGGGCTCGATCAGTAGTGCGTCGACTATAGCTCCTTTCGAGGTACTCGCTTCTTAAAGCTAGTATAGACTTACATGCATCGATAGCATAGCTTTAGTTTTCACCCTGAACACAGCAGAAGAAGGCCTGACCCTTGCCAGCCGGCTTCCCTAGCGGCCTCCAGCTGCCAACCTTGTTTCCCAAAGCTTGTGGATTCTTGGAGGAAAATTTTTGCGGAGAAGGAGCGATGTTCAGTACTTCGGAGTGAGGATGCTTCTGCCCTCGGCGCCTGTCATGCTGGTTATCGAAGTTGGACCCTTGTGAAGGTGTTGAAGTTTTCACTTCGAGCTTAACTTCTTGGATAATTGGTGAAGACGAGGTTATTCTTTGGAGCCATCCTTCCTCTGACCTAGCATATTCCTCAAAATAATCCATTAATTGCGCTACAGAGGATATAGGCTTCTGGTGAAGCTTGTCGAGGAGGCCTACATTGGTGACTCCTTCTTTGGCTGCATCGATCACGGATGATGTAGACTGTCCTCTTATCTACGCCTTTGTATGAGCAAAGCGCTTAAAGAATTTCCTCAAAGTTTCTCCAGGTTGCCGCTTCACTTGAAAAAGACTTCCAGTAGACATATGGGCCACAAAAGGACCCTAGAAGTTGCTTATGAATTTTTTCCTTAGCTGTTCCCAGGATTTAATTGATCGTGGCTTCAAAGACCAGAACCAACGCAAAGGAACTCCTTCAAGCGCAAGGGGGAAGCATTTTGCCATTGTATCTCGAACCAGTCAGCTGGCTTCAATTGCTAAGGCATATGAACGAGAGAACTCTCCCAGATTTTCTTCCCCGGAGTACTTACAGAGCTTCAAAGTTTTGAACTTGGGGTCGAAGCGCACCTTTTGCAAGTCGGGGTGCAGCGGAGATTCGCTATCAAAAGAAGCATTCTCAGGGGCTTCGGGATAAAAAGCGAGGTCATCGTCTAGAGGCACCTACGGAATGATAAGGGTAGCTTGGGGATGAAGCTTGTATGCAACTTCCTGCCTCCACCTTATCACTTCGGCTTGAAGATTGGCCATCTGGGTTGCCACATCGTCAAGGCAGTCTTCATTTCTCCTGGAAGGAGCTTCCAGGTCTTGAGAACTGAACAAGTTAGTTCAGAGTACAGTCAGAGCTACAGGAGAGGCTTCGTCGGTTCGAAGCATAGACGGAGTCCTTGGAGGGGCTTCGTATGTTTGAGGAAGAGTATTCATTTTAGGGGTCTGAGGTGGGGGAACTACAGAAGGTCCTCCGACCTCAACAGTATTTGAAGATCTCACTCCAGAGGTCCGAGGGGACATCTGAAGGGGACTACCACCTAATCTCCATTTAGGAGGCATGGCTCTAGAAAGAAATTGGTAGAGAACAAAGTTTTCATACTAGGTTCCCACATACGGCGCCAACTATTGGCGTAAAAGATTACGCTAACAGGTTTAAGAAATTGTATGTGTGACAAACAAAGTGTTTCTGAAAGCGGACTATCTCAAGCCTCTGTATAGGATAATAGCTCGAAGTAGTTCGAAGTTATGTATTGAATATCTAAGTATTTGATACACATTACATAGTGAAGAAGGGTATTTATAGACCGAATAATAAAGGAAAGACTCCTTTACCCTCTAATTACAACTGACTAAGAAGATATTGTTGAATACTCTTCATAGGGGAAAAAAGGTAAAAGACTAATTTAATCAGAAAGAAGATAAATCTTCTATCCTTGCTAAATGAAGAGTATTCAATAGTATCTTCTTAGTTGATTGTAATTAGAGGGTAAAGGAGTCTTTTAATCAGAAAGAAGATAAATCTTCTATCCTTGCTGGCAACACTCCTTTGGGTGTAAGGACTTCGGGAGACTTCGTTACGCGGAAGCCTTAACGGAGGTCTTCGTTGTATAATACTCCGAATACAACACAACTCCGATGCTTTTAAGACCTTCGAAGATCAAAGCTTCTGACATCACCTCTTCTGCTGGTATCTAAAGGGGGACGTTCTTGACCTCTGGAGGATGAAATACTTTCCCCCAACAGCCATCAAGGAGCAAATCTAGGAGAGATTGGGTAGACACACGAGTAGATGGATAATTGATTGTCTTATGTAGTAACCCATGGCAATGTAAATTGTACACGAAATGAACTTGAACTTGATTTTGAGTAGATTCTAATTTCGAATGTGAAGTGGAGCCGAGATGCCTTGGCCCCTTGGTTCTTTGGTAGTAGTGGTGGCGACCAGGACTACTTTGTGAGTGTGCTTGTGACATGGAATGTGAGTATGTTTTTTCACATGTATGTTTTTTCAAAGATTAAACCTATAGTTCATTCCATAATATCTTCAAATTGTGTTATTCATCTAAACCCATGCCCTTGCAGGTGAAGAAAGTTACAAGTTCAAATCTGAAACAATGTGTTGATATAACTTCTTAAGAGAGAAGTGAAGCTGCGATGAAGAGTGGCAAGAATGGACAATGAAGCATAGTTTATATTTGTTAGTGAAATATTAGAAATATTTGTATGATATTGTCACTATTTGTATGTTTCTTTATCGAGGTAATAGTCTTGTTCACAGTACCTTAATTACTATACTTGTTAGTTCAAAGTACTCATCATTTTATTTTTGGTAAAGCAAAGAATTGATTGTTAATGCAATCTCATAGATCATTTATTTATAAATTATTTTTTGATTAGAAAATATAAAGATATATTAGAATTATAAATGCAGATAAAAGAATCATTATATATTAGTATACATGAAAATAGATGTATCTATAAATCGTCTCTACAATTCTTAAAACATAATGTGATGTAACTATAAAATGTGTATATATCCATCAATGCGTAATAAAAATGTATCTACGATATTATTTCTACCTTTGTTAACAAGCATTTTTGTGTTACTATGAAACGTGTCACTTGCCACATCATCCGCCATGTCACGTACTACATCAATCCTCACATCATCTGCCACGTCAATCACCACATCATCTGCTACGTAACGTGCCACATCACCGGTCACGCTCTAACAATTCGTCTCCATACTTATTACCTCGCAATAAGGCATCATTATAAAAAGCATCTATATAATTAGACATGTTTTGTATATGTATCTATAAATTATATCTAGATTTATTAATGTGCAATCGATGTTACAATACTATGTAACTATAACACTAGGTACATTTTATACATTTGTCTACTAAATTGTATTTATATTTTTAGATATGGATATAACATGTTTATAGAATGTCTTTTTCTTTCATAGTAACACTTAAAGAATTTATATCTACAAGGTCTGACACGGTACGTACGAAAACGCTTCTAACACGCTTTAGGAAAGCGTGTCTATATTTACATAGAGACGGAATAAAGCGTGCCTAACTCTAAAGCTGGCGTAGCTACAGGGGGGTTTTTTAGTAGTGTAAACCCACCTATAGATCCACAAGTTTGGCTGTAACTTCACAGGGGTTAGTAACAAAAGCATCAATACACCTGACTCCACGGATTGTTCTGATCTAATGTTCTCGTCACCTCCTGTTGAGCCTGGTAAGAACGAGTAAGAGCTTGTTTGAGCAGGTTGAGAGAATGTGAATTGTAACCCCATCATAGTAGAGTTTAGGAATAATTTTTTTGTCAACCTATCTTTTTTGTTTGTTAATCATGATAGGCTTTGTAGAACACTCGTAGGATGGAATATTGACACCTCGTATAAAGTGAATTATACAACACTTTTAGAATAAAGTTATATTACACACCGAAGGTCTTGGGGAGGATGTGCGTATCACAAATGATGGCTTCTATCATGTAGAAGACACACAGATCAACACCAACACCAAGCTCGCTACATTAGAAACATCTATAGGTAACATTAATATAACTTTTGCAGATATTTCTCGATGTCTTGATGAGATGGATCGGCATCCAGCACTAGAAGCACAATGACCTATATTTGCAACTATACCAAGAAATGGCGGCAGCGATGAAGGTGAGAACTTTGAAGATTATGCTGCTGATTTTGAGGATTATCCCACATTTCATCAACATAATCGCCATGGCGTACCTCTTGTATGCCCACATCGAATGATCTGTGATAATGATGACTCTCTTGGTAAGATTAAATTCGCTATGCCCTCCTTTGATGGTAAGTATGACCCCGATGAATATCTTTCATGGAAATTTTTGGTAGATCAGAAATTTGCATACCATGATATTCCTAAAAATAAGACGGTTAGGGATGCTTCTAGTGAATTTACAGACTTTGCTTATATTTGGTGGAGTGAATACAGTCGTACACATGGAACTGTTTTACCACCTAGTTGGGCTTACATGAAAAGAATCATGTGTGCTAGATTTGTTCCATCATATTATCCACGTGACTTATTAAATAAGTTGCAGCAATTGAGACAGGAAAATAAAAGTGTCGAGAAGTATTATCAAGAACTGTAGATAGGAATGCTACTGATGAGAACATCACTAGTTGGGATAGGATCATGATTGTGAGGAAACAATTTAAGGTGCATGCTTTCCATGATATATTTAACTAGTAAGGTGCACGTGCGTTGCAACAGATTCATAATTTTAATGGCAATATATTTAGAACATGATATATTTGTTGAACACATTTGTTTAGTAATATTGCTGATGATAAGAAACAAAGTAATATATTATTGTTCAAGACAATACATAGAGGTATGAAATTGCATATTTATAATTACAGATCTGGTATGAAATTGTACAATATACTATACAATGAGCACATATTCTTTTATCTACTCAGTGAGCACTTCCTTGTAGACGATATTCTTCGTTACCGTGCTTGTTGAATTGATACCTCTATTTGTTTCCGAAGTGGCGAGTATTTTGATATTGCTATGAGAAGTTGCTCGTGACAGAGCTACATATAATTGTCCATGAGAGAACACCGGGTTCGGGAGGTATATTCCAACATGTGGTATTAATTGACCTTGTGCATTATTAATTGTCATTGCAAAACTCACCCTAATAGGAAATTGACTCCTCTTAAACTTGAAGGGGAACATTTCATCATCGGAGGGGCACAAGGGTATGCGTGGAAGGAATACTGTCTCACCAGCATGTTGTCCCAATACAATTTCAGCATCAATACTATTTCTTTGAAATTCTCGGACTATCAACCTAGTCTCATTACATAGACCATTGGCTGGGTCAAGATTTCTGAGCAAAATCACAGGACAATTAACCTTGAGTTTTAATATATGTAGAGGTAACCCATTTGGTGTTAATGAATTCAGGAACTCAGACGGATAATGGTTGCATGGATCATCGACTGTTCGATCATGACTGTGATAAATCATCTCGTCACTAGGAAAACGTTCGATAAGCTTCATGTTTATTGCATCAACGTTCTCATTCCTCGTTGACAAAATAGCTCGAGATGTGATGTAGTCTGCATCAGTCATGTTTGCACCTAACATTAGAAATATCATGTCAATTAGACTATCAATGTCTGATTCTGCACCAGTGTAGGTTACACATATCTCGTCGGGTAAATTTACATAGTCATCATCGATGGTCTCTTCAATGCCATTGCCAATCCATAGCAGGTAGTCTGAAAACCATATATCTGATCGAGATCTCATGTTATGGACAAGTCTCAATTGATGCATGTTATCCCATAGGTAAGATCTACGCAAGGTTGCGTTTACAATTTGAGCCCTATTCCCCTTTCGTATAACTGGAAGAACTTGTCTGAAGTCACCTCCAAAAACCATTGTTTTTCCTCCAAATGGTAGATTGGGTTTTTCCATTATGTCTCTCATGCTCTTGTCCAACGCCTCTATTGCCTGTCTTTTTGTCATGGAGACTTCATCCCATAATATAAGTGAAGCTTTTTGAAGAAGCTTCGCAGTACCACTTTGTTTGGTGAAGTTACACACCGCATTATCTTGTATGCTTAGTGGTATCTTGAACCTTGAATGAGCAGTCCTACCTCCAAGCATGATGGAAGCAGCAACACCAGATGTTGCAGTAGCAATAGCTATCTTCCCCTCGCTACGGACTTTTGCTAATAAAGCTTTGTACAGAAAGGTCTTTCCTGTTCCTCCTGGGCCATCAACACAAACACACCTCCACTATTGTTGTCAACAGATGATAGTATAATATCATAAGCATATCTCTATTCTGCATTAAGAGAGGATATGCTCGCTAGTATCTCATTATCCACCTGTATAGAGGACTCTTCACAAATCTCCCTCACCTCACCCGCCATGGTGTCATATGATTCATCAATTTCTGAAGAGGAAATGATGTTATCTCTTTACCCATTGACTAAAGCAATTTTCTTATATCCAATAACACCATTTGTTCAACTGCATATGAATTCATCTGGGATCGTCGGATGTCATCAGACATTGCTTCGAAGTGTGTGTTCTAGAGTCGACGCACATCGCTAGGTTCACAATAAACCAATATTGTAGCAAACAACCTTCGGAGGGACGAAAGCATATGAAAAACTTCAGCTTCAGAGAGCCACTCATCAATGCTGGTATCTGACTCAATAATACCTCTTTTCTCAGCGCTTTCTCGAAATGTAGGGTATACAATACCATCATATGTCCTCAAATCCTCAAATGAAGTAGCACCAACCACATGGTTTAATAGCACCCTCAAGTAGTATCTCTCTCCCTCTGCTGGATGTGCTGAGATGATCCTCCCAATCTGCGTGCTTCGTTCTCTTTTTTTCCAAAGCTTACGTCCAGGCAACCACACTGCATATTGTGAGAATTCCCTATAAAGTAACGTGTGTGCCCACATAAATTGCTGATTTGCCTTGAAATACTCAATCAACATAGTTCTTGAGGCACCCTGTTGGTTGAGAACTTCACGTACATCAGCATTCTCTCTATAGGACACAAGATGCATTCCTGGGAGGTGGAGCTGTAACTGTAGCACTGGTGGAGAAATCCCGCAAAGATCAATTCCAAATATTCTCCACAATGCCTCCTGTGGTGTTACCCACCTAGCATCCCTATATTCATTTATCTCATTAATCTCGTGGTTTTCATCAGCTTCATTCACGGACACAGACGCCCTATCACGCCCCTTATAAATATACTTGTAGAGGTACTTAACAGCCTTAATGCTCGAACAAACCTCTGCATTGATGTGACAGTCATACATTCTTAGAAGCATAGGATTATATGGAACAACCCATCTATTGTCTAAGTCATGACCTCTCACTCTTACCCTCTGTTTGTCATCCCTTCTCCTGTAGATAGGGTAAGAATCTTGGCCTTGGATAGTTATGTCACTAAATTGGCGTGGATAATAGCACTTGCAACTACCATTTTTCATGCATGGACTCTTCCTATTTAGTGGGCCACATGGGCCATGCATCATATGTTTCACTACCATTTCATGTAGCTCCGGGTATATATCCTTATTTGGAAGTTGTGCTGAGATAACATTATCATACTCATCGGGACAACTCAATTTGTATGTTGACTCCATGATAAGGAGGAAATGTGCATGTGGTAGACCTCTTTTTGGAACTCAATTACATTGACTTGTGCTGCAATGATCTTAGGATATGTTTACGAAATAGCTGGAATTTGAGATCCTCTAGCTTGGCTTAAATACACACACAACAAGATCAGGACGATCTTGTGGTGTTTTGCCAGGTCCAAGCTCCCTACTTATCTCTTCCCAATTAGGATTACAAGTCATTGTGATAAACATGTCGGGTTTTCCATACTTCTGCACCAAGGCCATAACATCCATGTATCTTCGTCTCATATCCCTCCCGCCACCGATAAATGATGCAGGTAGGACCCATCTTTTTCCCAATCTGCTCGCTCTATGTTCTCCAACAGATACACTGTCCATCAAGCCTTGGTAAAGAGTTGCACGAATTTTCTTCTGATTGTATAAGAAGTAATTCAGTCGAGACGTTTCGATCTTTATGTAGGTATCAAATACAAACTGTTGGAATAGACATCTCCCATGCAAGACCGTGTTGAAGATTCCACTACACATCTGGAATTTATAGTAATAATACTCGTGCATCGAAACGAAAAACATGCTGGTAGTATCTACAAAGCAAAGAAAAATCAGTTAGGTGATTAGCGTATGGATTAATAGTATCATAGTAACATGAATATGTGTCACTTAGCTAACCTGAGTTGTCAGTATTTCTTTGTCGGGTTGTACTTATCTGACTAATGTCAATACCTTCTCTTGGTATATCAGAATGCCAACCGAGCTCTGCTCTTGGAAAAAATAGGGGTATGACAAAGGGTCGTAACACCCATCACTCGGTCTAATTGAATAGTAGTTATTGTTATTGCCAAACAAGGTGATGCTACGATCAAAATGTTTATTAATATCATTCCCCTCAACCCACACAACAACAACCTCTGATGTTAATGGTCTGTTATAAGTTCTCTGGTCTAGCTTATAGTCCATATTTAGCACAATATGATATTCGTCCACGTCTTCAACCTGTCCCAGGCTTCTGAATGTTTCAGAGTAAGGATTATCTCTCAAGATATGTACCAAACATCTAATAATAGATATATCCCTTTCTCTATATATCTCATCTCGAGCACGACGAAAACGATGTGATAAGCTAGGATCATCATCATAGAAGTACAACTGCAAGTGGCTAGGTTCATTGTCTCCATTCCCAAAAGAGTGTATGTTATGGTACATTTGTCCATGCGCTTTAAATGTGTACACTCCATCCCTTGCACTTGCGAGGTTCTTGTCATAATCATAGTACATTGTGGTGAAGGAAAAATGACTGTTAAAATATCTAATATTCTCCATAAAGTGTTGTGATTGAACGTCTTCACCTGTGTACAACCGTCGAAGCTCCTCAGGTGGCTCAGGCATTTCAAGTTTTACCTTGCCATTCATACAACAAATCATGGTGGCTCATATTCAAACCTCTTCGCACCACAATGACGATAGTCTGGCTGAGTCTTTAAAATGTGAGCGCTACCTGGTAGGTTCTGGTAGACAATGTCGGTTGTATCGAGGTTGTTAGAGCCGGTCTCGGAGGCATGTGGTGTATTACGAACAACACAGTTTGGACCAAGAGTTCTTCGTCTTGCTCGATATTGTTGTTTATGTTTTTCTCGCATAACCTGCCTTTGCTCATCTATCATACTTACTGAATATCATTGGTTCTCTTGCCTCACTTTCCTCTGTTCGTCCGTCATACTTGCATATCGAGCTTTATCATGTGCGCGTCTGTTGTTCTGTTGCTCTTATGTCAAGCTTGCATAGCGTGCTCTTTCACGTGCACACCTTATTTTAGCACGATCTATCGATCGGTCAAGTTGGTTTTGTTGAACAGATGGAATTGTTTGTTGCTCTTGTGAGTCGATAGTTGGAGTTGCTACTATAGCAGAATTTGCACCTGCACAAAGTTTATGTAATCACATGAGACATAATTTTTGCTATTAGTAATTGCACAACCCACATTGCAGTAGTTTATACCATTAGAGGTTTGTCCTTGAAACAATCCCGCTGATGTAAGGGTACTTTGCGTAGGAACAACAAATGAGGACGGTGGTCGATATGGCACATTTTCACCGTCCGATGAACTTTCCGATGGAGTGTGTGATGGTTGTCCAATACAAATTCTAGAAGGGCCGTGAGGCAAATTGTTACAGCGATTTCTCTTTTGTCTACGACGACCATCGATAACTATAAAATTTAAAATGAGTGCACATTTTTAGACAATAATTGTAGTGTAATGTTGTAGCACAAATATCTGAATAGACAAATAAACAGGATAAATTAGGCGCATAAAATAAAACAACCTTCTTTCCCCTCTCTCCTCGCTATATTTTCTGACATGGTTGATAGCTTTGTTATTGCGGCGTCGAGCGACCTATCGATTGCATAATTGGTTAACCACCAAACAAACGATACTTTAGTGGAACCATTAGAGATGGAACATGAATTTAAATGACAGAAGTGTTTGAGTTTTTAATTTATTTTTCTTGGTACCAAAGAGTGATTTAGAATACTTGTTTTTGATGAAAGGGTTATTTTGAGGGTTAGGATTACAAATTTGTTATTTTAAATAGGGCATTGGATGATTATTAATCATGATTGGATCTCGAGATTGTGTTAGAGGAAAGAAAATATTCTCCAAGGTTAGGAATGAGAGTATTACAGTGAATGATGTTTTCAGTTTGTAAATAAGCGTATTTGAATTTGAGACATGTATTCCAATACAAATATTACATTGAAATAACTTCAAAGGGAATACACAATAGATTCAACGAATGATCACAAAACCAAATACCACATTCAAATAACTTCAAAGGGAGTACACAATAGATTCAACGAAATGAACACAAAAACCAAATATTACATTCAAATAACTTCAAAGCGAGTACACAATAGAAATAAACAAAAAACACCCGAATATGGGGAAGTACATAAACAACGCACATCACGATAAACACACAAGATTGTAACACTATGGACAGTCAGATCCAAAAATCGTTGCAAATATCTCCATCTAGCTTCCATGAACCTATTGACAAATCTTAGATCCATAGTTCCTGAACTCACACGTTGCCGTAAGTCTGCATTTATATTTCAAAGAAAAATAATTAACAATATCTATAATATTATGTGATGTATTGCCGTTATAATTATATTGTGTTTGTATTGTTGGAACTACTTACTTTGCAAAGGTAGTGTGGCTGGATGAATCGGATTAAACTTTACTGTAGTGTGTTCTGATGTCTCTAAACATCCTATCGCCAAGTAGAACAAATATTAGTGTATTTCATCACTATATCTTTATGAATGATAAAATGGGTTAGGACTGAATTACTGTGCTTCTTGTGAAGTCGAAGCATGGTTCCTAAAACAATGTGGTTGTTACGATGAGCTTCTGTCCATTCAGACATGTGATTAGTGAGGGAGTCACCCCAAATTCCAACAACCATCATGTTCAAGCTAAAAAAGATCAAATTTCATTAGCTTTAGATTTGCAACAACAATGTGATTGTTTATGACGATATAAGTGGTTGTATCTAACTTATGAATTACCTAATGTCCATCAGTGTTATCTCCCTATATAGACCTACAATACGTTCCAATTTCCCCCAATAGACAACCACTCCAGCTATGTCTGTGTAAATAATCATATCATACTATAAGAAAGACAACTATTTTTTTGAAACTATGCATCGCCGATTTAATTTACGAACGTACCCACAAACGTTTTATTCGGACAAATCCACGCGTCATGAAACATCAATAGATATTTTGGATAGGGAGGGAATTGGATTGGAAGAATGTATGGCTCAACTATTGTATTTCTTCGAACAGAACCTTCATAGGCATGGGCAATGCTCCGATAATACAATGCCTCTTCAAGATTGGGTTGAAAATATAGACAATGAATAGTATAACATTGTCCTTCATTTAGGAGAATGTTAAAGCTATGAACATCCTCCCTCTCCCATGCAATGACTTCTATTTTAGCACCCTACGTACAATGTTAAGGTTTAGAATATTTCATATGTTAACTAGTGTGTAAGATTTAGTCCAACGTATGTGCAACTTACAGTAATATCCATTAAAATAAATCGTTGTTTTTCTCCATGTTCATCAGGGCAAAATTTAACATCTACTCTGATGACGACACTCCATGGATGACCTATGTGCTGGAACTCTATCTCATCAAATTTCATAAACCTTAACAAAAAGTAAAATTAGAACATTTTTCATCGCTGCAACTATGTTGTTTTTAGTAATGTATGCTCACCTAGGGACCACCTCATTACGAGTTGGACGGTCGGCGTAAATTCTCTTTCGCATGCCAGCCATTAATATATCTAGGTAGTTTAAAACTTTAAATTGGTAATAGTTAAAAAAATAAACAGGGAAAAATATTAACAAAAATAAACAGGGACTTTAAATATATTTGACAAATAAAATATAGATAGATATAAGACCACATGCAATTAAAAAAGTATTGAAGACATGATGCTAAATTGGTAATAATAAAAAATAAATAAGAGAAAATCTTAAAAAAATAAACAGGGATAGTAAAAAAATAAACAGGGAAAATGATAAACAGGGAAGAATATTAAAAAAATAAACAGCGACTCTAATATATTTGACAAACAGAATATAAATTATTGTAAGATCACATGTAATTAAAAAAGTATTGAAAACATGATGCTAAATTGGTAATAGTTAAAAAAATAAACAGGGGAGAATATTAAAAAAATAAAGAGGGACTCTAAATATATTTGACAAACAAAATATAAATAAATGTAAGACCACAAGCAATTAAAAATATATTAAAGACATGATGCTAAATTGGTAATAGTAAAAAAATAAACATGAGAAAATATTAAAAAAATAAACAGGAATATTAAAAAATAAACATGGAAAATGATAATTGTATATATGTCACATTCCTATTACCTATGCTACATTCTTCTTTTGTGATAATTGTGTAGTCCTTAGATTCTTTTTGTGGATGTATCTTTACCTAACAACTCTTAAATTCATTTTACATTGAGGCATATTATGAAATTGCCAGTAAAAAATCTATTTTTTAGGAACCTTCTATAAAAAACAGTTTTTTATAGGTAGCATGCCTGACAATATTATTTCAAAAAAATCCATAGAACATGTAAATAAACTGGAAAAATGCGACCATTGCCTTTCCATACATATTTAGTCGTGTTTAAAGGGCCAAAATATTGTCCTGATGGCCACGAGAAACATCTCCAGTTCGGCCTCGTTTCAATGGGTCTCGATCTCGAGGGTGCACCCACGTGTATGGTTAGCAGCACAAATGCACAAGGCAAAGGACTGGTCCCAGAAGACAAGTACACGTACGATTGGTACCCATGAGGAGAGGAGGCTTTCGAGAAGGCTCGCAGAAAAGACGTTCCCATATTTTTGTCAAGTATGAACTGTCCAAATGATAAGGCACTTCCAATTTGCTAAAACAGCAATATAAACATTCTCCAACATATAGTAGTAAGATGAGTGCTGTCAAGTGGAAACTAAGCCAAAAAAATTCAAAATAACCGGTTATATTTTAGCCAAATACAAACTTATATAATTTATTTTGCTTCTATGCTAATATTCTTATTTTGCTTTGTGGCAAATGCTGGTTATCCCGTGAAGTTGGGTATAGCACATGCCATTAGTGAGTCACCTTTAGCATATCATTTCGTTTTATTTCTATCATGTGTATTCATGTTGTCTGTGATTCTCCTCTACATCTTAAGCTTGAATATTTGTTGTCTTGCATAAACAATTATTAGCACAAGAAGACAAGATTCTTCTATGTCGTCTAATTGGAAAAAAAACTAAATTCCAGCGGAAGCATCAGTCCGGACAGCAATAGATACTGAGACACCAGTTCAGCAAAAAATCATTACCAAAAAATCAAGAACACAAATGAGGCTCTTATTCTTAATATGTGTTCGTGTGTTGCAAATAATCTATGATTACATGAGTTACAAGGCAGTCAACATGTATAATTCATCACATGATTCATCATCACCATTAAAAGTATAAATGTACTGACAGAACCAGAAGCTATTATATAAATATAACCTAATCAGCCAAAAGTTAAGAATACTGGTTTGAATACTTTGAATATTTTGAACTGCTTTAAACTGCTTTGAATATCTTTTACTTATTTGAAACCTATAAAAAACATCCAGAAATTAACAAAATTTGCCATAAAACAAGATACATGACAACGGGCACCAGATGGCATGAACATGATTTAAACCAACACATCTGCACTGCAAAACGCTGGAGTGTACAACTGACATAATGTTTAAAGATTTTAAGAAAGTATTAGCATGCCAATATAGGATATTTATTCTAATCACAGTGAAACATGACAGATGAGTTCTCCAGTAAGAACATGACTATCGCTGGTAATTACTAATGAATGGTGAAACTGTGATTTGTTCAAGGACAAAATAACTACTACACCTAAAAAACACATATGTGAACATATGGACTACCTTGATAGCTTTTGTGCACGAATTTTGTATGTATGTAACACTGAAGAATTGCAGATTGCAAAAACAATTTTGGTGCCCACGAGCATCGGTGCCGTTGATGCTTTCCTAATAATTACTTTAGGTTTATCAGTTTTGCAATTTAGAATGGGCACCATACCATCAAGCAAACTTAAACAGCAAATTCAAATATAATAATGTGCTAATTTAAAGCAATGTGCTTCATCAAAAATAGATTAACACATGTTTAATTTATTGTACACTGTAATTTAAAGCAATGATGGAGCTGGTACTACTCTTTGTGCCAAGCAAACAGACAAATGGTAGCTGCAAACCATGTTTATGCAGATTTTTTTAAATTTTTTTTGCTTCATAAGACATGCTTGTACTGTGCCATCAATTGTTTTACAGTTTACATGTGCTACCCATGTTTTACTACAAAGTATGTAACCAACTAACTATCCATGAGTAGCAGCTTGCCATCAACTGTCTTGTTACTCTTTATCAGAGAAGTATCATGTATATATTTTTCTACAGTGAGCAAGTTAAAGGAAATGTGAAATTGAACTACTGCAAGACATACTGAAATCATGCATTGGAAAAGACACGTTTATCTTGACAAGCAGAATATATATTTCACTAACAAAGATCAATAGATGTAAAGTTATATCTGAATAAAATAAGAACAATAGAATTTACACTACAGATTGCAACAATTCACAGCAATACTCAACTGCAATTCAGAATAGGAACCACAAATCTTGAACTGACTTACAATGACAAATCTATTTAAAAAACTGTACCAACAGGTGAATCAACAACTTCATTCAGAACAGGATATATACTTTTCAGGAACGAAATCTCAATTTCAGATTAACCTGTTGAATAGACTTTTAGTTTATCAGTTCACACACATATTTCAGAAACTATTTTCAGAATAACTCAAAACAGTGACAATTCAGAATCTATTGATTGAATTGCAATCAAATGATAGTATTCTGAAAATAGGTATTAACACTTCTTATACTCACCTTAAACCTGAACATAAACTACTGAATTTCAGGAAAACATGAACCAGAAATAAGAATTAATAAAGGTTAAAAAGCAGATCAGGTGTTGTAGACAATACTCTGAAAACTACAGTGAAAACACTGTTCAACAGTTTAGATCAGATATTTTTGAAGTTCTAAACATCATCCAAGAACTTCAGAACCAGATGCAAGGCAAGAGAGTTTTCAAACTTCAATCCAGACTAAAATTAATCAACCAGTCAAAACTCAGTAGTGAGCAGAATTGACTTCAGGTAAAACTGAGACGACACTCAAATCTGAACCAAGTCAATGAACAGAGTTAAACAATAGATATCTCAATGAATTTCAGTACAAACCACACAAACATCTAGTTCAGAACAACATGATTTCTCTGAATGATGAACATGTTTTCTGAAAATCCTGTACCACTTCCGAAACGAAAAAATCTCACACTATTGATTGTCCAGAAAAGCTAGAGCACACTGTTTTTCTTCTCAAGATTGTGGTGAAGACAAGTTTTCTCAAAGAAATACATCACAGACCAACATTGTTACAAGAACAGACTTAATACTTGGGAGAACTCTTTGAACAACATAATCTGAATTCAAAACAATAAAGTCTCAAGAACACTTCCTAATATCAAAGATCAATCATGTTCAAAACAGATCAGATGCATTCCAGAAAATATTATCACAGAACACATCATTTACATCGATGCAAAACTTCAGAAGAAATAGATGAATTCTTACTCGTTTTCTAGCTGGTGTAGTTGGTTCCTTGCCTTCTGAGGTTGTAGACGGGGGTGAATGCAAGCTGATGTTGAATGAGCAGAGCTTCGGTGATGCGTGATGGTTGGTTTAAAGGGCAGTCATGGTTGACGGTTAACGCGGCGGGGTGAAGTGACAGTTATGCGCGAGTACTGGGGACATCGCCATGAGGACACGTGGGAGGCGAGATGTGCGTGAGGACTAGGTAGGGGTCGAGCGCGGAGGCGGCACGAGACGTGGCATGGGAGCACGGCGGCCGAGCCAGCCACGCAGCAAGCCATCGCGCAGCGCAGGCTAGCACGCTGACCAAGCTCAGCTCGGCCACCGCGCTCCCATGCCGTGTCCTGCGCGCGTAGGTGGCTCCGCCGCCGCACTCCCATGCCCAGTCCTTACCTCTGCGAAACCCTACCCTCTCCAGCGCCTCCCGCCGTGCGTCGCCGTCCTCCCTCCCGCGTCGCTCGCCCGCTCTGCTCGGGCGGTAGTGGACGCGGACAACACGCCATGCGCGGGGCTGGCCCGACCGCCGAGTGGGGGAGAGCGGCGCGGGAGGGAGGACGCGTGTGGCTACGGGTGAGCGGCGCGAGAGGGGATCCGAGCGCTGGCGTGTGTGGCGGGCGTGGTGGCGTTGGCCCCGCGCCCAGTCCACACGCGTGCGGTAGAGGCGGCGGGGCCAGGGGCTGGGTCGGTGAAGGCGGGATGGTCGTGGCGGCGATGGCGGGTGTGGCGGCGTCGGTGTAAGCGGCGGCTGCGGAAGCTAGGGCTGCGGGAGGGGAGCGGGCGCACGGGGCTGGCTAGGGCTCTAAGGCTTCGCGTGCGCGAAATGGGCCGAGGCGGCGCGCATGCTTAATGGTCTAAGGAGGGGAGAGGTCTGCGCGCTGCGCGCGGTTCGTGCTACACCATGAGATGCATTCATTTTCAATTTCAGAAATACTTTCTTGGATTAATAGAAGAGATGCATGTATATGGAACTCTTGTATTATCATGGAAGTTGATTGGGGACCAATAGACGTTGAGTCAAGGATGACTCCAAATCAAGAAGGAGAGGATGATGACGTTCCACCCAGCCACGGAACGATAACTTAATAACCTTTCCAATGCAGACAGTTTCATCTCAAAATTCATTCTAGATCAACGGGAATCGTCAAATCAAGATAGAGTCCAGAATCTGTCAGCATGATGTTTTCTGCGTTATTGGGCCTTTGGGCCGTGTATCCAGTTGAGCCCACTAGGGGTGCGTCCCAAACTACTATATAAGGTGTTTCTACAGCCATCTAGGGTTTTTGGGTTTGTTTACACGTTGCTTTGATAGCCGCCGCTTTGCCGGATTCGTAGATTCCAATACAATTTTCATTTCGATTGCGTTTTCTGCGTTTTTGCTTGTGTTCTTCGATTTGCAGGCAAGGATTAGCCTTCTTGGCGAGGTCATTCAGGTTGTGCTTGGTTGATAACCAACGGAGCAGTGGTGTAGCGATTGCAAGGGCTGATCTCGTGGATTGGGAGCCGGATCGTCAACGTCGAGTTCTCCACAAATCGTTGTTTATCACCCACCTGACGGAAGATCGGGCACCCCCTCCTCCATCAAGTGGTATCAGAGCTTAGTTTACCATCAGGTTCGTGTATCTTAGATTAGATTGATTTCATATTCATCCTAGAGTCCACAGAAAAGCCGAACAAAAAAATTTCCCTGTCCGAGACATTGTTAGCCTTTTACATAATTCTCTTTCAGAGTCCGTAGTGTTGAATTCGTGTCCAAATTTATGTCTCGTTGCTGGTTAATACGTGTTTTAGATCGGTTCGTGTCTCCACCACAATTCCCCTACTCCGCTGCATAATTTTTCCACCCCCACCGATCCCCATCCGCTTCTTTTTCTGCCACAACCAATAGATCCGATTTAGGGGGAACAGATCCAATTTCGGAGGGTTCTCCTTGAAACGGCCATAACTTTTAGCTCGTAACTCCGATTGAGCTGAAATTTTTACACAGGTAGATCTCTAAAAGTCATCTTGGGCGATACTGATTTTATCAGTATCGGTGTTGTCAAAGAAATTAAAAAAAATCAGGAAGACCTTCGTTCTGGGCTCCGAAGTTTCAGCACCAGTTATTTAGGGTTTCGTGTACCGATATCATCTTCCATCGGTTTGAGCCGAAACTTAGCGCTGTGCTTAATCTTGGGGTATATTGTTGCTACTTAGCACTTGGTAATTGGTTGCAAAAAAATAGAGAAAAAAAGAAGACAAAAAAAAGGAGAGAAAAAAGAGGCAATACCGAAGGCCCTACAATGTTTGTTTCATAGTGTTGCTAGTGTCGTGTTGACACTGTCCTTGCAATTCATCTTGTTCAACCTTGATTCCTTCTTGTGTCACTACTATTCTTAGAACACGAGTAGACCAGCAATTAGGACTAATAGTTTGAACATTTATTCAACATTACTATCTGATATTGAATCGTGTTCCACTCAAATATTTGGCCTTCCTATAGCTCCACATATATACTTCTGATCAGTGCAGCTTGATTCTTTGCAATCGTATACCACTCTCTTTGGAAGTCACCAACCAGTCAAGAATTGTGCCACGACCAAGATTGTGCCATCCACTGCCCTGCGATGGTAAGAACCTTGCAAGATTGTGGTAAGATGCTTGAGTGTGAGTGAGAATACATTCCACTACCAAATAGTTGATAGGGCTAATATTTTTCCAAGTGTTTTTCCTTTTCTACTAACCATGGCAGGTATGGAAGGTGCGACAAATCATAATCATGGTAAAAATGTTTCTTCTGTCAGAAGTAAGTTTACCATCCCATATTTTTATGGTGAATATGATGCTGAAGAATACCTAGATTGGGAGATGACCGTAGAGCATAAATTTAACTTATATCTAGTTCCTGAACAACATAGAGTTAAACAAGCAACTAGTATGTTTAAAATTCGTGCTTTAATCTGGTGGGAAGATATAAGTGAACTTCAATTACAACCTGATACAAAGGGTCATTTAAAAAGAGCAATGCGTTGTAAATTTGTCTCTCCTTCTTATCATCATGAATTGTGTAAGAAACTACAATTCTTAGTTCAAGGTAACATGTCTGTGAGAGAGTATTATACTGAGATTCGTGAGAGCATGACCCATTGTGGTGTTGTGGAGCACTCGGAGGAAATGATGTGGCACTTCTATGATGGATTGAGGCATGAGATTCAAGATATCATTTATTATAAAAAATTTAGTACTCTTAGTCATTTGTTCGATCTTTCCATCATTGCAGAGAAAGAATTGCAGGAACAACAATACAAGGCAAGAAACTCCTATCCACCGTGAGTGACGAGCACACCGGTACAAACCAAGCCTTTCTCTTCTTCAAGTGTTCGTCATGAACCTGCACATGTACCTGCACAAACATCAGCAAGCATATTGTCTTCCATCTCTGCACTAGTTGAGCTATCAGGTAAAAAGTCCGTACATATACCCATTGAGGTTGTTTCATCAGCTGAAATAATAGAACACCCTTTTCAATTTGATAATGATGCACTTCACCATGATAGGACTAATAACTATACCGTTGTGCATGAGAATGTGAAATCTACTTTGTTACTTTCAACTTCTTATGGAATTGTTAAAGATGATATTGAGACGGCAACTAATGAGAGTAAACAACTTGATATTACATCTGAAATTCAGCATGAAATCGAATTAAAAGATTCTTCTATCCTTGCACATAAAACTGATCAAACTGAGATTCATAGTCAAGATGTGTGCTATGTTGTGATTTGTGAAACTCCTTATTATTCTCTTACTAATATAGTTTATAATTTGCCCCCAGTTATCACTAAGTATTTATCTCATATTGAGCTACGTAAGTGTAAATTTGATATGCCTCCCGAGTTTTTAACTTATGTTGAGTTACATAAATATAAACTTGTCTTGCCTCCCAAGTTTTGGGATAGTTCCACATTTAACATTGCAGAATTGAAACCAACCATGGGAGCAAAAGATGAGTATGAGTCGAGGACGACTCTATTTCAAGAGGGGAGAATGATGAGAACATCACCAGTTGGGATAGGATCATGATTGTGAGGAAACAAGTTAAGGTGCATGCTTTCCATGTTATTTTTAATTTTTATATATTTGAACTTCAGATGCTACACCATGAGATGCATTCATTTTTAATTTCAGAAATACTTTCTTGGATTAATAGAAGAGATGCATGTATATGGAACTCTTGTATTATCATGGAAGTTGATTGGGGACCAATAGGCGTTGAGTCAAGGACGACTCTAAATCAAGAATGGGAGGATGATGAGGACATCCCTACCAATGATACAACCATACATGAATACCAAGATCCAATTATTCGAGTTCGAGCACGACGATTAAATCTCCAGGTCAACTCGTTTCTAAGTATCTTAGTATATTATCTTGAGAATAAATTACTACCTAATATTATTATTATTGTTAGGAACCATGGAGA
Organism: Zizania palustris; assembly: GCA_019279435.1. Lineage (NCBI taxonomy): Eukaryota > Viridiplantae > Streptophyta > Magnoliopsida > Poales > Poaceae > Zizania > Zizania palustris. The sequence continues at coordinate 63,462,147 of JAAALK010000080.1, read as the reverse complement.
TGATGAAAATCACCTGGAGATAAACGAAGAGTTGGAGAAAAACCAGGAAGGACGTCCAAGCCAATTTGAGAGTTCAATCCAACTACAATTCGTGTCCAACTCGGATTCCAGGAGCAGCGTGGACTAAAATCATCGCCTAGGACGCATACGGACTCCGTTTTGACGTTCCACCCAGCGACGGAACGATAACATAATAATCTTTCCAATGCAGACAGTTTCATCTCAAAATTCATTCTAGATCGACGGGAATCGTCAAATAAAGATAGAGTCCATAATCTGTCAGCATGATGTTTTCTGCGTTATTGGGCCTTTGGGCCGTGTATCCAGTTGAGCCCACTAGGGGTGCGTCACAAACTACTATATAAGGTGTTTCTACAGCCATCTAGGGTTTTTGGGTTTAGTTTACACGTTGCTTTGATAGCCGCCGCTTTGCCGGATTTGTAAGTGAACCCCAATTCGCAGATTCCAATAGAATTTTCAATTCGATTGCGTTTTCTGCGTTCTTGCTTGTGTTCTTCGATTCGCAGGCAAGGATTAGCCTTCTTCGCAAGGTCATTCAGGTTGTGCTTGGTTGATAACCAACGGAGCAGTGGTGTAGCAATTGCAAGGGCCGATCTCGTGGATCGGAAGCCGGATCGTCAACGTCGAGTTCTCCACAAATCGTTGTTTATCCCCCACCTGACGGAAGATCGGGCACCCCCTCCTCCATCAACTATGATGTGGATTGGAGGAAGGTGAGGAAGCTACTATTGCTAGGTTCTTAGGCGGTCTGAACCAATAAATTTATGACATTCTTAGTTATAATGAATGCAATAATATTACTCGATTATTTCACTATGCTTGTAAAGCTAAGACAGAAGTGCATGGACGATGTGCAGGAGCTAGGCCGACTTCCAGGATGCCACATACCTCAGCCCCTACAAATAGAGTACCTTCATTGCCAACAGCCAATGACAAGGAATGTTATGTTCCATCTTCTTCAACTCCACGAGATTCGTAAAAGCCCAAGACATCTACCCAAGCTCATGCGAAGAGTACTTCATTGGTCACATCAACAAGATGGACAAGGGATATTCAATGCCATCAATGTAAGGGGTATGGGCATGTGTGGACTGAGTGGACAAGAAAACTTGTGATTTAGACGAAAATACATATGCTATGATTGCAACTAACGATGCAGGGAGTGAAGATGAGGAGCACATTAGTGCTGAAGATGCAGCTCATTATGAAAGCCTCATTGTGCAGCGCATGTTAAGCGCACAGGTAGGCAAGGCTGAACGGAACCAACAACATAATTTATTTGAGACCAAGTGTATTGTGAAGGATTGTGCTTGTTGCATCATTATTGATGGAGGAAGTTGTCGAAATCTAGTAAGTTCTAATATGGTGGAGAAACTTTGTTTGGATTCCAAACCTCACCCACAACCATACTACATTCAATGGTTCAATAACAGTGATAAGGTAAAGGTGACCTGAATGGTAAGGCTGAACTTTGCTATTGGCTCTTATTGTGATATTGTTGATTATGATATAGTACATATGCTTGCATGCTCTGTATTATTAGGTAGACCATGTCAGTATGACAAAGACACTCTACATCAATGTTCATTCATATATAATAATGAGAAAATTGTACTACATTCCATGTATCCTGATGATATTTTGAAAGATTAGATTGCTAGAGCTAATAAAGTGAGAAACCAGGACTACCCTAAAAGTGAGAATCTAATTGTAGTCAATGAACTTAAGCAACATAATAAGAAGGAATCAAAAGCTAACCATGAAATAAAAATATGATTAAGATGAAATGTGTTTGTTTATTGGCTACCAAATCTAATACTTAAAAATTGGATGTTGCAAATACTTGTTATGCTAATGTGTGTAAACAAACTTTGTTCTAGTTTGAGGATATTCCTCCTTCATTGCCACCTTCTATCATTGATCTTTTGTAGGAGTATTGTGACGTATTTCCAAAGGAGACCCCACCAGGATTGCAACCCATTCGAGGTATCGAGCGTCAGATCGACCTAATTCCTAGTGCTTCATTGCCTCATCGTGCGCTATATAGAACTATGTGGGATCAGAATGGCGACTAGAGGGGGGTGAATAGACGCCTCAACAAATTCTCGTGAATATGATGGCCTTTTCAAATCACCCAATGCACCTCTAAAAGGAAAAAAATGGAAGCTAATAATCTTTCACAACAAAATCCTGAATAAAGCAAGTGCTATCACTCTCCTGTCAGATATGATGTGATATAACAGTTTGAGAGATCACAAGCACTACTTTTATATCAAATAGACAAATCACCAAACATTTCAACCATACTTAGGCATTTCATCATGTTCATGGAAAGTATACGGATTTCACACATATTTAATCATAGCACAATGATCAAGCTAGATTAGACAGGCTCATAGATGAATTATACTGAACATCACACATTCATAGGTATATTATCAAAAGGACCACAAGTAAAGTGCATGAAGCAATTTAATCTATCACAAAGTAATCATCTAGAAATAATTCACGTGCATGAGGATTGAAAATACTATACAGTTCTTAATCAGTTCTATCAACAGAAACCCAGCAGAGAGGTAAACAAATACATAAAGAATCTATTGGGATTCTTTGAAAATACACTGAAGAAAATCACAGGAGTCTGCCGGCAGTGGTACAACTTCCAGACATTGCAGAAATTTCTGTTCCAAATTTCTCAACTGAAATCTCAATTTTACAGAATCAGTTAAGCATATTGTTGGATAGAAAAATATATGTAGCAGTGGTCAAAACCTTTTGGAAATTTCAAACATCGAACCCTTGCAACTTGGACAACAAAAGTTAGGTAGAACTCTGGTCCAAAAACAGTACCAAAATAGATCAAAAATCGCATAAAAGATTGAATCCAAACTGAAAACGGAGAACTGTATTCAGCTGAATCTCAAGTTTTCAGAATCAGTTAAGCACATTTTTGGACATAAAAATATATGTAGGAATGGTCAAAAACTCTTTCAAATTCCCAAAATGGAACCCTGGAAACATGATCTTCAAAGGCTATGAAGAACTTGGATCCAAAAAAAGTACCAAAATAGATCAAACATTTCCTCAAACATTGAATCTAGACTGAAAATAGAACACTGTACTCAGCAGAAATTACAAGTGTTCAGAATCATTTAGGTACTTTGTTGGGAAGAAAAATACATGCACAAGTGATAAAAACTTTTGAGAACTTCACAAATGAAACCCTGGAAACTTGAACATCAAAATATATGAAGAACTCGGATCCAAAATCAGCACAAAAACTGCTCAAAAATCGTATTCAAAAGTGATCACACACGAAAACTAATCTGGTATAGAACTCTTTGTAGGAACAAAACAAAATGGTAGAAAGGATTAATTATCAATTTGTGCAAAAAGGGTTATGAAATACCTTTGAATCGCTTCAACCATGATATTACTCAAGAAACAATCCAAGTATCAACCAAGATGTTGATGAACACTTGAAGAAACATTTCATCAAACATGTTTGTCCTGAATGTTTGTCCTGGCCTCCCTCACGCAAACCCAGTCGTCACGCCGTCGCAGTCAGCCGTCCATCCAAGTCTTGCTCAGTATATTCGTGCACTCTTGTGATCTTCTCCAACTTCGCCTAGCCTCCCTGATCCTCCGGCATCGTTCTCCCCGCTTGACCCTTGATCACTCGCCGTCGACAGTCGGTCAACATCTCCACCCTGCACATCCAAGACAAGCCAAAACAAGAACACGACGCACCACCGAAACCCTCGGCATGCACTCCTCCACTTTACATCGAATCCCTCGATGCACTCAGCCAACCTCAACCACTCAAATGCTCATCCTTGTCAATCACTCATCATCCATACCGAAACCACCCTTGATTTCATAATCTCCCCCTTGATGAGTGCATTGACAACCCCCAAAGCAAAGGCAAGATGAGGATTGCAAGTTACGTGTACAAGTGACCATAAAAACTCATACAAGAGGAAAACATGTCACTTGGTAAAAGATCTCCATGCTTTGGAAAAAAAACTTTATGCAAGACAAGGCAAAAGAATCAAAAGAAACTTAATGTAACATGAAAGCCATTACTCCCCATTAATCAAGCAATCATCCAAAAAGCTCCAAAAGCATCATGTAGATCATTTCTCCCCCTTTGACAATGCAGGCATCAAGGAGATAAAAAGATGCAAAGAGGGGAATGAGGGTAAAGCAGAGATGTGAGCTTCTGAAACATGAGCAGCTGCAATTACAGTACAAACAAGCATTCGCCTTGAATATCATTTAAAAGTATTGTATGACAACCTTAAATGAATACCATCTAAACAAAGGCATGAGCAAGCATTATCATATTTTAGCAAATAAAAGCATCAACGCTTAGACTAGTATACTAGACATGTCAAGGCATGAGATGCAAAAGCTAAACAAGCACACACTAGAAAAGCGTATCCAACTTCAAGGTGCTTCAGCAAACATGATATGCAATGAATTTCAAATTTTTCATTTTTGTGCCAGGGGTTATTTGCATGTCAACCTTATGCTAACCCACCATGCTAAGCCTAGGTTGAAACCATCTGAAGCTTACATCAATGGTCTCAGCAAACACTACAACCTCCCGGTTCTTACCAAAGTGCTATGGTAAGCCGTCTAGAACAAAGTAGTGCGACAAAGCAAACCCACCTAGATCTTTTCAAAATTCGACACACAATAGCATGAATATCATTTATTTCCATTTTCTTTTTCATTTTCATTCATTTTTCATTTTCATTTTCATTTTCATTCATTTTTCATGAAATCAAGTTGCGTATTAGCATCCAAGTGAGAAGGACCTAGCTATCAGGTGTATAAAAGCTACCAAAAGCACTAAACCCATCCAAGCTAGTTTCTAGACTAAGCAGTGATCATTTTCAAATTTTCACAAATAAAAGCCATGCTCGTGACAAGTATTAGATGAAGACATGTCAAGTAGTCAACAATATTAACGACAATAGTTAAAATGCATTACAAATCATGTACTTGTAAAAGAAATTAATCATATGACAGAATCTCATGCAATGCTACACAGCTCCCCCCTCAAAACATGCTAGTATAGTATCTCTCGAATGCTTGGTGGAGAGGGTGAGCTAAAAATTGTTTCGGAATCCAGTATCGCAAAACTCGAGATCCAGGCAAAGTAGTAGACTGACGATGCACAGGAGATAAGCCATGATAAAAAGTGTGTGGTCTAGCAATAAAGCGTGAACCTAGAAATCGACGAGGTATCCCAACCTATCGAGAATCAAAGCCTCTTACACGTGATCTATCACTATATGTAGCATGGTGTACACCACGAGGGGCAAACTCACTCACAAACCCATGGGGAGCCTCAAAATCAGAGCAAGAATGATAACCACAAATCAAGTGAAGAATAATCATGAATGTTCAAAGCATGAGCATGACATTCATGTTTCATGCGTCGATAGCAAAAACCAATCAAATGACCTACACGATGACAATAAGCGTAGTGAAAAACATTCTTGGGTGTAGGTTTATAGGTTTCTGGCGTGAACCTTACAGTGTTCCTAGGTTTTTGCTTGGAGTCTGTCTTGAGTGGTGGAATGATTATCTTTTTGGGTTGGGTAGGAGTTGTCTTTTTGTTGTGTGTCTAACTGGGCTCTCTCTTCTCAAGGGTAGTTGGTTGAGTGAACATAATTTGGCTTGGGGTATTAGAGGAAGTTCTCTCATAACCTAACACAAGAAATAACCCTTCCCTGTCAGCGCACATTTTTGTTTTGTCCAAAAGCAAATCCATTTTCCCTTTCCCTTCAGTGCATTTGTCTACCATGGAAAGCAGATAATCATTCTCACACTTAAGTTTTTCTACTTGCTCTCTATCAAAGCTGAGTTGGTCCTTAAGGGTGATGCAGGTGGGACACACCGACTGCATATCCTTAGAACACTCAGCACTCTCCAATCTAGCCTTAAGCTCATCAATATGCTTATCTCTTAGATTAATGCTTTCAATCAGTAAAGGGCAATTTAAGCATTCATTGATGACACAAGGACTAGACTCTACCACCAGAAGTTGCTTCTGAACATTTTCAAGTTTTTCAATGTTTTGAGCATGAATTAGACGCAACTGAGCAAGTTCATCCATAACGATAAGACAAGACTCACATTCAGCAATTTTAGACTCAAACTTCAACAAAGCAAGTTCAGTAGAAAGTGATTCAATTTTAAGCTTTAGTTCATTTCGTTCTTTAGCAGCAAGTTTAAGCAGTCTATCTTGTGAAATAATTGCATCATGTAATTCATCGTTTTGAACAAGTAATTGGTCATGTGATAGTCTAACCTCAGATGAGTCAAGCTCATCGCTACTGTACTTGTCATTGGTCATGAAGTAGAGGCTGTGGAAGTCCTTCGATGTTTCCTTCTTTTCTTCACTCTTGTAAAATTCTTCTTCATCAGAGCTTGGCTCTTCACTCGAGGTGTTGTCAATGTCGCTGAGTGCAGCCATAAAAGGTCTAGCCATCCTTTTTGCCACTTTTCCTCTTTTGCCTATGAAGAAGGATGTTTTGTCTCTTTTCTAGTGTTTGAGTTCATGTTCATTCTTTGAGTTCAGTTTTGGGAAATTTGCTTTAATATGATTAAGATCACTGCACTCAAAACACCCTTGAGAGCCTCCTCCTCTTTGATCTCTTCTATCAATGTAGAACGTAGTGAACTTTTTGACTATAAGAGCAAGCTCTTCATCGTCTAATGTGTCCACTTGTTCCTTTGTGATAGAGACCAATGAAGACAAGGCAAAACCCCAGATAAAGCGCAAACTCCAAACACACTACCTCCAAATGAGGTGCCACTGCCAGGACTGGAAACCAAAACAATCGAATGCAACAAAGATTTTCTAGCTCTTGGTCGAGACGCCTTGGCAATCTCGATGGACTTAAGCTTACTAAAGAGTTCATCGCAAGTCAGAGTATCAAAGATTGCCGACTCTTCAATACTGGAGATCTTCACCTCCCATATGCTATGATCAAGAGCATACTGAAGTTTGATCGCCCTATCATGGTCGGAGTAAGCCAAAGTCCCAATGGCGCACAAATTACTCACAATTCCATCAAAACGCGCAAACATGGCATCTACAGATTCGTCGGGGCATTGCACAAACATTTGGTACTCTTGATTATATGTGCTTTGCCTCCTAGCCTTAATCTGGGTAGTGCCCTCATGAAAAGATCTGAAAGTGGTCCAAATTTCACGTGCAGTTCATAGGTGCTGGACCTTGCCAAACTCTTTGCAACTCAGGCTGACAAAAAGTATGTTTCTCGCTTTGTTGTTGAACTCATACTTTGATTTATTAGACTCTAAGGTTTGAGTTTCAAGAATCTCATATTGGGAATCGACGATATCCCAAACAACACTTCCTTGGCCATCAAGCCTCCATGAGCACCTTCCAATACAAATAATCATGACCATCAAACCTCGAGATTTTTGTGTATCTCTCCATGTCGCCAAAAACAAGGATCACAAAACCGGTTAAGGTCAACTGGTGATATAACTGGCTCTGATACCAATTGTTGGATCGGAATGGCGTCTAGAGGGGGGTGAATAGACGCCTCAACAAATTCTCGCAAATATGATGGCCTTTTCAAATCACCCAACGCACCTCTAAAAGGAACAAAAATGGAAGCTAATAATCTTTCACAAAAAAATCCCGAATAAAGCAAGTGCTATCACTCTCCTGTTAGATATGATGTGATATAACAATATGAGAGATCACAAGCCCTACTTTTATATCAAATAGACAAATCACCAAACATTTCAACAATTCTTAGGCATTTAATCATGTTCATGGCAAGTATACGGATTTCACACATATTTAATCATAGCACAATGATCAAGCTAGATTAGACAGGCTCATAGATGAATTATACTGAACATCACACATTCATAGGTATATTATCAAAAGGCCCACAAGTAAAGTTCATGAAGCAATTTAATCTATCACAAAGCAATCATCCAGAAATAATTCATATGAATGAGGATTCAAAATACTATACAGTTCTTAATCAGTTCTATCAACAGAAAACTTGCAGAGAAGTAATCAAATAGAGAAACAATCTATTTGGAGTATTTGAAAATACACTAAAGAAAATCACCAGAGTATGCCGGAAGTGGTACAACTTCCAGATATTGCAGAAATTTCTGTTCCAAAATTCTCAGGTGAAATCTCAATTTTTCAGAATCAGTTAAGCATATTGTTGGACAGAAAAATATATATAGCATTGGTCAAAACCTTTTGCAAATTTAAAACATGGAATGCTTGCAACTTGGACAACAAAAGTTATGTAGAACTCAGGTCCAAAAGCAGTGCCAAAATAGATCAAAAATCACCTAAAAGATTGAATCCAGACTGAAAACAGAGAACTGTATTCACCTGAAATCTCAAGTTTTCAGAATCAATTAAGCACTTTGTTGGACAGAGAAATATATGTAGCAGTGGTCAAAAACTCTTGCAAATTCCCAAAATGAAACCCTCGAAACTTGATATTCAAAGGCTATGAAGAACTTGGATCCAAAAACAGTACCAAAACAGATCAAACATTTCCTCAAAGATTGAATCCAGACTGAAAACAGAACACTACTCAGCAGAAATTACAAGTGTTTAGAATCATTTAGGTACTTTGTTGGGCAGAAAAATACATGCAGAAGTGATCAAAAACTTTTGAGAATTTCACAAATGGAACCCTGGAAACTTGAACATTAAAATCTATGAAGAAGTCATATCCAAAATCTGCACAAAAACTGCTCACAAATCGTATTCAAAAGTGATCACACATGAAAACTAATCTGGTATCAGAACTCTTTGCAGAACAAAACAAAATGGTAGAAAGGATTAATTCTTAATTTCTGCAAAAAGGGTTATGAAATACCTTTGAATCCACTCAACCATGATATTACTCAAGAAACAATTCAAGTATCAACCAAGATGTTGATGAACACTTGAAGAAACATTTCATCAAACATGTAGAGGGCTACACAAACACTTAACTATTTCAGCGAGAGTTAAATTCTAGAACTGTGATGCCTTGTTTGATCAGCAAAAGAATTAAGAATGAATCTCAGAAATCACTTACAATTTCAAAAATGGATCATACAAATCAAGCACAACAAAAGATGTATAAACATCAATATCAACTTCTGAACTAGATTCACCAAAAATCGCTGCACAAAATCGATCTCAGCCTAATTGCATACCTGCGCTGGAAACAGAACACCACTGCTGGCACTATTCCTTTTGCCTAGTGCAGGATTGAACTAAAAGCAGCAGCAAAATGTATGAAATTGATATTTGATTCAGCCAAAAGACCAGCCTAAAATCCCACCCCTGCTGATGGATATGGTCCCCTATTTATAGCCAACCATGGGGGATATTTTCTAAAAAGAAGCCCCTAGAATTGAAAATTACACAAAGGTCCTATTCCTTGTAATATATTTTCAGAATTAGGAAATTCTGAAAATATACCAAAGGAGTACAAAGCCTCTCAACTTTTTATTACACATTGACTCAAAGAAAAAAGAACTCCAAACTATAGAAATAAACAAAAATATATTTGTGATGGTTTTCAGCAAAAACTGACAATGCCTCTCAACCCTTCGACTCATGACACCGCTTCTCGACTCCGAGTGCCAGCAAGCCACTTCCACTCTCGATCCCCTCTCGCAAACCCAGTCGTCACGCCGTCGTAGTAAGTCGTCCGTCCAAGTCTTGCTCCGTCTCTTCGTGCACTTTTGAGATCTTCTTCAACTTCGCCTGGCCTCCCAGATCGTCTGGCATTGAGCACCCCGCTTTATCCTTGATCACTCGCCGTCGACAGTAGGTCAGCATCTCCACCATGCACAACCAAGACAAGCCAAAACAAGAACATGACGCACCGTCGAAACTCTCGGCACACACTCCTCCACTTTACATCGAAACCCTTGATGCACTCAACCAACCTCAACCACTCAAACGCTCATCCTTGTCAATCACTCATCATCCAGACCGAAACCACCATTGGTTTCACAAACTAATCTAGAGGAGGCCAAATAAATCAATTGGCAAGTTCAGGAGTTACTCGACAGAGGGTATGTACCCTAATCATTGAGCCCATGTGTTGTTCCAGTAATTTTGGTACCCAGGAAAGATGGATTTTGGCACATCTGTGTTGATTGTAGAGCAATTAATAATATCACAATTCGATATCCTTACCCTATTCCTAGGTTAGATGATATGCTTTATGAACTGAGTGGCTCTACTATCTTCTCAAAGGTTTATTTGCGTTGTTGATATTATCAAATTCGTATGAAATTGGGAGATGAATGAAAAACAACTTTTAAAACTAAGTATGGTTTATACGAGTGGTTAGTGATGCCTTTTGGTTTGACTAATGCACCAAATACATTTATGAGATTAATGAATGAGGTTTTAAGAGCATTTATTGGATGATTTTGTTGACACGAAAACGTGCCCCACACTTGGGTTAGTTCGACGATCCAAAAGCGTGTGGATACTTCGGAACAAGCATAAGCGTAACACAACACTGACGTCGCATTCTGACTACCCTTAATAGTGGCAAGAGGGGTGGAGTCGCCAGGTAATCAGATCACACAAAATAATCCAATTTAGCTTAAATATATAGATAAAAATAACCCAATTGGCCGAACGGAGCCTGATTGGTTCAGAGTGTACCATTCGAAGAGTCACCGAAGGGGCCTTTGGCGTCTGATGCGAAGGGTGCCCTGAAGATGGCCTTTGGCATTCAAATCGATCTGGTTGAAGATAGGCTCCGAACAGATCGCGACGCAAAATTGCTCTCGAACGACAGGGTTTTGTGCGAAGTCTCCTAACTCCACCAAACCAAACACGGAGCACTGGCACGATGAAGTCTGATGTGGTGTGCTATGTTCTGGCGTGACCTCGGTACGAACACTACAAGAAAATAGAAAGTTTTCGTCGGCTATTTTATCTTCCATCGGCCTAGAGGAGCCGACGAAAGTTAAGCTAATTTTCGTCGGCTTTTAACAGTTGCCGACGGAAGATAGAGGCATTTTTCCCCGCCCAGTATAAATCCCCTAACTTCCGTCGGCCAGCATTAAAGCTGACGGAAGTTAAAATTAACTTTCGTCGGCTTTAGATGTGGCCGACGGAAGTTACGTTTCCAGCCGCGCGCTTTTTTTCCCAGCCCGCGCCCTCTTTTTCTTAGCCCGCGTCTTCTTTTAACCCTAGGTTTTCCCCCTTCCCATCACTTCTCTTCCCCGCCACCGCCTCTGCGCGCCTACGCCCGCCGCCTCCCCAGCCTCCCACCACCTTCGCCCACCTCCCTGGCCTCTCACCGCCTCCGCCCACCTCCCCGGCCTCCTGCCACCTCCGCCTGGCACCATTAGCTGCGGTGATGGCTCTACCGGCGTCGGGATCTAGCCTCCTCTGCTTCCTCTCCCCCCGTCTCCACGTGCAGACCACCGACATCGCTGCCTCCACCACATGGGGCGTCGCCGCCGGCAGCGCCACCATCTACCTCGTCCAGGTTAGGGTGGTTGATTCACAAGTCACAAATCCTTTTATGCCCCGCCAGTTCGTGATGGCGTCATTTCGTGTTGTGAGCCATGGCTTGATCGGTAGATTCGCTTGCCCCATCGTTGTTAGGGTTTGGTTTTTGTGGATCGGATCTGTCGCGTTTGTGAGGCTTGTTGTTGGACTGGATCGGTCTTACGGCTCATTATTCGATTGATGGCCGTATGATTGATTTATTAGTGCTGAGATGGATTGTGTAGATAGTTGGTACGTTGGATTTAAATTTCCTGTGTTGATCTATTAGGGAAGAACAAATGGTTCTATGATGATTATGTCACAAATGGTTCTAAAGGGGATTGTGTAGAGTTCCTTTTATTTAATCACTTCTCTGTGATACACCAAGGTGCTGAATTATGGATTTATTTTCATTTCAATGTATCACCTTATGGATTTTTCTTTGTGATACACCAAGGTGCTGAATTGTGGAATAATTGTAGTCTATTGGGGCCATGAGAAATTGTATATTTGTATGGATCATGTGGGTTGGATGTCTGAAAATGAGATGTGAAGCAGTAAGAACCTTTAATGAGAATTATCCAAGCTTTTGCTTAAATACACTATTTAAAATATAAAAGGAGGAGGTAGATATTAGGAATCTAAAATTGGTGTCAAGTGAGGACTATACAAATGGAATATGCTGAAATACAGATCTATTGTAACCTTTAGGTATCATAAGATGGAATTCTATAATTCTATTACATACATATTAGGTATCATATAGTGACTTCTAGAACCCGATGCATTGACACATTGTTTTTCAATTTTTACATGGAGCTGTTCATTTTCATTCATCACTGGTCGCGGAGGTGGTCCTGTTGGATGGGGTGGTGCGCCTCCAGTGAGCAAATAGATATGTTCTTGGCGCCGTATCTGAGGAAGTTGCTGTCTTTAATATGAAAACATTGCTTGGGACTTGGCAGTTAAAATGCCGATATGCCTCATCGATTTGTGTACTTAAGGATGCATGAATGTTGGTGGCATCGATGATGTAATGATGTTAAAAGTTTATATATTTACTCTTCTGGATTTAGTCTACATTATCTTATGTAAATTCTGAATGATTTAGGCAAGTTTAGTTGATAAGGCACCTCCTACGCTAGTTAGTTCAATTCCCATGAGTTTCCTCCAAAATTCCTCTTTTACAAATTTTCTTTTTTTTTGTAGATTTTTTAGTTTACTTCCGTCGGCCAATATTAGCCGACGGAAGTTATTGGCCCGTCGACAGAAAAAAGAAAAAACAAAAAAAGTAATTTTCATCGGCTAGGATTTGGCCGACGGAAGTTACCGATTTCCTAGTAACTTCCGTCTACCCGCTTCCGTCGGCCAAATGCCAACGGAAGTTAGCCTTTTGCCTATGGAAGTTAGCTTCTTCCATCGGGAAAGGGCTAACTTCCGTCGGCTTTGGCCGACGGAAGTTTCCTGGATTGTTGTAGTGGAAGTATCTCCGGTGCATGGGACTTTGACCAGACCAAAGGGTGCTCGGGAAGCCTCTGAAACTAGCTTCCTAGCTCTGGAAAACATCGGCGAAGGGGGCTCCAAACGTGAAACCTGCAGCAAAATTAAGATCAAGTGACAATTCGGCATAGAGATCGAATTAATAAGTGTTGCGGTATGTAGAACGAAGGTAGCAATCTGTTACGTAAATTAACGGAGGGTTCACAAGCGAGGCAACAAGGTGATAGCAATCTATTACATAGATTAACGGATGATTCATAAGCGAACCAATAAGGCTTACCACTATTACAGTGTGGCGAACGGAGGGCTTCCAACGCAAACCCACGAAGGTGTACGGAAAAGTAAAGAAAGTAAAGGTATAGTTCAAACTAGGGTTTGACGTTGATTTGAGTTGTGTGGGGTCCTATGAACCGGCCTCACCCCTGTATTTATAGGGGATAGCCTTCTTATCTCTAATTCTAATATAATAAGATTTGACCTAATCAAGTTTAGGGATAAAAACAATCAGAATTTGTATCAAACTCTATCTCCGAAGCTTGCCCGAAATGGGCCTTCGACAGACCCGCTAAAGCCTTCTCCTTGGGCCGAAGCTTCGGCGAGGCATGCCTCCGAAGGGATTTTGGGCCGAGCCCAGCAGAGCGCTAAAAGGCCTCTGAAGACTCATGAAGATGGGCCATCAGCACTATAAGGCTTCGGCCTATTCTAGGACTTGTGTATTTTCGGCCCAAATTGTCAAAATTGATAATTTGACAATTTTGACCATTAATGCCATTTTTTGCTATCAACACATGCCTCCTGCCTTTTAGCGAATTAAGTGAGCTAAAAGCACAATGGGCTAAGAACGATACCTTCCATATCAGCCTTTCAACACTTTTAAGCGCTTTGCCACACCCTTGGGAAGTATTTTTTTCAAATACCTGCCATTTAAAGCTCTTCAAAATTGCTCTCCTTGAAGAGACTCTAATAATTATGCATTACTTGGAGCGATTTCAGCCACTTTAAAAGGACCTTCCCAACTAGGTGACCATTTACCAAATTTGGGGTTGTTAGTTCATTAGGGCAAAATCGTCTTCCAAACAAAGTCACCAACTTGAAACAATTTTGGTTTGACTCTTTTGTTGTAGGCTCTAGCTACTCTTCTTTTGTCTTTCTCAATAGCTTCTAAAGCCCTCAACCTCTTATCGGTCAATTCTTCTAAATTATCCTTCAAAAGAGTTTCGTATTCATCGACCGATAAGCCATCTTGTTTAAGAAATCTTAAAGACCCAAAATCTACCTCTACTAGCAGAACGACTTCTTGTCCATATACTAACTCAGATGGACTAACTTTGGTAGTACCGTGCTTTGCAACTGTACAAGCCCACAATGCCTCAAAAAGTACTTCATGCCACCTTTTAGGGAACTCTTCAATTTTTTCTTAATGAGCTTAATTACTGTTTTATTACTAGACTCGGCATGCCCATTGGCTTGAGCATAGTATGGTGAAGAGTTTATCTTCTTAATACCATAAAATTTGGCAAAGTCTCTCACTTCTTTAGCAATAAATGAAGTACCTTGATCTGTAGTGAGAGTTTGGGGAATACTGAATCTATGTATAATGTGCTTCAAGATGAAATCAGTTACCTCGTTGTGAGTCATGTTCTTGAGTGGCACATCCTCGGTCCATTTGGCGAAGTAGTCCATCACCATCAGAACGAACCGATGCCCTTTTGAAGAGGGAGGATGAATTTCGCCGATGAAGTCTAAACCCCAACCTCAGAGCGGACATGGTTTGATAATAGAGTTAAGTAGCAACACGGGAGCCAATTGAATATTACCAAACTTTTGACATGCTTCACACCTATTGACATGAAAATTTGCCCCCGCACTTGGGTCAGTTCGACGATCCAAAAGTGTGTGGATACTTAGGGACGAGCCTAAGCGTAACACAACACCGACATCGTGTTCCAACTATCCTTAATAGTGGCAAGGGGGTTGGAGTCGCCAGGTAATCAGATCACACGGAAAATAATCCAATCAGCCGAAAAGAAATATATAAATAAAATAAACCAGTCAGCCGAACAGAGCCTAACTTGTTCGAAGTGTATCGTGTGAAGGGTTCACCGAAGGGGGCCTTCGTCGTCTGGTGCGAAGGATCTCGCCGAAGGTAGCCTTCGGCGTTCGGATCGATCTGGCCGAAGGCAGGCTCCAAATAGATATCGACGCGAAATCACCTGTAAACATTGGGGTTCGTTGCGAAGTCTCTGACACGACAAAAATACTCCAACTCAACGCGCTGGCATGACTTCATCTGATGCAAAGTGTATGGGTGACGAAGCCTGGTGCGATGAAGCCTGCTGCGGAGCTCTCTGGCGTGTGGACCTGACTAGACCAACAATAGCGTGATGAGTCCACCACGGTCAATCGAAGTAGGTGTCTCACCGAAGGGTGTTCTGGCGGCCTCTGAAACCAGCCTCTTGGCTCTGGACACCTTCTGCGAAGGGGCTCCAAGCGTGAAACCTACAACAGAACAGAGATCAAGTGCCTATTCGGGTACGTAGATTAACGGGTACTTCATAGGCAAAGTAACAAGGCGATAGCAATATGTTACATAGATTAACGGGTACTTCATGAATGAAGTATCAAGGCTTACCATAGTTTCAAAGTGGCCGTTCGAGGGATTCCAGGCAAACCCCTGAAGGTTGTATAGAAAAGTAAATGAAAAGTAAAGGAACAGTTCAAACTTGGGTTTGAAGTTGATTTGTGTTGGGGGGTATAATGAATCGGCCTGACGCCTATATTTTTAGGGGCTATTCTTCTTATCTCTAAGGCTAATCTGGTAGGATTCGGCCTAATCATGTTTTAGGGATAAAAATAGCCAGAATCATACTCAAACTCTATCTCTAAAAAATAGCCTGCAGAGGGCCTTCGGCAAGGCCTGCCAAAGCCTGTTCCTCGGGCCAAAGGTACTAGGCCACTAGAAGACTTCTGAAGCCCATTATTCGATATCCCTTTGGCCCTATAGGGCTTTGCCTGATATTTTGACAATCTTGACCATTAATGCCATTTTTTTCTATCAACACATGCCCCCTGCCTTTTAGTTAATTAAGTGAACTAAAAGCATAACATGCTAAGGATGATACCTTCCATATCGGCCTTTCGACACTTTCAAGTGCTTTTCCACACACTTGGGAAGTACTTTTTTAAGTACCTGTCATTTAAAGCCCTACGAAACCGCCATCCTTGCATGGACTTAACAAGTAGGCATTACCTTGAGTGATTTCAACTACTTTAAAGGGACCATCCCAACTAGGCAACCATTTACCAAATTTTGGGCTCTTAGTGCCTAAGGGCAAAATCATCTTCCAAAGCAAGTCACCAACTTGAAATGATTTTTTCTTGACTTTCTTGTTGTAGGGTCTAGCTACTCGCATTTTGTCTTTTCTATAGCTTCTAAAGCCCTCAACCTCTTATCGATCACTTCTTCTAAATTATATTTTAAAATAGTTTCATACTCATCGATCGATAAGCCATGTTGCTTAAGAAATCATAAAGAGCCAAGATCCACCTCTACTGGTAGAATGACTTCTTGTCCATATACTAACTCATATGGACTAACCTTGGTAGCACCGTGCTTTGCGACTCTACAAGCCCACAATGCTTCTGAAAGCACTTCATGCCACCTTTTATGGAACTCTTCAATTTTCTTATTAATGAGTTTAATCACAGTTTTATTACTAGACTCGGCCTGGCCATTGGCCTGAGCATAGTACAGTGAATAGTTTATCAACTTAATACAATAAAATTCGGCAAAGTCTCTCACTTCTTTAGCAACAAATGAGGTACCTTGATCTATAGTGAGAGTTTGGGGAACATCGAATCTATGTATAATGTGCTTCAAGATAAAATTAGTTACCTCATTGTGAGTCATGTTCTTGAGAGGCACGACTTCGGTCCATTTGGTGAAGTAGTATGTCGCCATTAGCATGAACCGATGCCATTTTGAAGAGGGAGGATGAATTTTGTCGATGAAGTCTAAACCCCAACCTTGGAACGACCATGGATTGATAATATGGTTAAGTAGCGATGCAGGAGCTAACTGAATATTATCAAACTTTTGACATGCTTCACATCCTATATAGTTGTTGGGGGGAAATGCTTCGCTTTCAGGACTTAGAGATTAAGAGTTCAAAATAACTTATCAGCATCGGAGCTGATGGGCTTATGCACGAAGGTGGAGGAGTCGTTAAGCCGAAGGGTGCTTTGACTTACGATCTGAAGGAACCCTCCGTAGGATATGAGGCTTCGGAGCAAAATGGCAAGGTTGATAAGATATTTGACCTATCTACTTGCTCCGGGTAGATTTTACCATTTTAACCCTTTTCAGGGTACCGAATAGTTTCCACTATGTCGGTTGTAATTGAGGGGTAAATAGGTATTTTCCTTAGACTTTTTTTGCCTATAAATACCCCCCTTTCTTACCCTGTAATGGGCATCGAATAATCAGCTATCCAATACACACATTCGGACTACTTAAGCTATTATCCAATTCGGAGGCTTAAGATAGTTCTTAAACACGAACTCACTGTTTGTCTGTTCTTAATCTTAGAGAACCTGTTAGCGTAATCTTTTATGCCAACAGTTGGCGCCGTCCGTGGGGAACCCAGTTCTAGAAGCTAGTTCTCTACTGCTGACTGCACTTCGAAGAGCACTTGGGGAGGGAGTTTGGGTGTCCCGAGATTCCGCGCACCCTTCGGTAAGGGGCTTCCTAGTGCAGTTCGAAGGCCTCCCCTCGCCTTCCCAGACCAATCGAAGTCCTTGGTCTTCGGACCTCTTCATTGCTAGCTATGCCTCCCAAGCGGAGCCTAGCCTCAGGTCCTCTCCGAAGGTCCCCTCAAACCAATGGAGCCGGACCCTTAGCTGTTCCAGCAATTCCCGAAGGCGTCGTTGGGCGTCGAGTGCCCAGAGGCCTTCGGGATGCTCCTACGGTGCTCCAAACTGATTATGTCAGTTCGCAAGACCCGGAGCTCCCCTCCGACGAAGACGAAGACCTTCCTAAGGCCGAGGCTACTCAGATAGCGCGGCTTCAGGAGGAAGTGGCTAGGTGGAGGCAAGAGGCTGCTGATCGCCTCCGCTCCCAAGCCTCCACCCAGACTCTAGAAGGGCCCCAAGATGGTGGTGCTTGCAATCTTCCTGAATCTGTTCAAGTCCCGGAGGAGGTTGAGAACGCATCTTTAGATGATGAGTCTCCGCTACATTTGGACTTGCAAAGTGTGCCCTTCGATCCCAGGTTTAAGGCCTCGAAGTTGCACAAGTATTTCGGTGGGTCTGACCCCAGAGAATTTGCTCGATCATATGCCCTGGCGATAGAAGCAAGTGGAGGGGTGCGCAACACTATGGCAAAGTGTTTGCCCTCGCTCTCGAAGGTTTGGCTCTCTGATGGTTCTGGTCCTTGAAGCCAGGATCGATCAGATCTTGGGAGCAGTTGAAGAGGAAGTTCGTAAGCAACTTCCAAGGTACCTTTGTGGCTCCAATGTCGACAGGGATCTTATTCCAGGTGAAGCAGCGAGCAGGGGATACTCTTCGGGAATACTTCACGCGCTTCGCCCACACCAAGTCACAGATCAAGGGCTTGTCTACCTCTTCGGTAGTCGACGCTGCCCGCAAAGGGGTGTTGAACCCCGATCTCCTCAGCAAGCTCCATCGGAAGCCTGTGTCATCCATGGCACAGCTGATGGCATACTTCGAACAGTATGCCAAGGCGGAGAAGGCTGCCTTCGATGAGCCGTAGCACCTGCACCAGCCCTTCGAGAGGTGAAGACGGAGCCCGAAGCCTCAACTTCTCTGCAACCCCCTCAAGACAACCGCTTCAACGATCACAGGCGAGAGAAGAAGCATTTTCGCTCGGAGGTGTTGAGCATCACACCCTCCATTCCGAAGGCACCTGCCAACTATCAGCAGGCGCAAGGCTTCATGGCTGGAGTGCCGAAGCCCCAAGAGAGAGTACCTGGCAGGCGCCAGAGTTTTTTCTGTTGCGTGCATGGCGACAACAAAAGCCATGACACGAAGGACTGCAAGGCGGTGTTAACCCTTCAGGGTAATTACCTAGGACGAAGTACCGGGTGGGGTACTTCAAATCGAACCGCACCAGCGTCACGGTAGGAGCCTGTGCAAATCGTCGCCTGAGCTGGTGTCCCCGAAGCCCCCATGCGGCTACTGGTGGCTAACATTATGCCACCGCCGAAGCAGGAAGACCCCCAAGACCGCGTCAAGCGAGTAGTTCTGCCCATCTCCGGAGGGGGGACCCTCGGTAAAATGTCCAACAGGCAGCGGTGTGAATACGTCTGCGATGTAGGGCACATTGGGACCTCGAATTCCGTGGAGGGAATGCCCGAATGATCTCATGTGCCTATTTCTTTTACTGCCAGTGATGCCACGGGGGTGAAGTTCCTCCATGCTGACCCCTTGGTCATTTTAGCAGATATAGCTGGGGTGGAAGTTCGAAGGATCCTAGTGGACGGCGGGAGCTCCGCAGACATACTTTTTGTCCAGGCGTTCGACCAAATGTGCATACCTCGGAAGCATCTACTTCCAGCGGCCCGGCCACTTCAAGGTTTCGCATGTCCACCTCTCAATGCCCTCGGCAAAATAGTCCTCGAGGTTGCTTTTGGAGAGGGGTCTCTGGCCAGGGTGGAGGAGGTGATCTTCGACGTCGCCGACGCCCCCTATGCCTACAACGCAATCTTCGGGCGAGGGATGCTGAACCAGTTCGGAGCTATAGCACATCACAACTATCTATGTCTCAAAATGCCCACGCAAGGTGGAGTTCTTACTGTTTCGGGAGACCAAGCTATAGCCCGAAGAATGGAATATGGTCACGGACAGCCATTGGACCCCCGACATGTACATAGTGTGACAGAGCACAATGAAGAGGTTACGGAGTCTTCAAACTCTTCGAAGGGGCTCTCCCTTAAGCCAAGCCCGGAAGGTGATGTCGTGACGAAGATAATTCTGATGGATGGCAAAGAATACCCAATACAGTTCGGCAAGGGGCTATCCCCAGAGATAGCTGCCTTGTTGGAAGAAGTCGTTAAGAAAAATTTGGACGTCTTTGCTTGGACTGACGAAGACATCACCGGGGTTGATCGGAGTATCATCGAGCACATCTTGCTCATCAACCCTAAGGCTAGGCTAGTACGCCAGGGGCTCTGTAAGCTGTCTACGGAAATTGGAAAAATTGTTAAGGGCTGGCATCATTAGGGAGGTAGCCTATACCGAGTGGTTGGCAAACCCTGTTTTTGTCAGGACAAGGGACTCAAGCAAGTGGCGCATGTGCATCGATTTTACATCATTGAATAAAGCAAGCTCGCGAGACCCCTACCCTATGCCCCGAATAGACTAGCTGGTAGATTCCACAGCTGGCTCCGAATTGCTAAGCTTCCTCGATGCTTACTCCGGGTATCATCAAGTCTGGCTAAAGCGTGAAGACGAAGCCAAGACAAGTTTCATAACTCCATCTAGAGTATTTTGTTATGTAAGAATGCCTTTTGGCTTGTGGAATGCTGGAGCCACATTCTCACGTTTAATAGCTAAGGCTCTAGGTCACCAAATAGGCTCGAATGTCGAAGCCTATATGGATGACATTGTAATAAAGAGTGCTCAAAAGCACCAACATAGTCTAGACTTAGCTGAAACATTTGAGAGCCTCCGAGCATGTGGAGTACGCATCAACCCTGAAAAATGTATATTCAGGATGCAAGCAGGAAAACTGCTAGGGTACTTAGTTTCGAGTAGGGGAATCGAAGCTAGCCCAATGCAGATAAGTGCACTGCAAAGAATGGCTCCACCAGAAAATTTGAAGCAAGTCCAGAAGCTAACAGGAAGGCTCGCAACTCTTAGTAGATTCCTGGCCAGGTCAGTCGAACGAAGCCTTCCAATTTTCAAAGCCCTAAAGGGGTCCGAAAGTTTCAACTGGATGTCGGAGTGCTAGAAGAGTTTCGATGATATCAAGGCATACCTCGGAAGCCTGTCAACGTTTACTGTGCCCCTCCCGGAGGAAACACTCCTCCTTTATCATGCAGCAACAGGTTCCGCAGTAAGTGCAGTACTGGTCAGAGAAGTTGAGTTTAAGGGAAAGCTGGTGCAAAACCCAGTTTATTTTGTTTCAGAAGCTTTGTCCGGAGCAAAGACAAGATACTCTGAGCTCGAGAAATTTGCTTATGCCCTACTAATGGCCTCGCGGAAGCTAAGGCATTACTTTCTGGCGCATAACCTAATCGTTCCTACCTCGTATCCTCTTGGTCATATGCTTCGAAGCAAAGATTCTACAGGTAGGATCGGAAAATGGGTTGTCGAGCTAGCCCCCTTCGGAATTTCCTTCACGGCAAGAATAGCTATCAAATCCCAAATCATAGCTGACTTCGTAGCAGAGTGGACTCCATCTACAGTTTGGGCTCCGGAGGAGCCCTCCGAAGGTTTATGGACAATATTTTCTGACGGAGCTTATCAGGCATCTAGTGCTGGAGCTGGAGCGGTAATTATATCACCATCAGGACAAAAGGCCATGTATTCTCCGAGGCTCAACTTTAAGACCACCAATAATATCGCAGAATATGAAGGGATCCTGCTAGGACTCCGAAAGGCAAAGGCACTTGGAGCAGCAAGGATAATACTTAAAACAGATTCCCAAGTTGTCGTAGGGCATGTTGACAAAATCTTTCAAGCAAGGAACCCACATCTAGCAAAGTACCTAGAGGAAATCCGCAAAACTAAAGCTGCATTCAAAGGATTTTCTGTTCGAAGTATCACTCGAGCAGATAATCAACTTGCAGACATTCTAGCAAAAGCTGTAGCCGGACCATTGGACCTCCCGGAGGGTGCTTTCTATGAAGAACTAGTCAAACCCGCAGTCAATCAATTACCCACCGCAGAAGTCCTTTGCATTCCAGCTGTAGATTGGCAGGCTCCGATAATGGATGTCTTGAAAAGGTAGCGCAGATTCTTCAGAGGGTCCGGATTTCCGAAGGTTGCAAGCAAGGGCTCAAAATTATAAGCTTGTCAATGGAATGTTGTACAAAGCCAGAGTTTGTTCTCCTCTACTCCGGTGCATCTCCCAACCAGAAGGACAAGACATACTTCGGGACATTCACGAAGGTTTATGTGGAAGCCACCTAGCCCCTCGTGCTCTAGCAGGAAAGACACTTCGGCAGGGGCTCTACTGGCCAACAATTGTAAGAGATGCGGAGGAGTTGGTTCGAACCTGCCAAGGATGCCAGTGGATGGGAAGACGAAGCCACCGTCCACCAGTACCACTTCAAGTCATTGCCGCAGTATGGCCATTGGCTCGGTGGGGCATGGACCTCATCGGCCCTTTTCCAATGTCCAAAGGCAGCTTGAAGTTTGCAGTGGTAGCAATCGAATATTTTTCCAAGTGGGTCGAAGCAGAACCTTTGACTGCTAATACTTCAAGGAATGTGCAAAAACTTTTTTGGCAAAATATTATATGCAGGTTCGGAGTACTGAAGATCTAGGCCCTATGTGAGTTTTGGTAATTAATGATAAACATGCGTTTTGTGGACTAATATTTTTCTTAAGTGTGAAGGAAATGAGTAGGTCCCGCGCAAATGGAGCACAAGATGGAAACCCGAAGATCTCGACGTTTAAAGGCTACGGCAAAAGGTTTGAAGGAATCTAGAAATTGATCGAGGTGTTTGGAGTGATCAATTAGGCTAGGTTTAAATTTTGTTTTTGCCGTACTATAAAGAGGGGTTGCATCTTGGTTATGAGTTGATTTTCAAGTGCCAATTTGCATTGCATATAGTATCTTTTGATCATGTGTGATTGTTGCAAAAGTTGCTATTTTGGCAAATTCCTTGAAAAACTATTGCAGCATTTTGTTGGAGCTGTCTGACCCTGGCGGTCTGACCGACCATGTGGGTCCGGTCAGACCGGCTGGAGTTGGGCGGTCCGACCGGCCAGGGGGCCGGTCCGACCGGGTTGCGCAGAGCAGAAAACTGCTGGTTTACAGAGCCGACGGGAGCACTATCAGTCCGACCGAGCCGATGGCCGGTCAGACCGGGTAGGGCCGGTCCGACCGGGCCAGAGTGGCCGGTCAGACCGAGGCGTCCTGTCACATCAGTAAACGGCTAGTTTTCTAGCCGTTGCAGTTGTGGTCGGTCAGACCGGCCCAAGATGGGCGGTCAGACCGACAATGCACAGAGAGCCACCTAACTTGTGTAACGGCTAGTTTTGGGGTGTGTGGCTATATAAACCCTTGCTACAGCTCCTTTGCTAGACTTTTGGCATTCATTTGAGCATACTTGAGCACAAGAGAGTCTCTCCCACCATTGAGCACTAATCTGAGCACTAGTGAGGTTGGGAAAAAAAAGGAGTGATCAAGTGATTGAGTGAATTGCATTGCATTGGCATTTTGGCACTTGATCCTCTTCTCCTAGCTTTGATTGCAGCTTGTTACTCTTGGAGATTGCCATCTCCTATACGGCTTGGAGAAGAAACCGGTGATCTCTCCTAGAAGGTTGTGGAGGAGACCCGGGAGGTTGTGAAGGTTGGAGCTCGCCTATCCGGAGTGGAGAAGAGCTACCACTAGTGATCGAGGCCCGAGAGTTGCACTTCTGGTGCCGGCTCATCTTCAAGGAAATTTCTCTTTGAGAAATCTGAGGCTTGGTGAAGAGAGCGGTCAAGTGAAACTCGCCTCAACGAGGACGTAGGAAATTGGCAAATTTCCGAACCTCGGGATAAAATTTGGTTGTCTCTTGTCCCTTTATCTTCGAGCAAGTTTATTTGTGCAAGCTTACTTTTCTAGAGTAATATACCTGTTCTAGCAGTTTGCTACCATTGTCTTAGGACCTTGATCATTGTTTAACTGAAATCGAATTAGTTTTAAAAACCGCCTATTCACCCCCCTCTAGTCGGTACATCGATCCTACAAGTGGTATCAGAGCTTGGTCTCTCAAGTTAGGCTTTACCGCCTAGAGAGAAGATGTCCGACAAGGTGGTTCACAACTTTGATGGCACTAATTATTCCATTTGGAAGTTCGTATGGCTGCTCACCTCAAAGCCATGAGCTTTGAAATTTGGCGTATTGTTGAGTTAGGTTTTGAAGTTGAAGACAAGATGAATCTAACCTATCAAAACAAGAAAGATATGCAACTTGATGCTCAAGCTACAAATGCTTTGTTCAATTGTTTGTGTGCCGAAGAGTTCAATAGGATAAGCAATATTTCAACGGCACACGACATTTGGACCACTCTTCAAGATATACATGATGGAACAACAAGTGTGAAGAATGCCAAGTCGCACTACTTAAAGATCAACTATGAAACATTCACCATGTTGCCAAATGAAAGTGTCAATGAGATGTATGCAAGACTTAATGTGATTGTCAATGATCTCAAGGGTGTTGGAGTGAAGTACACGGAGTTGGAAGTTGCTCAAAAGATGTTGAGAGCTTTGCCCGAGAAATATGACACATTGGTGACTTTCCTCATCAACTCGGATATGTCAAGTTTGACACCCACAACACTTTTGGGAACTATCAACACAAATGAGATTTACAAGAACAAGAGAGTTGAAGGAAGCACCGAAGATCACTCCTCATCCAAGAAGAAGAATATTGCCTTGAAGGCCAAGGTTGAAAAGAAATGTGAAGAAGAAGAAGACACCTCTTGTGATGGCGATACCGAAGATGAAGAAATGGCTCTCTTTGTGAGAAAGTTCAATCGGTTCATGAAAAAGAGAGGAAGTTCTTCAAGCTCATTCAAGAACAATGGTGACAAGAAGTCAACCAAAAGAAACCTCAAGAATGTAAGATGTTTCGAGTGTAATGAGAAGGGTCATTTTGCCTCAAGATGCCCGAACAAACAAGAAAGCGAAGATGATAAATCTCAAAAGAAGAACAAAGAAAAGAATGGGAAGAAAAAGCTGTTCAAGAAGTTAAATAAGAAAAAGGGTAAAAATGAAGCATTTGTGGGAGAATGGGATTCAAATGAAGATAGCTCCGATTCTTCTTCAAGCTCCGACTCCGGTGGTGAGTCAAACTCAAGAAAGAAGAACATGGCGGGAATAGCAATCACGGAAGCTTCATCACTATACTCTCCTTTTTGTCTCATGGCAAAAGGAAGTACTAAGGTAAACTACCACACCGGAGGATCACATTGGGTGCTTGATAGTGGGTGCACTCAACATATGACCGGTGATAGGAAAATGTTCACATCGTTTGAAGTTGGTGCTAAAGATCAAGAAAGAGTGACCTTCGGTGACAATAGTAAAGGAAAGGTAATGGGTCTAGGTAAAATTGCTATCTCAAATGATTTCTCCATTTCAAATGTTTCACTAGTTGAGTCATTAAATTTCAACTTATTGTCCATTGCTCAACTATGTGATTTAGGCCTTTCATGCACATTTAATCCTCAAGAAGTATTTGTAACAAGTATCCATGATAACTCTTTAGTTTTCAAAGGTTTTCGTTTTGGAAATCTCTATTTGGTGGATCTTTCTTCAAATGAAGCGAATTTGAAAACTTGTTTGGTTGCAAAAACTTCATTGGGTTGGCTTTGGCATAGAAGGCTTGCTCATGTGGGAATGAATCAACTAAACAAACTTGCAAAAAGAGATTTGGTTGTTGGGTTGAAAGATATAAAATTTGAAAAAGATAAACTTTGTAGTGCTTGTCAAGCCGGGAGGCAAGTTGCTTGCTCTCATCCTAGCAAAAGCATCATGTCCACTTCTAGACCTTTGGAGCTTTTGCATATTGATTTATTTGGTCCAACAACATACAAAAGCATCGGTGGAAATAGTCTTTGTCTTGTTATTGTGGATGATTTCTCAAGATTTACTTGGGTTTTCTTTTTACATGACAAAGCTAAGACCTCCGAGATTTTCAAAAAGTTTGCAAAACGAGATCAAAACGAATTCAACTTTTCTATTGTAAAAGTAAGGAGTGACAATGGATCCGAGTTTAAAAATACAAATATTGAGGATTATTGTGATGATCTCGGCATTAAACATGAGCTTTCCGCCACCTATTCACCACAACAAAATGGTGTTGTGGAAAGAAAGAATAGGACCCTTATTGAGATGGCTACAACTATGCTTGATGAGTATAGTGTCTCCGACTCTTTTTGGGCGGAAGCTATAAACACCTCTTGCCATGCTTCTAATCGTCTTTATTTACATCGTCTTTTGAAAAAGACTCCATATGAACTCTTAATTGGACGAAAACCAAATATTGCTTACTTTCGTGTTTTTGGTTGCAAATGCTATATTTATAGAAAAGGTGTTAGACTAACCAAATTTGAAAGTCGTTGTGATGAAGGATTTCCACTTGGATATGCATCAAATAGCAAGGCATACCGAGTGTATAACAAGAACAAAGGTATTGTTGAAGAAACCTCGGATGTTCAATTTGATGAGACTAATGGCTCCCAAGAGAGGCACGAGAATTTGGATGATGTAGGTGATGAAGGCTTGATAAGGGCAATGAAGAAAATGTCAATTGGTGACATCAAGCCTAAAGAAGATGATGAACTTCCATCCTCCACTCAAGTTGAAGCTTCCACTTCCGCTACGCAAAATCTGACTCAACTTAATGAAGATGAAGCAAAAGATCAATCCTCTACTATTCCATCCAAAGTTCACAATGCCACCGCAAAAGATCACCCAATTGATCAAGTCTTGGGTGACATTAGTAAGGGTGTTCAAACTAGATCTCGTGTTGCTTCTATTTGTGAACATTACTCGTTTGTTTCTTCTATTGAGCCTAAACATGTAGATGAAGCTCTAAATGACCCGGATTGGGTAAATGCTATGCATGAAGAGCTCAACAACTTTGAAAGAAACAAAGTTTGGACATTGGTGGAGAGACCCAAGGAGCACAACGTAATTGGAACAAAGTGGGTTTTTAGGAACAAGCAAGATGAAAACGGGTTGGTCGTGAGAAACAAGGCAAGATTGGTAGCACAAGGATTCACTCAAGTCGAAGGTTTGGATTTTGGTGAAACCTTTGCTCCCGTTGCTAGACTAGAAGCTATTCGCATCTTACTTGCTTTTGCTTCATGTTTTGATATTAAGTTATATCAAATGGATGTGAAAAGTGCCTTCTTGAATGGCGAAATAGCCGAACTAGTTTTTGTTGAACAACCACCCGGGTTTGAGAATCCTAAAAATCCTAATCATGTTTATAAACTCTCAAAAGCTCTCTATGGTCTAAAACAAGCTCCTAGAGCTTGGTATGAAAGATTGAGAGATTTTCTCCTCTCAAATGGTTTTAAAAATGGTAAAGTCGACACTACCTTGTTTACAAAAATAATTAATGATGATTTCTTTGTCTGTCAAATTTATGTCGATGATATTATATTCGGTTCTACTAATGAAGAATTGTGCAAAGTTTTTGGTGATATGATGTCTAGGGAATTTGAGATGTCCATGATAGGAGAATTGAGTTTCTTCCTTGGACTTCAAGTCAAGCAACTCAAGAATGGAACCTTTGTGAGCCAAACGAAGTATATTCATGATCTTCTCAAAAGGTTCGGATTGATGGAAGCAAAGCCTATCAAGACCCCTATGGCAACCAACGGACATCTCGACCTAAATGAGGGAGGTAAACCGGTAGATCAAAAATTATATAGATCCATGATTGGTAGTTTGCTCTATCTTACCGCATCTAGGCCAGATATCATGTTTAGTGTTTGCATGTGTGCTAGATTTCAAGCCGCACCAAAAGATTGTCATTTAATGGCGGTCAAGAGAATTCTAAGATATTTAAAACATTCCATCCATATAGGCTTATGGTACCCCAAAGGTGCTAAATTTGAGCTAATTGGCTATTCCGATTCGGATTATGCCGGTTGCAAAGTTGATCGTAAAAGCACTTCTGGAGGGTGTCAATTCCTTGGGAGGTCTCTTGTTTCTTGGGCCTCTAAGAAACAAAACTCTGTTGCCCTTTCCACCGCTGAGGCAGAGTATGTCTCCGCGGGTAGTTGCTGTGCGCAATTACTTTGGATGAGGCAAACCTTGCTTGATTATGGTATAGAATTCTCAAATGTCCCTCTTCTTTGTGACAATGATAGCGCCGTCAAAATTGCCAACAATCCAGTCCAACACTCTAGAACCAAACATATTGATATTCGCCACCACTTTCTAAGAGA
Organism: Zizania palustris; assembly: GCA_019279435.1. Taxonomy (NCBI): domain Eukaryota; kingdom Viridiplantae; phylum Streptophyta; class Magnoliopsida; order Poales; family Poaceae; genus Zizania; species Zizania palustris. The sequence continues at coordinate 63,433,941 of JAAALK010000080.1, read as the reverse complement.
TCATGTTGGCAAAGGAAACATTGTCATTAGCCACATAAGAACCGAAGATCAATTAGCAGATATCTTTACCAAACCACTTGATGAATCCCGCTTCTGTAAGCTTAGGAATGAATTGAATATAATAGACTTCTCAAATGTGGCTTGAAATCATGCATATGTGTGAGTTTTAGAAGTTTCCATTCTTATGACATATATGTATGCTTTGTGATTGCAGTGCCATATTTGAAGTTCATGTTCTCTTATATGTGTTTCTAAGGCTATACATTAAGGGGGAGTATGAGGTTACTCTTATATGTTGAAAATTGCTCAGGTTGTTGAAAAACAAAATTTGAAAGTTTTGGTATCCTCAAATTCTATCTTTGAGTTAAAAACAAATTTCTCCCATGATTTTATTTCAAGACATATTTTGAACTTTTGTCCAAAACAAAACTTATAGATATGGATCATATGATCATTTTTCGTATTCAAATGTTTTAACTTTATCCATCCTATCAAAAGATATTCAAAGAATTAAAGTTCAGACAAGTGTTCGGACAAGAGTTCGGACGTGTTGAAAACTTTGGCTGCAAACGGTTTCTTTTTGAACTTAAAAATTTGAAAACTTGATGTTTTATAAACCTTGGGAGTTATTCTAAGTTTCTGCAAAGTTTGAAATTTTTCAAAATTATTTTGCTATATTTCTCACTTAAGCTCCTCTTTGTGCCTTGTTTTTAATTGCTGAGCTATAGTGGTGTCGGTCTGACCGGGCCTACATGGCCGGTCCGACCGCCCTTGCTGCGTCGGTCCAACCGGGCCTACATGGCCGGTCAGACCGGGGCTCGGGCAGGGTTATATCTCCCCTCTCTATTCAGTTTTCTCTCCCCTCTATTATTTCCTCTCCTCTCAAACCGAGTTCCTCTCCTCCACTCTTGCCCCCAACCCTAAAAATTTCGTTTCATCGATCTTCTTGCCGGTCCAACCGGTGGATCTTCTCCGGTCCGACCTCGGGTTCATTTTCCCTTGCCGGTAAGAACTTCCTCCGATCAAATCAATTGGATTTCATCCTTTTGGAGGCTAGGGTTAGGGTTCTTGTTCATGGGCTTGCATGTCAACTTGCCAAGGCTAAATCCTCTTTAAACTCAATTATTAGCCTTGTGATACTATTTCCCATGCCTCTATGAAATTTGATATGGCAAATTTTGATTATAGAGAAATCTTGTGCAAAAGGGGATTTGTGCCCGGGTTGCTAGGCCGGTCAGACCGGTGGGCAATGGGCGGTCCGACCGACCATGTACTGGCGGTCAGACCGGCCCTATTACCTCGGTCAGACCGACCTCCCAATGCCTGCCCCTCTTTTGCACATCATTGCTCATTGATGCTTTTGCCCTCTAACAAATTCATAGATTGTCTCAAATCATATCTTTTACCTTATCTGGGTTAAATCTTTGATTCAGTCATGCCTCGCGCCGGCCATTCTCAAGGAAATGAGCGTCGCTCAAAGTTTGTCGAGGACCTGTGGCCAATCATCCCGACACTTTCAAGATGACAGTGACGAGGACTTTGCCTATGAGGATGACAGCTCTGAGAATGAAGAAGAATTGGCACCTCAGCCTCCAGCAGCTAGTGAAGATCCTTTTGCATCCTTGGAGTTCAAGGTAGATGTCCGGAATCAAGAGAACTTTGCTCGTCTGCGCCACCACAATCAATTTCTCAGACCAAGAGATACATCAGATCAGCGGTTTCATACAAAATTTCAGAAAGAGGTATTCAACATTGCATATGAGAACCGTTCTTTGGCTCCGCATAAGTGGATTTCTTGGAGGGATCTAAGTGGAGAGGTTGCAGCTCTCAGGAACATATTTGGAACTGTTGGTTTAAACAAAATAGTGAGTCTGAAGCAAGATTTCAATTGGGATGTTATCCGTCAGTTTTATGCCACAGTTTTCATACCTGCCACTTGTGATTCTCTTACATGGATGACTGGAGATATCTTTTGCATTGCTACGAAGCAAGAAATTCAGAGTGCTTGGGACATAAGGTTCTCTTCTGGCCTCAGACTGCATGATGAGTTCACTCACAATCCTTTGTCAGAAGAAGAGATGGCTCAATTCTACATCCCATCTGCTGCTCACAAGATTGGAGGGGTTACTGGAATGAAGACTCTTCATAAGTGTGGCACATCGCATCCTGCGGCACTCCATTTTACTGCGTCTAGGCAACAATGATGCTATTCGAGGTGTTGCTTGGACTCTTCTAGATGCAGTGATGACTGGAAAGAGGTTTGATGTCATTCATTTGATGCTATATGAGATGGCACTCTCAAAAGGAAGCCTCACTCTTGGAGTCTACTATGCTCCGTTTATCATGAGATTAATTTTGAGCAAAGTAGGAAATGTGAATGAGCGCCTTGATATCACCCACTCTCAGTACAGGCCTCGCTTCTCGGCTACTCCTTTGGCTCCAGTCGTCGATCCAGCTGATATGGGAGCAGGACAGGTTCATCCTCAGGACATTCCTAGCAGCTCTTTTGCTCCTCCTCAGAGCTCTGGATCTGGTGCTTATTTTGGTATGGATGCCACCCAGTTCTTTGATCCAGTTCTTCAACAAGTGACAGCTGGCTTTCTTCAGTTAAATTCAAGAATGGATCAAATGGCTCTAGGACAAGAAGCTATCACCTCCCATCTGCAGAACCTTCAAGGTGGTCAAGAGCGTATCAACTCCAGGATTGACACTCTTTCTTCTCGAGTTGATCGGCTAGATTCATCTTCCTCAACAGGATACCCTCTTCAGTACCAGCGCCGTCGTCGTCGCCTTGATGATTCTCAGCCTCCTTCCCAGGATTAGTCTCTCTTTTTGTTTCTTGATGCCAAAAGGGGGAGAAGCAGTTAGCAGTAGGGGAGAAGGCAGCAGAGGATTAGGGGAGAAGGAAGCAGTAGTAAGAAGGAAAGATTAGGAAGGATCAATCTTTTTATATCGCTATCTATCTATGGTTGTTTGTATAACGAACACTATTTGCCTTCCATATCGTACTGAACTTAATTTGAACTATTTGCCTTTATTATGAGAAACTCTCTTTGCTTCATTGAATGTGTGAATTGTGTTTGGAATTATATCTCATATCTTGCTCCATATACTTGTACCCCATCATTTCTTCAGGGGGAGCTTTGCGCTTAATTGTGGATACTTCTACTTTAACATATTTCTTTATCTCTGAAGTGTTTGTCATCAATTACCAAAAAGGGGGAGATTGAAGATCTAGGCCCTATGTGAGTTTTGGTAATTAATGATAAACATGCGTTTTGTGGACTAATATTTTTCTTAAGTGTGACGGAAATGAGTAGGTCCCGCGCAAATGGAGCACAAGATGGAAACCCAAAGATCTCGACGTTTAAAGGCTACGGCAAAAGGTTTGAAGGAATCTAGAAATTGATCGAGGTGTTTGGAGCGATCAATTAGGCTAGGTTTAAATTTTGTTTTTGCCGTACTATAAAGAGGGGTTGCATCTTGGTTATGAGTTGATTTTCAAGTGCCAATTTGCATTGCATATAGTATCTTTTGATCATGTGTGATTGTTGCAAAAGTTGCTATTTTGGCAAATTCCTTGAAAAACTATTGCAGCATTTTGTTGGAGCTGTCTGACCCTGGCGGTCTGACCGACCATGTGGGTCCGGTCAGACCGGCTGGAGTTGGGCGGTCCGACCGGCCAGGGGGCCGGTCCGACCGGGTTGCGCAGAGCAGAAAACTGCTGGTTTACAGAGCCGACGGGAGCACTATCGGTCCGACCGAGCCGATGGCCGGTTAGACCGGGTAGGGCCGGTCCGACCGGGCCAGAGTGGCCGGTCAGACCGAGGCGTCCTGTCACATCAGTAAACGGCTAGTTTTCTAGCCGTTGCAGTTGTGGTCGGTCAGACCGGCCCAAGATGGGCGGTCAGACCGACAATGCGCAGAGAGCCACCTAACTTGTGTAACGGCTAGTTTTTGGGTGTGTGGCTATATAAACCCTTGCTACAGCTCCTTTGCTAGACTTTTGGCATTCATTTGAGCATACTTGAGCACAAGAGAGTCTCTCCCACCATTGAGCACTAATCTGAGCACTAGTGAGGTTGGGAAGAAAAAGGAGTGATCAAGTGATTGAGTGAATTGCATTGCATTGGCATTTTGGCACTTGATCCTCTTCTCCTAGCTTTGATTGCAGCTTGTTACTCTTGGAGATTGCCATCTCCTAGACGGCTTGGAGAAGAAACCGGTGATCTCTCCTAGAAGGTTGTGGAGGAGACCCGGGAGGTTGTGAAGGTTGGAGCTCGCCTATCCGGAGTGGAGAAGAGCTACCACTAGTGATCGAGGCCCGAGAGTTGCACTTCCGGTGCCGGCTCATCTTCAAGCAAATTTCTCTTTGAGAAATCCGAGGCTTGGTGAAGAGAGCGGTCAAGTGAAACTCGCCTCAACGAGGACGTAGGAAATTGGCAAATTTCCGAACCTCGGGATAAAATTCGGTTGTCTCTTGTCCCTTTATCTTCGAGCAAGTTTATTTGTGCAAGCTTACTTTTCTAGAGTAATATACCTGTTCTAGCGGTTTGCTACCATTGTCTTAGGACCTTGATCATTGTTTAACTGAAATCGAATTAGTTTTAAAAACCGCCTATTCACCCCCCTCTAGTCGGTACATCGATCCTACAAGTACCAAGGGAGCTTACTGTGGTTAATGGAACCCAGTTCGAAGCTGATACATTCAAAGAATTTTGTGAAGAACTGGGCATTAAGTTATGCTTCGCAGCAGTGCGCCACCCACAGTCCAACGGAGCCCTCGAGCGAGCCAACAACAATATTCTCTCCGGTCTGAATCGAAGGATTGTCGGGTGGGCCATGGGGCTGTGGGTCGAAGAGCTCCCCATGATTTTATGATCCATTCGAACCACTCAAGCCAGGTCCACAGGCTTTACCCCATTTAGTCTACTATTCGAAGATGAGGCCATGACTCCTACGGAGCTCAGAGGTGGATCCCTTCGTGTAGTACAACCCGGAGACGAAGACGAGAGGAACACTTCGCTAGACTTGTCAGAAGAAACAAGGCTTTGATCTGTCGCTAATCTGACGAAGTACCAAGACCAAACAAAAACATGGTATGACCCGAAGATAAAGCTGAATGAGCATAGACCAGGTCATTTAGTTTTGCGAAGTGTAATAGCCCCGGGCAAGCTAGGAAATAAATTGGAAGGACCATATATTATACTACGCTCAGGGCGCCCCGGATCGTTTAAATTAGCTAATTTAGAAGGGGAAGAATTGAAACATGCATGGCATGCAGAGCACCTTAAGCGTTACTACGCTTAGGGGCAACTTGTAATCAATTGTAAAGTTCCTTTTCTAAATAAAGTGGAGGTTCGAATCTTGTTTGCTCTTCGAATATCCGTTACTCCTGGTGGACGCATCAGGAGGACGGAGATGCTTGTGGAGTCAAGCATCTTTCTAAGGACCCGGGCAACAACCTGTGAACCATTGGTTCAAGGGCTTCGCTGCCAGCCTACAAATTCTAGGCTCTGGCTTGTTAGGATCCGTAGAAGAATCTAAGGACTTTAAAAGAGCAGACTTCTGACCTCCGGGTTCGAAGCATTTGTACAAGAGCCGAAGGTGGCCAGCCTACGGATTCCAGGCTCCGGCTTGTTAGGATCCGTAGAAGAGTCTAAGGACTTTAAAAATAAATAGATTTCCGGCCTCCGGGTTCGAAGCATCTATAAAAGAGCCGAAGGTGGCCAGCCTACGGATTCTAGGCTCTGTCTTGTTAGGATCCGTAGAAGAGTCTAAGGACTTTAAAAATAAACATATTTCCGGCCTCTGGGATCGAAGCATCTATAAAAGAGCCGAAGGTGGCCTGCCTAAGGATTCTAGGCTCCGGCTTGTTAGGACATGTAGAAGAGTCTAAGGACTTTAAAAATAAAAAGATTTCCGGCCTCCGGGTTCGAAGCATCTATAAAAGAGCCGAAGGTGGCTAGCCTACAGATTCTAGGCTGCGGCTTGTTAGGATCCGTAGAAGAGTATAAGGACTTTAAAAGAACAGACTTACGACCTCCGGGTTCGAAGCATCTGTAAAAGAGTCGAAGGTAACCAAGCAATAAGGTTGCAAGGCTCCGACCAATGAGACACTTTTAAAGCCCTAAGCAACTAGTATAGGAGTCTGTGAATATAAATTCAGCTCTGAAACTTACAAAAATCAGAATACGAACGTATGGTTCAAAGAACTCTACGAAAAAATAAACTATGGTTATTAAGTGTTGTGCAAAGCATCGGATTGTTGTGCACGTCATTGTGTCCGATGGACCTTATTGCAACGCGTAAGGTCCCCCACCCACAAGGAGGGGAAGGAGGGTAAAGAACAACAAGATGCTTCCGGTGCAATTCATATTAATTTGTCATACTTTTACATCAAGAGAAATTTTTGTCTAAGCCTAGGTAAAATCGAAGACCCGTTCGTCCTCTAGAGCTACCTCTACGGCTACTTTGACCATCGGAGCTCGAAGCCACGGAGATTGTCTTTTTAGTTCGAGTGCTTCTTTTCTTCTTCGAAGCTCGTAGTTTCTTTTGCTCCTCTTGAAGCATGGCCCAAGTCAGAAGCCTTTCGGAGTTAGCCTCCGCAGGGTCTTCGGCCTGATACTCCGAGTGGGACCAATCTATATACTCGAAGGATGAAGATGTCTTCTCTTTTTCCTCGTCCTTGATGTAAGTTATGACTTCTTGACAAACTTTGAGGGTTACCTCTCCCTTATCTCCGCGAGGAACAGAGAAGCAGGAACGGCAGTAAGGCCTTAAGCTCTCAAGGACTGACCACTGTCGAAGGAGCCCTTCGGTAATTTCCAGTATTTCGAAGTCAGGCTCCGAAGGACATGACAGAACCTAAAAGAATAAAACACCCAAACAAGTTCTTCGTTTATAAACTTTTCATTAATGCAAGGGGCTTTATAAGATTTCTTATACATGATTAAGAGCCCTATGAGCTAAACATGCAGTTGGATGGCGGAGCAGGAGGTGTCGGAGCCGGCAAAGCTGGAAGCGGCAGCCTTGTTTGTGCTTGCTTCTGCCGATAGGCCTCGTGGATCCAGGCATTAGCTGTAGCCTTGTGGTCCGTTTTCCAGGTTGACCAGAAAACTTCCCAAGCCGGGGCTACATCTGGTGAAGGATGCAACAAGTTCTTGGAGGCAAAGCTTCCAGGTGTCGAACCCCTGACCGGAGCGATAGGAATTCGAAGGGCCTCAAGGTGACGGAGGACTCCGGTTCTAGCACACTATCCAGAGATCTCTCCGTACCGGACACCGGAGCCCATCATCAGTGATGTCACCACTTGGATCCTCTTCAGCTTCTGGTCAAGGGACTCGCTGGCCGCAGCAGAAGACGAAGGGCACATGGTGCCAAAATATTCCAAGGTACCCTGAAGGGCATCCAAGGTATGCTCCTCTATAATGGCATTCTTCTTTTCTGCCGCCTCCAGCCCTGTAGCAGTAGTAGATACTTCGGCCATCTGGGAGAGCAGGGAGCTTTTCTGATCCATCACCTGCTTGAGAGAGCCTTGGAGCTCTACCATTTGAGTACTCGAAGTAGCCGCTGCCTGCCGGAGCTTCTCGACCTCCGCTCGGAGCACCAAGCACTCGGCTTCAGCCTCTTGGGATGAAGTGCGGAGTGTGCCGCTGTTCTGCTTTTTGAGCCGGAGGGCTTCGTTGGTCGCGGCCCTAGCCCTCCATTCTTTGAGGAGCTCTTCCTCCAACCGAAGTGTTTTCTCTTCGGAGTATTTAAGCGCGGATTGGAGGGTGGTAACCTTCCTCTTGAGTCAGTTAGTTTCGACTTCGTTTGAAGTCGCTGCCGCTCTAGCAAGGACAAATTGCTGCAAGAGGAACAAGTAAGTACCAAGTATTTACATTTGTTAATTGAAGATATTTGTTGTACTTTTTATACCTAAAGGGCTGCCCTTTTTAGGGCTAAGTTAAGCTCCGGGGCCCTGACTTTGCTCAAGACGAAGACCAAGTCAGAGTTGATGACTTCCTAGCCTTTATCTGCCAAGGGATCCAGAAGCGCCCGGAGTCCCATCCGTTGCTCCAGGAAAGGAGCCAGCAAAGGAAGCCAAGACAGAGCTTGGCGGTCATCTACCGTTGCCTCTTCCTCTGAGTTTCTTGTTGAACGCTCGTTGGAAGAGGGTATTGTCATCGGAGTGGGATGGAGTCCGAGGCTTGACATGCTTTTCCCCCTCCCCGGCACGAAGGCTGGAGGCTCGACTCCAGCGGAGGTAGATCCTCCTTCGACGGCTGTCCCTTCGACCGCAGCCACGTCGGCGGAGCTAGCCCCAGCCACCAGAGCCACGTTGGTGGAGCCGGCCCCTGCCACCGGAGCCACGTCGGTGGAGACGACCCCTGCCACCGGAGCTGGGGCATCCAGTGGAGCAGAGATGTCCATCGGAGCATCAACCTCAGAAGAGGCTGGAGCATCGTTTGTGGCCGGGGCTTCGTCGCCCTTCGATATCCCTACAGCATTGAGGTATTTTGTGAACATTCACGAGTAATAACTATTGTAGGAATTGACCAAAGCAAAAGTTTCGAAGTATACCTTCGGAGGCACCTTGAGGTAAAATGGTCGGGTCCTCCAGGACTTAGTACATCTGGAGAATCTCGTCGAGGTCGTCCCCTGAAGTCCTCTCTGGTGTAGTTACCGCTGGAGCCTCAACCTCCGCCATGATCACCCCAGCTACGGGTGAGTTTGGGGCGACAGTTTCTGGCTCCGAGCTCACAGCAGCGGGCGCTGGAGTGTGTGTCGTGTCTACCTCCACAGCCTCTAGAGCAGAAGGTTTAGTTGTGGCCCCTGCTCCGTCTTCATCGCCTTCAAGAAGTTAGTTCTCGAAGTCCTTCGCCAATTGGACATCAGAGCCTTTTCTTCCAGAGTCCTCTGAAGCTGAGCTCCGAATGCCCAAGAACGAGGTAGATGAAGCCAGGGTGAGCTGAGGAGGGATCTTTGCTACCTTCTTCCCCTTCTTGGTGGGGGTTTTGCTGGCCTTCTTTGGAGGCTCGGCGACGGCTTTCCTCTTTCGAGGGGCCGCTCCGGCCGGGTTGAAATCCGGCAGAGGAGGAGGCACCATTCTGAGGGCTTCCCACACCCTGTTGGAGCGCTCTTAGCTCCCCACCAGTTCGGTCCTCTTTTGCCTTCCGACCACTTTAGGGGCTCCGAGGACTCATTCGGTGGCCCGTGCTATCTGCTCTGGGGCTAACGCTAGTGGAGCCGCTGAAAAAAGGTAACATATTATAAGTATGTTATTTCTTCATCTAACATGTTATTGTAGGAGAGTTGAAGTCTTACCTAGATTTCGGAGCTCACCCTCCGAAGCGTGTTGAAACACTATCGTCCAGTCAAAACGGAGGGGTGGAATTCGAAGAGCGATGAACTCTTCGGCAAGGTCGCGCATGCTCATGCGACTGGCCACTGAAGTTAATAGACCTAGCCGCGTTGAGAGCAGGCTAGGGTTCGGGGTGACCTCCGCCTCTTTTTGAAACCAGATCTCTTGGTGGGGTCCAGCGAGGGGGGAGTCCTCTCCGACTTTGGCATAGAACCACCAAAGGATCCAGTTAGTATACCATGGGTCGTTGATGGCCTTCACTGGAAAATGCTAGGCGTGCTCCCTCCGCAACTGGAAGTTGACGCTTCCGAAGGCCGTTATCACTTTGGTGTCTCCGGGGACATCTTGCGGCTTTGGTTGGCGGATGGCTTCGTGGGTGGCGGTGAAGACCTCTGATCGCCCTTCGCACCCTTCAGCTCGAAGCGCCCATTCTAAGATGTCAGCCGGGGCGATAGCATTGGGAGATTGCTGAGGCAAGGTAATGTGGAACATGTCCAATACCTCAGATAAGAAATTGATGGCAGGAAGCCCCAGACCTGCTTCGAAGAATACCTCGAAGACCACGACTTCTCCGCTTCATGGCCTGGGAGTTGATTCTGGTCTAGGGACCCGAGTCCTCAATCTGGACCCTAGCTTCACTTCCATGGCTTCTTCGATAGATTTCGTGGTGCTTGTGGATTGGCCGATGAGGAAACTTTGAGGGATCTTCTTCTTGGATGGCGGGCGGAGTTCCCGAGGGTTCTTGGGCTAGGCATCTCCCGGAGCTCCCACCATTGTTGCTACTGTTGAAGCCGCCCATGCTTGCCTCTGCGCCAAAGTACCCACCGCCATTGGCATGGTGTGGCTAGTCCTCGCCATGGCTTGGTTGCTCAGGAAGTTGAGGGAGTTGAAGGTTGAAGAAAGTAAGTTTTGGATTCTAGGCACGGTAAAAAGCCCTTGGTGAATTCCGATCCCCTTTTTATAACCTTCCACTAGTTGCTCTGCTTCGATTACATTCACACTGCAGGTTCGACTTCCGTCGCTGGTAGGTGGGTCTAGGAAGCAAAACGGTGTGAGTCCGCCGTAAATTTTGTCTGTTACCTTTTGAGAGTGTAACGGCTACTTGTATAGTAATGGTTCTAAATAAATGGCTCTTCACGACGTTTGGACTTCACAACGGTTCTCTTTCCCCCGAAGCGTTCACACGGCGGTTGTGGGCTCGAAGCCGTTGTCCGAATGCTTCGGGGTCCAAGACCCTTCAAATGATTGTAATGTGTTAAAACTTCTCTAAGTCTCAGAATATGAAAATGTTCCTTGCGTATACTGCTTCCCTTCTATACAGGCCAAGTTCAGAGAAGCGTATTCGAGGGGCTACTGTTGGGGAAAAATGCTTCACTTTCAGGACTTAGAGATTAACAATTAAAAATAACTTATCAGCTTCGGAGCTGATGGGCTTATGCACGAAGGTTGAGGAGTCGTTAAGCCGAAGGGTGCTCCGACTTACGATCTGAAGGAACCCTCCACAAGATATGAGGCTTCGGAGCAAAATGGCAAGGTTGGTAAGATGTTTGACTTATCTACTTGCTCCTGGTAGATTTTACCATTTTAACCCTGTTCAGGGTACCGAATAGTTTCCACTATGTCGGTTGTAATTGAGGGGTAAATAGGTCTTTTCCCTAGAATTTTTGCCTATAAATACCCCCCTTTCTTACCCTGTAATGGGCATCGAATACTCAGCTATCCAATACACACATTCGGACTACTTAAGCTATTATCCAATTCGGAGGCTTGAGATAGTTCTTAAACACGAACTCACTGTTTGTCCGTTCTTAATCTTAGAGAACCTGTTAGCGTAATCTTTTACGCCAACAATAGTATTTAAAACAGTCCTCACTCATAGACGTCCAATAGAAACCCGCTCTTTTGAGCATTCAACTCATTTTCTGGGCCGACTGATGAGTGTCACAATGCCCCTCATGATCTTCTCTTGTAGCTACTTTTGATTGATCAGCATCTCAGCAATTTAAGCCCCTTATCTAGCAACACAAATTTGATCGCCTGTCGCCGAACTTTCCGATCAACCCTTAGATTGGGATCTTTTAATTACTAGACGATTGGAATTCTCCAATCATCCTCATGGGTATCCGGAGGGTTTGCTAACTCCTTTCCAAGAATGATGTCTAAGCTGTTAACTTCGGAGTGCCCCTCGGGCATCTCCTGCTTCTACCGAAGGCTGACTGGATCGGTCGTGCGAAGCCGACCAGACCGAAGCCTCCCACCGAATGGGTCCGGTTCCCGAAGACTTATGTTGCCCAGAAGGCTTCGGCACAAGGGCTCCGGTGTGTAGGACCCTCTGGCGGATGAAGTTCTTTGGCACAAGGGCCCTGGCACGCAACACCCTTCGTTAGTTGGAGGGGTTCGATCTAGAGGGTCCGATGGACCTCGCACCTTCCTAAAGTTTTTAGCTTCGGCAGTGAGAGCAAGCATTGGCTTTTCTTGTACAGAAAATTTTCTTCTCTTGACCTGGTAGCTAGATGCTTGCTGAGCCAAATCATTTGCAATTGAGTTGGCCTCTCTTGTCACGTGATATATTTTGAAGTCATCGCAAGTAGCAACTATGTGTAATCATTTATCCAAGTAACTATTTAGCAAGACATTAAACCATTGAGAACTTTTAGCTAATTTATGTACTACAAACAGAGAATCACCATGCGCATGAACATGTTTAGCACCTATGGACTCTAGCAATTCAATTCCTAGCAATAAAGCTTCATATTCATCTTTGTTGTTATTAGAAGGGAATTCTAAATAGGCCGAGGTTTCGAAGTGCATGCCGTTAAGTGATATGAGAACTACCCCTATACCTTGGCCATCCATACAAGTTGAACCATCAAAATAAAGTTTCCACGACACTACTTCAACTAGAGCAATATCATTACTCCAATTGACATCTACATGGTGATCAACTATAAGATTAACGACAATTTGGACTTTCATTGCTCTTAGTGGTTCAAAAGACAAATTGTATTCAATTAAAGTGTAAGCCCACTTTTCGATTCATCCACTTAGAATCGGCTTTTTCAACATGTATTTTATGACATCGGTTTCGCAAGCGACAATAGATGTGCTAGGGAGAAGATAGTGATGTAATTTGGTACATGCATAATAAAGTGATAAACATAAACGCTCCACAAACACGTACCTTGTTTCGGCATCCAGTAGGCGGTGGCTCAAGAATGTGACGATGTACTCTTTCTCATCCACCTCCTGAGTTAGCTGATGTACATCCGATAAGGAATTTTGACCTTTGGTGCTCTCACCATGGGTGGTGATGACAAGCACTCTTTAATCTTCTCAAAGGCTCTTTGCTGACTTGCCACCCAAGTGAACTCGGCTTCATTCCTTAGCCGGAGTATAGGGACAAAAGCATTGATTTTGCTAAACAAGTTAGATATAAAGCAACGTAGATAATTCATTTTGCCTAGCAACTTTTGCACATCTCTTTTGTATGTCGGTGCTGCAAAGTTCCTAATCTTTTCAAGCCTCTTAGGATCAATTTCAATACCTCTTTCATGAATCATGAATCCTAAGAACTTGCCTGCTGACACGCCGAAAGCACATATGAGCGGGTTCATTTTCAAACCATATTGGCACATCTTATCAAAATCAACTCTAAAATTGGCTAGGTGGTTTCTCATAGCATCCAATTTGACTACGACGTCATCTATGTAGACTTCTAACATAACTCCTAGCAAGTCATGAAAGATCAAGTTCATAGCACGTTGATATGTAGCACCAGAATTCTTTAAAACAAAAGTCATAACTACCCATTCAAACAAGCCGACAAACCCAAGGCATCGAATGTCTATCTTGTAGACGTCCTCTTCGACCATAAAGATTGATTATAACCAGTGTTTCCATCAAGAAAACTCAGTACCTAGTGTCGGCTATCGGCATAGGATACTCATCCTTTGGAGTGGCTTTGTTCAGATCCCTGAAATCAATACAAACTCGTATTTTGCCACTCCCTTTCTTCTCTATAGGCACAATGTTAGCGACCCATTCAGCATAACTGCATGGCCTAATAAACTCAGCCTTGAGTAATCGTTATATCTCCTCTTTAACTCAGTCATACACGGCCGAATTAAAGCGACGTGGGGGCTGCTTATAAGGCCTAAACCCGGGTTTAATAGGTAGCTGATAATCAACGAGCTTGAGGCTTAATCCGGGCATCTCACTATACTCCCATGTGAAACAATCAACGTACGACTGAAGCAACTTTATTACTTTGGCCTTCTCATTAGCCTGTAAATTCTGGTTTACAAAGGTTGGCCTTGGAATGCTACCATTGCCTATGTCGACTTCTTCTAAAGGATTGGCTAATGCAAAACCTTGTCCTAATTTCTCTACTTCGCTAAAATCTTCAATGGCTTTGGCAATACCGTCTTTAGAAGACCGATATTGCTCTACACGAGACTTTAGCCAATCAAGATTACCTTTACTAGACCTGACTACTGATTTAGAAATAGCCGTGCTACACCAGCTGGCTTTACAGACATGAGCACAGAACGTCCCCCGGATACGCTAACGAAGTCGTAATTTGAAAGGTCTCTACCTGATAGACACTCTAGTTTGTTGTGGATGGCATCGATTGACACATCGGCCAATGCTACCTGGGCTAAAGTGTCTGCTGGTATGACTTCTACATCATCGCCATCCCACTATATCAGGCATTGGTGCAAAGTAGAAGGAATACAACAATTTGCGTAAAACCAGTCACGCTCGAGTAGCAAGATGTAGTTACCTTGAACGTCAACGACGAAAAATGTTGTTGGCAACGTTTTGTTACCTACTGTTAACTCCATGGAAAGTACCCCTTTTGCCTCGGAACTCTCACCGTTGAAGCAGTTGAGAATTAGGTTGGTTTTCTTTAAGTCTTCCTTGCCCCTGCCAAGCTTGTTCAACAGAGAGTAATGCATTAGGTTAATAGTGGTGCCATCGTCGGCAAGCATTATGGAGATCGGCTTCCCATCAATGTGACCCCTCACGTAGAGAGGCTTTAGGTGGCGAGCCATTTCCTCGGGTTTCTCGAAAATAGCATTGCGTGGGCCGAGGTTCAACTGAGCGACCTCGGCCTCATCTTGTGGTATGGTGAACTCGGCGAGCAGCATCACGACATTGATGTCCATCACCCGTGGTGCAGGTCCTTCAGAGATGGGTGTATAATCTTCACCAAGCATGTCATCGTAGTCACTCGGGACTAGAGCCGGGTTGCTCATCTCAACCGGCTTAGGCCTCCATACCTGTCTCATAGTTGGCCGAGGGCGGATTTCTTAAAAAATGGTGTCTCACTCATCCTCGGCCTTCTTTTCGCGCATCTCCTATGATCGTAAACGTTGCAGTCACCTCTTTTGTGATTTGGACATACCCGAAGGTGCCAAGATGGTTGTGGCTTGGTACCAGATGCCACCACCCTGTTTCTGTGATATTTGTCTAATGGGGTACCACCCAGGTCATCCTCGCGTGTTTCATATTTGGTAGGTACTTCACTGTGGACCTTGTTGGCCGGACCGGCCTCATTCAGTCGATCGGATCGGGCTTCGGCACTAGCCTCGGCTGGACTAGGAGACTTACCTCGGTCGGGCTTCGGTGAGGGGACCTTCGGGATTGGGACTTCCTGAGACCCTACCTTGACTGTGATGGCTTTGGAATCCCTTTCCTTCACCTCTTCGCGTCCGTCTCCCTTAGCTCTGTTATTTGCAATTTGATTCGGATGTATTACGAACAACCTATGGACGATGTCTCCCTTCGCCGCATCTTTTACAATACTTCGAAGGAAAACAGGGGGCAATGTTATTCTGCGAAGTTTACTTGGGGGGCGAGGTGTACGGAGACCACGGGATCCCTTCCCAATTGTACAGCGGAGGCATTGGTGGCTCCAGCGGCTTTGCCCACTGTGAGCCAAACCCATTGCTCGGAGAGAGGTTTGGCCATGTAGAATGCATTTCAGACCATATTAGCAAAGGGTCTTGGCAGGCCAAAGGTATGTTTGGCCAGTGCAGACAAAGTCCCCCACTGAAGGGTTCGCCCAGAGCAGAGCTGAGTTCAGCCAATGGGGTCCGAACTCATTGTGTGAAGGGTTCAACCATTGAGGCCCAAAGCCACTGTGCAGAGGGTTTGACTACTGCGGTCCGAAGCCACTGTGCGGAGGGTTTGACCCTTGTGGTCTGAAGCCACCATGCGGAGGGTTCGACCACTATGATCTGAATCCATCCTCCAACTGCTTTGGCCCCTTTGGTCATCTTAGCCCTTTTGGACAAGGCCTAATTCCTTGGCTTTTTTTCTGGTGTTTGTTCAACAACATCTGATTTGTCACCATTAGCTTCCTGTGAGCCCTAGCCGAAGGAGACGTGCTGACATTCATTTTCCACACTCCTACTTCAGGGTTCATTGGTATAAGTGTACATGTGTGTGATTCTGCAATAATGATCGCTTTCCCCTTAGTTGACTCGGCCTACTCTAGCCGAATCTGAACTTTCTTCTCGTCAAGATCGACGGTGTTCACGGGAAAGGGGTCCTTGCCCAGCTTCATCTTTGGACTGGGGTCTATTTTCAATCATCCTTCTTCTATGGCCGATTGAACCTGCCGACGAAGAACATGGCAATCGTTAGTGAAATGAGAATGCAAGTCATGCCACTTATAGTAGGGGCGCTTCTTTAGCTCGTCGGCGGTTGGAATGACTTGGCCTTTAGGCAACCTAAGAAGTTGATTCTTCAAGAGAAAATTGAATATTTTATCGCACTTAGTTATATCAAACGAGTATTTGACTTTGCTAGGTTGACTCTTTGTAGGAGACAGTTGTAGTTCAGAACAAGTGACGGGTTTACTCTTAGCATTCCACACCCATTCGGCCACATACATGTCAACTGAATCTTCTTCCACCTCTAACTCTTCCTCGTCGGAGTGCTCCATAATGTGGACTTTAGCCCTAGGTTTGTTAAATGTTTTAACAAACTTTTTATCTTTGGCTCAGCCTTCCTGGACATGAGCCTGTTGTATGACTTGGCTAACTTCTAAAAAGCTTTGGTTGTCGAGCCTTTCTTTAATCTCGGAATGCAACCCATTCAAATCTAGATCTGCCAAATCCCTCTCTGAAATATTGAGACTAAAACATCGGTTTTTGGTATCTCTAAAGCACTTGATGTACTCAGTGACACTCTCGCTAAATTTTTGTTTGACCGATGTCATGTTTGAAAGCCTGAGTTCTGTCTCACCCGTATAAAAATAGTCATGGAACTTTTGTTCAAATTCATCCCACATTTGGACAGAGTTCGGCGGGAGCGCCAAAAACCAAGTAAAAGCGGTGGCAAATAGTGAGAAGGGAAAAAGTCTAAGTTTTAAAGCATCCAACCCACTAGCTTCTCCATACTGTGCTAAGAACTGACTAATGTGCTCTAGTGTGGTTTTGTTACTGTTGGGGGAAAATACTTCATCCCCAGGATCTTCAAGGTTACAAGACAAAGACAATTCACGAGACCGAAGTCCAAGACTTGTCTCTATCTTGGCATAGGATTAAGTCCAGAGGATCTGTCCGGACTCCCGTTCAAAGATACACTTCGAAGGCTCAATCTTCATAGTGGACAACTGCTAGCGAGGACACAAGACTTATCTTCCTTCTGACTAAATTAGTCTTTTACCATTTTAGCCCTATTAGGTGTACCGAAATAATTTCCACTATGTCGGTTGTAACTGAGGGTAAAAAGGTCTTTTCCTTGAAGTTTTTACCTATAAATACCCCCATTCTCACCCTGTAATAGACATTGAATATTTAGATATTCAATACACAACTTCGAACTACTTCGAGCAATTATCCAATACGGAGGCTTGAAATAGTCCGCTTCACAAACTCTTCGGTTGTTAGTTCTTAATCTTTGAGAACCTGTTAGCATAATCTTTTACGCCAACAGTTGACGCTCTCCGTGGGGAACCTAGTATGAAAACTTTGTTCTCTACCAACTTTCTAGACCATGCATCCTAAACGGAGCTCAGGTGGTAGGCCCCTTCGGAGGTCCCCTCGGACCTTCGGAGTGAGATTTTCGAATACGGTTGAGGTCAGAGGAACTTCTGTAGTTCCCCCACCTCAGACCCCTGAAGTGAATATTCTACCTCGAACTTACGAAGCCCCTTCAAGGACCCCGTCTATGCTTTGAACTGACGGAGCTTCTCCTGCAGATCCGACTATACTCCAAACTGACATGTTCAATTCTCAAGACCAGGAAGCTCCTTCCAGAAGAAATGAAGATAGCCTTGGTGACGTGGCGACTCAGATGGCCAGTCTCCAAGCTGAAGTGACAAGGTGGAGGCAGGAAGCGACAGATAGGCTTTGTCCCCAAGTTACCCATGTCATTCTAGAGGTGCCTCACAACGATGACCCTTTTTTTACCCTAAAGCCCTCGAGAATGTTTCGTTTGATACCGAGTCTCCACTGCACCCCAATTTACAAAAGGTGCACTTCGACCCCAAGTTCAAAACTTCAAAGCTCTATAAGTACTCCGGGAAAGAAGATCCAAGGGAGTTCTCTCGTTCATATGCTTTAGCCATCGAAGCCAGCGGAGGGGTTGGGGATACAATGGCAAAGTGCTTCCCCCTTGCACTTGAAAGAGTTGCTTTGCGTTGGTTCTGGTCCTTGAAGCCAGGATCAATTAAAACCTTGGAGCAGTTAAGAAAAAAATTTATAAGTAACTTTCAGGGTACTTTTGTGCCCCCTATGGCTACGGGAAGTCTCTTTCAGGTAAAGCAGCAACCTAGAGAATGTTTGAGGCAGTTCTTTAAGCGCTTCGCTCATATGAGGTCGCAGATAAGAGGATTGTCTACATCATCTGTCGTCGATGCAGCCTGAGAAGGAGTCACTCATGCAGGCCACCTTGACAAGCTCCACCAGAAGCAGATATCCTCCGTAGGACAGTTGATGGCTTATTTTGAAGAGTATGCTAGGTCTGAGGAAGGATGACTCCGAAGAACAGCCTCGTCTTCACCAATTTTCCAAGATGTCAAGCTCGAGGTGAAGACTTCAACACCTTCGCAAGGGCTCAGCTTCGACAGCCAACATGACAGACGTCGAGGACAGAAGAATCCTCGCTCTGAAGTCCTGAACATTGCTCCTTCTCCTAAAAATTTTCCCCCAAGAGTCCACAAGCTTCGGGAAACAAGGTCAGTGGCTGGAGGCTGCCAGGGAAGCCAACTAGCAAGGGCCAGGCCTTCTTCTGATGTGTTCACAGTGAAAACCGAATCCATGCTATCGATGCATGCAAGTCTATACTAGCTTTAAGAAGTGAGTACCTCGAAAGGAGCGCTGGTCGAGGCACTACTGACCGAGTCCCCCCGAGGCACGTCCGGAGCCTATGCAGGCTGTTGTATGTGTAGAAAACTTCGACCCCCAAGACAACCTCCGGTGGCTAGTGTTATGCCACCCCTAAAGCAAGAATATTGTCAAGACCGGGGCAAAAGAGTGGTCCTTCCTATCTCTAGGGGAGGAACTCTAGGCAGCATGTCAAAAAGACATCGGAGAGAGAATGTTCGGGAAGTAGGCCATATTTGAACCTCTTCATCGGCAGCTGCAATGCCTGAGTGGTCCCATATGCCCATATCTTTTTCTACAGCTAATGCAGTAGATATAAAATTACCCCATGTGGATCACCTTGTCATCACTACTGATATTGCAGGAATAGAAGTTCGGAGAGAAATGGTCGATGGCGGAAGTTCTGCAGATATTATCTTTGTTCAAGCCTTCGGTCAGCTCTGCATCTCCCGGAAGCATCTCCTCCCCACAGCTCATCCCCTTCAAGGCTTTGCAGGACCTGCTCTTGATGCCCTCGGCCAAATAGGTCTTGAGGTTGCCTTCAGAGAGGGGCTCTTGGCAAGGACGGAGGAAGTAACTTTCGATGTTGTGAATGCCCCTTACGCTTATAATGTCATCTTCGGAAGGGGCATGTTAAACCAATTCGGAGTTGTGACGCACCATAATTATTTATGCATGAAGATGCTCACACAAGAAGGAGTATGTACTATCTTCGGTGATGAAGCCACTGTGCGAAGAGCAGAATACGGCCATGGCCCCCCTCTTGATCCATGACAAGTGAATAATGTGCAAGGCAATTCGGAGGATATCCCTGCATCATGTGAATCTTCAAAGAAATCCTTCCCAAGGCCAATTCCCAAAGGAGAAATCATAACGATGATTATTGTTAAGGACGGTAAAGACTATCCCTTTCAATTTGGCAAAGATTTGCCTTCGGAAATTGCTACTTCATTGGAAGAAGTAGTTAGAGAGAATTTGGATGTCTTTGCTTGGTCCGATGAAGACATTCCGGGAGTTAGCCGAGATATCAACCCAAGGGTTCAACCTCCTCGGTAGGGGCTCCAAAAGTTATCAGCAGAGAGGGCAAGCCTTGCTAAGGGAGAAGTGGAAAAATTGTTGAAAGCTGGGATTATCAGAGAAGTAGCTCATACGGAGTGGTTAGCCAACCCAGTCTTTGTCAAAAATAAGGCCTCGAGGAAATGGCGCATGTGTATTGATTTTACATCTTTGACTAAAGCATGCCCATGTGACCCCTACCCCATGCCCCACATAGATCCATTAGTTGACTCCACTGCTAGTTTGGAGTTACTAAGTTTCCTCAACGCGTATTCCAGTTATCATCAAATATGGTTAAAGTGGGAAGATTAAATCAAAACAAGGTTCGTAACTCCTTCGGGAGTCTTCTGCTACGTAAGAATGCCTTTCGGCTTGAGAAATGCTAGAGCAACTTTTTTAAGATTAATTGCTAAGGCTCTGGGTCACCAAATAGTATGTAATGTAGAATTCTATATGGATGACATTGTAATAAAGAGTGCTTAAAAGCACCAACATAGCCTGTACTTAGTAGAAACATTTGAGAGCCTCCGAGCATATGGAGTCTGCCTCAACCCCGAAAAATTTATCTTCGGGGATCAAGCTGGAAAACTGTTAGGGTATCTAGTTTCGAGCAGGGGAATCGAAGCTAGCCTAACTCAAATAACTCCACTGCAAAGAATGGCTCCGCTGGAGAATTTAAAGCAGGTAAAGAAGCTTACTGGACTCCTTGCAGCGCTCAGCCGATTTCTAGCAAGGTCCGTAGAACGAAGCTTGCCCATATTCACAGCATTGAAAGGGTTAGAAGATTTTGCATGGACACCGGAGTGCCAAAAGAGTTTCGATGATATTAAATATTATCTCAGCAACCTCGCAACACTCACTGTGCCCATGGCAGATGAAACCCTTCTTCTTTACCTTGCAGCTACCGTCTCCGCTGTCAGTGTAATCCTTGTTAGAGAAGTGGATTTCAATGGGAAGTTGGTACAAAATCCAGCATATTTTGTATTCGAAGCTTTATCTAGAGCAAAAACAAGATATTCTGAGCTCGAAAAGTTCACTTATGCTCTATTAATGACTTCAAGGAAACTGCGACATTATTTCTTAGCAAATAATATAATTGTACCAACTTCTTATCCTTCGGGAGATATGCTCCAAAGTAAAGATTTTACGGGGAGAATTGGAAAATGGGCCATCGAGCTATCACCCTTCGGCATCTCCTTTTTAGCAAGGACAACAATCAAGTCACAACTAGTGGTAGATTTTGTAGCAGAATGGACTCCTTTTGCAGTCTGGGCTCCTGAAAAATCAAGCGAAGGAATTTAGACCATTTACTCCGATGGAGCTTTTCAAGCATTCAGAGCAGGTAATGGAGCAGTGATAATTTCAACTTCAGGACAAAGAGAGATGTACTCCGCAAGGCTCAATTTTATGTCCACCAATAATATAGCGTAGTACGAAGGAATTTTGTTAGGACTCCAAAAGGCTAGTGCTCTTGGTGCTACAAGAGTTGTTATAAAAACAAATTCTCAAATTATAGCAGGGCACGTTGATAAAAGTTTTCAAGCCTGGCATCCGCAGCTTGCAAAATATCTAGAAGAGATTCGTAAGATCGAAGCATATTCAGGGGGATTTCTGTCCAATGTATACCAAGAGCTAACAATGCACAAGCCGATATCCTAGCAAAAGCTACAGTCGGAGCCATAGATATTCGGAAGGGGCTTTTTATGAAGAGCTTACTTCGCCTTCGGTGCTTCAAATCCCTCCTACGGAGGTCTTTTGCATTCCGAACACTGACTGGCGGAGTTCGATCATGGAATTACTGCAAGGTGAAGCAACATTACCTAAAGGACCAAAACTTTCAAGATTGCAGCTAAGAGTCCAAAATTATCACATTATCAACAGTATTCTTTACAAAGCCGGAGTACCAGAAACCAGTGTTTTAGTCTTAATATTTCAGAAAGTGATTTGGCGGATGTATCTTTTAGGGGGTTACACTCTAAAATTAATGAAAGAGTAGACAACCAGCACTTTTTAGAGGTTAGCCAGGTCTTATAACAGGCTCTGGTCTAGAAATTCCGAGCCAAGAATAAAAGGTTTATTAAGACGTTTAACAAGCCTAGGGCTGAAGTTCACGTCATGGAACACTCTGACGAGGAAGAATCCGAGGAGGAAGAAGATTCGGCTGACATGTACACGGCCGAATGGGTTTCGAACGCTAAGAAAAAACCTATTACTTGCTTCGAGTTACGGCCGTCTCCCACGAAGAATTGGCCTAGCGAAGTCAAGTACTCGTTTGATATAACCAAGTGTGATAAAATGGCATTAATGATTAAGATTGTCAAAATATCAATTTTCGTAATTTGGGTCGAAAATACACATGTCCCAGGCTGGGCCAAAGCCCTACAAGGCCGAAGGTACACAAGGCTATGGGCTTCGAAAGCTTCCAGCCGGCCCCATAGCCTTCAGCCCGAAGACCTTCGGAGGCCAACTCCACCGAAGCTTCGGCCTGAGGAGTAGGCTCCGGCGGGCCTGGCTGAAGGCCCACTTTGGGCAGGGTTAGAGTTTGAGTCTGATTTTGACTAAGTCTTTTCACGCGTGATCAAATTGAATCCTACGAGATTAGGCTTATAGATTAGAAGTCTAGCACCTATAAATATAGGGGTGAGCCCGGTTCATTAACCACCAACACAAATCAACCACAAAGCCCTAGCTTTGAACCGTACATTACTTTACCTTTATTTTCTGTATTCTTCATGGGTTTTCCTGGAAGCACTCCGACGACCACTTGAAAATAGTGGTAATCCTTGTTACTTCGCATGTGAACTATATGTTAATCTACGTAATAGATTGCTATCGCCTTGTTACTTCGCATGTGAAGTATCCGTTAATCTACGTAATAGATTGCTATCGCCTTGTTACTTTGCCTGTGAAGTATCCGCTAATCTGCGTAACAGATTGCTACCTTCGCTCCTAGTGCAACACTTAGCATAATTCAGTCCTCAGGCTGAATTGGTACATCGAATCTATTCTGTTGCAGGTTTTCCATGTTCGGAGCTACTTCACCGGAGGAGTCTAGAGCTGAGAGATCAGTTTCAGTGGCTGCCAGAGCACCCTTCAGTAAGACTGTGTAGGACCGAAAGAAGCGACCAGAGGGGGGGTGAATGGGCGCGTAAAAATTTCTTGCTAAACTATATCCTAATCCCAACACCCAAAAGAACTTAACAAAGCCAAGCAAATTGAAGGAATTAAAATTGTTTAGGCTAAAAATGATCGGTGTCCTATTGAAAAGATATTAAAGATAATCTAAATAAAAATACTGTAGTAAATAAAAATACCTAGATATATCACGAAATATTTATATTGTAGTCTAGAAATAAAGTACTAATCAAATGAATAAAGCATGGATCATTAAAAAATAAATTCGGAAATAAACCTAAAATATTTCATGTAAATAGAGAATAAAAATATTATTGCGACTAATGATTTCTTAATTAATTGTGTTTTCTTTTATACGAGCAGTTTTAAAAAAAACTTAAATAAAAATTGTGCGAGTACTAATGATATTCTAGCAGATAAACATTAACCACGAAATTAATAATCCATTCAGCAGGCTAATTAAATAATAGATGTTTATCTAACTAATTGATCTACCTAGAAAATAGGAGATTAAATTGATTACCTGCATCTGTCCCGCGCGCCTTGCCTCTGAGCTCTGAAGAACAAATCCGGTCGTGGCCGCTGCTGTGCAGATCCAGCTTTCCTTGTCTCGGCAACCGCGCCGACCCTGTGTCCAGTCACATGCACTACAGAGATGTGGCTGGTGGAAAGCTGTCCCACGGCTAAACAAAAGCAACGTCCTGTTGCTCCACGCGCAGGAAAACAGCAAAAAAAACAATCTGTTTTTTGCTTTTTTTGCTGCCACGCAGACGCCTGGGAGAAGCAAATTTCAGAAATGCCGTGGAGAGGCTGAAGTTTGCCGCAGTGGGAAGAAGACTTGCGCCGGACGTCCGTGGGGCCCACGCGTGTGGATCAAATCTTGGCTGCCGTGCTCGCCGGAGATCCCACGCGACCGAGAGAAAGAATCGCCGGCGAAAAGCTTCGTGAAAAGAAGGCGAAAATTTTTCTGGTGGAAAATGAAAGCGATTGGACTGTAGTAGATTGATCTATTAAAAACAGTCATCTATCCCCAGGGGGATATGGGCCTATTTATAGGCGACTCCTAATACATGAAAAGACTAATTTACCCCTATGGTAAATTAAACTGACTCTAAAATAAATTCCGAAAATTACTAAAATATTCTTAGAAAAATCACCTGACTCAAATAAAAATATTTTAAACTTAAAAACTAAATATTAATACCCTAAAAACGAATTAATCATAGGTTGTCAGTTTTGCGCCCAAACTAACAAAGCGTCCACCGTCTTCGCACCAGGTACCCGGATTGGGCCGACCCGACCCCGCAGCTTCCTCAGCCCGGCAATCGCTCGCCGCCCGTGTACCTGAGTCAAACCCAGTCAACAGACCAGTGGATCATCTACCGCTCCTAGCCATGTACCCGGATTGGGCCAGCACGACTCCGCGGCTCCTCTGCCCGGCTGTCGCTCGCTGCCCGTGTACCTGAGTCACATGCGCCTCAAACTCGGCGGGTCTTCATATCTCCCTTCCTTTGACTTTCGTTGACAATCACTCATCTTATCTGGAATATCAAAACCATATTCTTCAACATGGTTTCTCAATCTCCCCATTGATGAGTGCATTGTCAACACCCTTTTCAGCTCATCTCCAGAACCTACAAAATATGTGGAAACAGAAAAACAAAGACAAAAGAATATAGAAGAAATAAAATAAAAGTTTAACCCTAATGACCAAAAGTCAAACAGCAGCAAGAAAATGGTTATTATGGTTAACCAAAAATAAAGCCTCAAAAACAAGTGCAAATCTCAGAATTACCAATAAGAATAAACTCCCCCTGAAATAAATCCCAGAGAAAGCCAAAAATATATCCAAAATTTCTCCCCCTTGTTGACAATTGGACTCATCAAGTGAGACTAAAGGCACTCTAAAGAGATATAGACACAAACTCCCCCTGAAATGCAGCTCCCCCTCAAAATATGCCATGAATGCGTATGGGGTGCAGGTGGAGTGTGAAAAGCATGCTTCTTAGATATGATTAACTGTAATTACAACATCTAACAGGTATAGCAAAAGATATATTGTCTAAGATACATGACATGATCAGTGCAATAGATGATATCTTAAGAAAGTCATTAGCACGCATTTTTCGATTTTTGCAAAACAAAAGCATCACCATATTTTCTAGTTGACAAGAAAAATAAAGCATGAGATGCAAAAGCTAACTGATATCTACCAAGATAAGCATTGTCCAAAATGAAGTGCTTCAGCAAACTTGTCATCTTTTTAAATTTTTCAGACCGATTCTTTTTCCTTTTTAATTTATTTTTTTTATTTCTGACAGGGGTTATTTGCGTGTCAAACCTTATGCTAACCGACCAAGTCAAGCCTAGGCCAGAACTAGACCATCAGAAGCTTAAGACATTGGTCTTGGCATACATTACACCGTCCTAGTTCATACCAAAGTGCTATGGTAAGTAGTCCAGAACAATGCAATGCGACAAAGCAAACCCACCTGGATCTTTTCTGATAATCATAAAAATGCATAAATTTTTCAATTTTCTGAATTATTTTATCATTTTTATAGCACAATTTTCATATTTAAAGCATATAGATGTCCAAGTTGCATATCTGCATTTAAGTAAGGATCTGGCTACAAGGCATGTAAAAGATAGCGAAAGCATTCAGCCTACACATGCTCGTTACCAGAAGCAATGGTGATCATTTTTCAATTTTAAAGCACAAAAGCCATACATATGACAAATATCAGATATATTATGTATCATGTGAACTGAAACAGAACATGATCATTGATAGGTAATCAGCCACATATACTAGCTAGAGAAAGTAAAGCAGATTAATCATATAGCAGAAGCAAGCTCAAAATGTGACTAATGATTATGCATGATATGAATGCACACAAAAAGACTCAATAAAAAATAAAGAAGAGAAAGAAAAAAACTGACTCAAAATATCCAAAAAAAGGATACACAACTCCCAAATCACGATCAATAATCATGAGTGGGAGCAAACGGTCCAATGCTAGGTTTAGCAAAAGTGTTAAACAAGTGTCGAGCCATCTGCTCGTATGTAGGAAAGCAGAAGGAATCATATGAGTCTGGACCAAAACGCGGATCAAAGCACGGTCCTCTGTTCTTCCTAAAATCATGGTCACGAGGTCCAAACTCGTATCCATAACGATCTGGAACTCTGCTGGAACGGAAACCACCCTCCAGAGCACGATCATAAAAACCGTCTCCTCTACCACTACCTGCACGACATGCCCTGGCCTCTAGCCTCTCTCTACGTCAAGGGACTCTCTGTCTACCACCCTGCTGATAGAACTGCTCCTGCCCACCTCGAGCTCTCTCTGGTCGCTCAACGTGCTTCCTCTTGAAGCAAAACTCCTCAAGATGCCCGTCTCTCTGACAAAACTCACAGTGATAGGTAGGCTTCTTGGGATGTTGTTGTGGCATGGGATTCTTAGGCTTGGTTGTGTTTGGTGTATCATCTTTGGTGTGAGAGGGTCCAGGTAAAGAATCAAAAGAAGTGTGGAGAGTTTTAGGCTTTGGAACCCAGATCTGCTTCTTAGGTGGAGCTTTAGGTTGTTCTTGGAACACTCCATCCTTGGGCTGAACATCCTTAAAGGACTTAGTGGAGTGAGTCTTGGGATATCTCTGTTCGGGATTCATCTTACTCCACTCATGCTGAATAGCGTGGGCCTCATGGCTCTAGAAGTGATGAGTCATTGTCAACGATAGTCAAAGAGGACTGAAGAAGAGAAGAGATCTGCTGTTTTATGGGCCGCGTGTGACTCAGGTACACGGGCAGCGAGCGACTGTCGGGCAGAGGAGGCTGCGAAGTCGGGCTGGCCCAATCCGGGTGCATGGGCCAGAAGCAGTAGAAGACCCACTGGGCTGTTGACCAGGACTGACTCAGGTACACGGGCGGTGAGCGATTGCCGGGCTGAGAGAGCTGCGGAGTCGGGCCGGCCCAATCCGGGTACCTGGTGCAAAGCTGGTGGAGGCTTTGTCAGTTTCGGCATAAAACTGACAACCGTTGATTCTGTATCCGACTGTCCAGAAGAATAGCTTCAGGATATGTCATCTGTTACTCTAGGCCCACAGTCAGTCAGTTGTGTCTGTAAAAATACCTAAGGGCAGTAGAGTCATTTTCTGTATTTTTGAGTCTGTAAAAACCCTAAGGGGCTGGTAGAATATTCCTAGTGTTGGGCTGCCTATAAATAGCACCCCAATCCCTAGGGTTTGGACTACCCTTTTGTGCTGAAATCAAATCCACCCATTGGGTCACTCTTTTCCCCTGTCTTCTCTCTCCTGTGTGCGCCGCCAGGCCCTTGTGCTCCTCTGTTCGTGGCTCATTTTGGCTCAAATCTCTTGGATGCTTTTAATCCTTGGTCCCTGGAAAATTTATTGTTTGCATCTGGTTGGTTTGGAGAGTTATTGAGTTGGATTCGGGCTGCTGTATTTATTTCTTGGGAAGAAGCTTCTTCGGCTGGGTGTGTTCTTCACGGTGGTAGTACTAGTTCTTGCTGTTGCAAATAGTACTGCTTTACTGTAGCTACAGTGTTCGGCTGCAGCTTTTCACCTTCTATTGCCCAGTTTTTTGATCGAAGCTGACAGTCTCTTTTGCCTTTTCCTGGTGTGTCTGCCGAAGCTCGGTTCTGTGCGAAGCCCCTCAACTCCGTGAGGCAAGCTCCGATCGAACCTTGTTAAAGGCTTCGCTCAGTTTTTCGAACTTCGGTTTCTGTGTCTGAGTTGCTAGCTTCGAAGTTCCCCTGTATCGAAATCATCGCATACTTCGAACTGGCATACTCCGAATCTATCTGTTCGAAGTGCACACTTCGTTAGGCTTCGAAGTGGGGTTCGAAGTTTTGTCTGTTCTGACAGACTTCGCTTCTTTGTTCGAAGGTTGTCTGTTTGTGTGTTGTGTTCGAAGTTTTTGTGTTCGAAGGTTTTGCTCCGAAAGCTTTCGGTTCTAAGTGTGTTCGAAGTTTTGTCTTCGAAGTGTATACTTCGAAGAAGGCTTCGGCACTGTTTACTTCGCTCCGAAGCTCGTGACTCGAAGTTGCGTTCGAAGTCTTGTCTTCGAAGTTCTTACTTCGAACCAAGCTCCGGCACTGCTTTTACTTCGCTTCGAAGTACACTTCGCTTCTTACTTCTTCGAACTAGGCTAGACAGTGACACCTTCGGCATTTCGGACAGACTCCGACACCAACCTCCGAAGCAGACCTCGACGTGCGAAGGGGGCTTCGCCAAGACCCGAACAGGAGACAACTTTGGACAGTAACTTCTCTTTTCACTCTATACATACTTAGATCATTTCATTGAGAAGTATAGGCCTGTTACAACTTGTTTATCTGCCTAGTTGCACCACTTTAGGTTTACACTGTTTATCATCAGTTGCTTCTAGGTTAGAAACCTTTAGACTTAGGCCTACTGTCTACTTTCTGCTGCATAGTATTTTTGAGGTGCGTTGGGTATTGGGAACAGGCCATAGATTCGAAAGAATTTTTAAGGCGCCCATTCACCCCCCCCCTCTGGTCGCTACTTTCGGTCCTACAGTTGTGGCATGGGATTCTTAGGCTTGGTTGTGTTTGGTGTATCATCTTTGGTGTGAGAGGGTCCAGGTAAAGAATCAAAAGAAGTGTGGAGAGTTTTATGCTTTGGAACCCAGATCTGCTTCTTAGGTGGAGCTTTAGGTTGTTCTTGGAACACTCCATCCTTGGGCTGAACATCCTTAAAGGACTTAGTGGAGTGAGTCTTGGGATATCTCTGTTCGGGATTCATCTTACTCCACTCCACTGCACGACTAATGACGCTCTCAAAATCAGCCTTGGTATATGTGTAACCTACTCCAAAACCATCCTGTATCTTGACCTGCTGGATCATCATGCCGAGCTATGGCTCTCTAGCACTAATCCAACTCAGGATCTGACGGAGGTAAAAGTTCTTGTTCTGAACATCAGCTAGCTCCTCTCTCAAAGAAGCTAACACCTCCACTTGAGACAAGCAGATCACACACTCTTTATCAACTTCGACAGACCAGCTTTTAGCTTGATAAACTCCATTCTAATGGACAGGCAGTTCTCACAAACAGTGGGTGGAACTGAAAAGGTCTCAAGCTCTAGCTTAGTCTGCTCCAACTCAGCTCTCACTCCAGCTAGCTCGCCCAACTGCTCATAACTCTTAGCTCTCAGCTCAGCTATACGAGCTAAATGGGATGGGCAGTCTACACAAGGTGCTACGACAGTGGCATGAGCATCTTTTAGCTCCTGCTAAGCGCTCTCAAGCTCAGTGGCCAATGCGTCTCTCTCATCTACTCTCTGTGTGTACCTGGACTTAAGAGTCGTCAGGTCACACAACAACACCTCACAGTTAGGGCACTCACCACTATCACCCAAGCAAGGGGAAGAAGACAGACTCTCAATCTTGCCATTTGCCATGGCAAGCTCACTCTCAAGCTCATCTATCCTCTTCTTTGCCCCTCTAAGTAGTTTGTCCCTATACTTCAACTCCTGACTATTCTGTTCTAGTAAATTGACAACTTCATGTTCATAGGAGGATGCATTCTCATCGTCGTCGTCGTCGGAGTTGTCGGAGGAGTCCTTCTCTTTCTTTTCCCCAAGAGCCATTGAGCAGAAGCTCTTGTGGGGTCTTCGGCTGTGACGTAAGTGACTCTTCGGCTTGTCCCCGAAGCCCATGAAACAGAGGCCCGCCGGATTGTCCCTGTTCTTCCCCTTCCTGATCATGATCTCTTCATCACTTGAACTTGAAGACGAGGAGGAAAATGAGGATCTCTTGGCGTATCTTTTCTCCATTTCGGCGAAGAAAGTCTTGTCTCGCTTCTTGTTCTCACGTCTATAATCCGTCAGGGCCTTTCGAAAGAATCTTGTTTTGGGCTTGCCCTTTGTGGAAGTGGAATTGTCATACTTGCCGGAGTTATAGGAGTTGCCGCCGGTCCCCTTCTTGTAATTCCTCTGCTTGGGGCAGTCGGCAATGAAATGGCCTGGGTCACCACACTCAAAGCACCCGGATTTTGTGCCGTGTCTCTAAACATTCGCTTATCATAAACACGTCGCACCCGGTTGTTAAACAAGCACAAATCATCATCTCCTAGAGTATCAAGTTGTTCCTCGGAGATAGACATCAAGGAAAAAGCAGTACAACTCATGGCATTTGGATCAACAAATGGTGTCGCAAGCACCAGAGTCTTGGAGCCAGAATCAGTGAGATTTGATCTCAACTGAATATCGACATCTGAGGCCTTGAGCTTACTAAAAAGCTCCGCGGCGGTCAAGGTATCATAGGACGCGCTCTCAACAATAGAAGAAACCTTGATCTCCCAGATCTTAGGATCTAGAGTATGAAGTACCTTAAGCGCCTGTTCATGATCTGAGACCAGCTGATCACCATCGGCCTTGTTAACGCGTAGCTTGTTAATGATCGATTGAAAGCGACCAAACAAAGCCTCAACAGTCTCACCCGGCTTCTGTGAAAAATTTTCATACTCACGCCGGTAGGTCTGGTAGAGCCTAGCCTTGACCTGAGCTGTCCCCTCATGATGTGCCTGGAGGGTAGCCCAGATCTCTCGAGTAGTGGTGATATGGCTAACACGCTCAAACTCACTAGGACCTAGACCAGAAAATAAAATATTCACCGCCTTACTATTATTTTGATGCTGTGTAATTACATCTGCAGCAGTATCCGCAGCAATAGTCGTTATGCTGAAATTAGGATGAACACAAATCTCCCAGATGTCCGAGCTCTGGCTCATAAGGTATGCTCGCATGCGAGTTTTCCAATAAGTGTAGCCAAAAGCCTCTAGGGACGAGATTTTGCCAGAATACGTCATGGTCACTACCTAGGTTTAGAATCGGTTAAGATATTAGAAAACCCTAACCTCGCTCTGATACCACTTATAGGACCGAAAGTAGCAACCAGAGGGGGGTGAATGGGCGCGTAAAAATTTCTTGCTAAACTATATCCTAATCCCAACACCCAAAAGAACTTAACCAGACAAACAATATTAGCCAAGCAAATTGAAGGAATTAAAATTGTTTAGGCTAAAAATGATTGGTGTCCTATTGAAAAGATATTAAAGATAATCTAAATAAAAATATTGTAGTAACTAAAAATACATAGATATATCACGAAATATTTATATTGTAGTCTAGAAATAAAGTACTAATCAAATGAGTAAAGCATGGATCATTAAAAAATAAATTCGGAAATAAACCTAAAATATTTCATGTAAATAGAGAATAAAAATATTACTGCGACTAATGATTTCTTAATTAATTTTGTTTTCTTTTATACGAGCAGTTTTTAAAAAACTTAAATAAAAATTATGCGAGTACTAATGATATTCTAGCAGATAAACATTAACCACGAAATTAATAATCCATTCAGCAGGCTAATTAAATAATAGATGTTTATCTAACTAATTGATCTACCTAGAAAATAGGAGATTAAATTGATTACCTGCATCTGTCCCGCGCGCCTTGCCTCTGAGCTCTGAAGAACAAATCCGGTCGTGGCCGCTGCTATGCAGATCCAGCTTTCCTTGTCTCGGCAACCGCACCAACCCTGTGTCCAGTCACATGCACTACAGAGATGTGGCTGGTGGAAAGCTGTCCCACGGCTAAACAAAAGCAACGTCCTGTTGCTCCACGCGCAGGAAAACAGCAAAAAAAAACAATCTGTTTTTTGCTTTTTTTTGCTGCCACGCAGACGCTTGGGAGAAGCAAATTTCAGAAATGCCGTGGAGAGGCTGAAGTTTGCCGCAGTGGGAAGAAGACTTGCGCTGGACGTCCGTGGGGCCCACGCGTGTGGATCAAATCTTGGCTGTCGTGCTCGCCGGAGATCCCACGTGACCGAGAGAAAGAATCGCCGGCGAAAAGCTTCGTGAAAAGAAGGCGAAAATTTTTCCGGTGGAAAATGAGAGCGATTGGACTGTAGTAGATTGATCTATTAAAAACAGACATCTATCCCCAGGGGGATAGGGGCCTATTTATAGGCGACTCCTAATACATGAAAAGACTAATTTACCCCTATGGTAAATTAAACTGACTCTAAAATAAATTCCGAAAATTACTAAAATATTCTTCGAAAAATCACGTGACTCAAATAAAAATATTTTAAACTTAAAAACTAAATATTAATACCCTAAAAACGAATTAATCATAGGTTGTCAGTTTTGCGCCCAAACTAACAAACCGTCCACCGTCTTCGCACCAGGTACCCGGATTGGGCCGACCCGACCCCGCAGCTGAGTCAAACCCAGTCAACAGACCAGTGGATCATCTACCGCTCCTAGCCATGTACCCGGATTGGGCCAGCCCGACTCCGCGGCTCCTCTGCCCGGCCGTCGCTCGCTGCCCGTGTACCTGAATCACATGCGCCTCAGACTCGGCAGGTCTTCATATCTCCCTTCCTTTGACTTTCGTTGACAATCACTCATCATATCTGGAATATCAAAACCATATTCTTCAACATGGTTTCTCAGACTGCTGCCTCGGCCAACCATGTCGGACCATCATGCTGTTGTCGGTTTGCCCAAGTCCCGTACGCCAACATGCTCGTACTCTGCTCTAGACGAAGTCACGCTCGCGCTGCGCCTAAGTCATTATTTTGTACCTTACTGTTTGGAGGTGACTATTGTGGCTAGATCCATTTGGAGTCCATCTCTAGCCAGATCAGTTCAAACACCGAAGGTACGCTTCAGCGACACCCTTGGCACCATACTTAGAATCAATTAGGCTTCGTCCAGTTTCTGACTTGTTCTGTTTAATATATTTCTTTTAGCTAATTGGATTATTTCTGTGTGATATGATTACTTGGCGACTCCACCCCCTTACCATGGCTAAGGGTAGACGGAATGTGATGGCGGGGGCACAATTTGTGTCAATAATATGATTTCCTCTTGAAGAACCAGCTTATCAGGTTGCCTAAAGGCCAAGTCATTCCATCTACTAATGAGCTAAAAAAGCACCAACACTGTAAGTGGCATGATTCACATTCGCTTTATACTAACGACTGTAATGTTTTTCATCGATAGATTCAATCGCCCATAGAGGAAGGACGATTAAATATAGACCCCAGTCCAAAGATGAAGCTGGACAAAGACCCCATTCCCGTGAACACTGTCGATATCGACGAAATGAAAGTGTTGATTTGGCTAGAGTATGCCGAGTCAACTAAGGGGAAAGGGGTCGTTATGAGAGAATCACGTACACGCATACTCGTACCTAAGAACCCTGAAGTAGGAGTGTGGAAACGGAATGTTAGCATGCCTCCTTCGGCTAGGACTCGCAAGAAGCCAAAGATGACATATCAGATGTTGTTAAACAAAAACAAAAGAAAAGCTAAGGAAGTAGGCCCCCATTCAAAAAGGCTAAGTCAACCGAAGGGGCCAAAGCAGTCGGAGGGTGGCTTCAGACCATAGTGGTCGAACCCTCCGCATGGTGGCTTCGGACCATAGTGGCCCAACCCTCCGCATGGTGGCTTCAGACCACAGTGGCCGAACCCACCACACGATGACTTTGGGCCACAGTGGCCTAACACCCCCTACGATGGCCTCGGAACCCAGTGGCCGAACCCTCCGTATAGTGGACTCGGACCCTAGTGGTCGAGCTCCACGTAGAACAAGTTCAGACCCCAATGGCCGAACCCAGCTCCACTCTAGACGAACCCTCCGATGGGAGCCTTCGGCCCACAATGGCCAAACGTTCCTCTGGCCTGGCAGGACCACTTGCTGATATGGTCCGAGATACCATCGACCTGGCCGAGCCCCCTCCGGGTAATGGGTTCGTCTCATAGTTGGCGAAACCACTAGAGCCATCGATGCCTCCGCCATACTATTGGGCGGGGACCCCGTGGACTCCATACATATCACAGCAGGGTACCCTCCACAACATAACACTATCCCTTGTGTTCCTTTAGAGTATTATAACTAGCAGGGACAAATAGACGCGACAGAGGGAGACATCGTCCATGGGCTATCCGTAGTACCTCCAAATCGACTCGCATGAGACAGAGCCAAAGGAGATGAACACGAAGAGGCGAAGGACAGGGAGTCCGAAGCTATCACAGTCAGAATAGGGTTCAGGAAGTCCCCATCCCGAAGGCCCCCTTGCCGGAGCGTGACAGAGGTAAGTCTCCTACTCCAGCGGAAGCCAGCACCGGAGCCTGGTCTGACCGGCCGAACGAGGCCAGTCAAATTGGCAGGGTCCGCAGCGAAGGCTCCTCCAATTATGAAACATGCGAGGCCGATCTGGGTGGTACCCCTTCGGCCAAAAATCACAGAAATGGGACAGTGGCACCTCGTACCAGGCCAGAACCATCTTGGGCACCTCCAGGTATGTCCAAATCACAGAAAAGGCGCCTGCAATGCCAACGGGCACAGGAGATGCGCGATAAGAAAGCTGAGGATGAGCGAGACGCCATCTTTGAGGAAATCCACCCTCGGCCATCAACAAGGCAGGTATGGAGGATCAAGCCGGTTGAGATAACATACCCGGCTCCTAGTCCAAGCGACGATGACGAAGACGTGCTCGACGACAACTACTCGCCCATCTCTGAGGGACTCATGCCTCAAGCGATGGACATCAACGTCGTCATGCTACCCGCCGAGTTTTCCCTACCACAGGATGAGGCTAAGGTCGCTCAATTTAACCTCGACCCGCGCAATGCTATTTTTGAGAAACCCGAGGATATTGCTCACCATCTAAAGCCTCTCTACATCAGAGGTCACATTGACGGGAAGATGATCTCCAGGATGCTTGTTGACGGTGGTGCCATCGTTAACCTAATGCCTTACTTGCTATTGAAGAAGCTTGGCAGGGACGAGGAAGACTTGAAGAAGACCAACCTAATGCTTAACAGCTTCAACGGTGAGAGCTCCGAGGCAAAAGGCGTACTCTCCATGGAGCTAACAGTAGGAAACAAGACATTGCCAATAGCATTCTTCATTGTTGACGTGCAAGGTAACAACAGAGTACTGCTCAGGCGTGACTGGATCCACACAAAATGCTACATTCCTTCTACTTTGCACCAATGCCTGATTTAGTGCGACGACGATGAGGTAGAGGTCATACCCACAGACACTTCGGCCCAGGTAGCATTGGTCGACGTGTCCATTGACGCCATCCACAATAAAGTAGAATGTCTATCAGGTAGGGATATTCCAAATTACAACTTTGTTAGCATGTCTAGAGGGCATTTCGTACCAGTGTCTGTAAAGCCGACTAGTGTAGAACGACTATTTCTGAATTAGTAGTCATGTCTAGCAAAAGTAATTGTTGGCGTAAAAGATTACGCTAACAGGTTCTCTGAGATCAAGTAGGCCTGTTCTTGGGCCTGGGGCTTCCGGCTATCGACTTCTTATCTGAGGTATTGGACATGTTCCACATCACCTTACCTCAACTGTCTCCCAATGCCATCGCCCGTCTGGCCATCTTCGAATGGGCGCTTTGGACCTGAGGGTGTGAAGGGCGATCGGAGGTCTTTGCCGCTACCCACGAAGCTATCTGCCAGTTGAAGCCGCAAGATGGCCCCAGGGACACTAAGGTGATTACAGCCTTCGGCAACGTCAACTTCTAGCTACGGAGGGAGCACGCCCAACAGTTTCTAGCGAAGGCCATCAACGACCAATGGTACACCAACTGGATCCTTCAGTGGTTCTACGCCGAGGTTGGAGAGAACTCCCCTCTCGTCGGACCCCTCCAGGAGATCTGGTTCCGGAAGGAGGCGGAGGTTACTCTGAAACCTAGCCTGCTCTCAACGCGTCTAGGGATACTGACTTCGGTGGCCAGCTACATGAGCATGCGCGACCTTGCCGAAGAGTTCAATGCTCTTTGGATTCCACCCCTCGGGGCCAACTGGCCGATAGTGTTTGAACAAGCTTCGGAGGGTGAGCTTCGAACTGACGGTAAGACTTCGACTCCTACAATAATATGTTAGATGGCAAAAATAACATACTTATAACATGTTACCCTTTTTTCAGTGGATCCACTGGCGTTAGCTCCAGAGTAGATAGCTCGAGCCACCGAACGGTTCCTTAGAGCCCTTACGGTGGCTGAAAGGAGAAGAGGATGGAGCTAGTGGGGAGCTGGGAGCACTCCAACAGAGTGTGGGTAGCCCTCAGGATGGTGCCCCCTCCTCTGTCGGATTTTATCCCGGCCGGAATGGCCCCTCGGAAGAGGAAAGCCATCACCGAGCCCCCGAAGAAGGCCGACAAGACCCCCACCAAGAAGAAGAAGGTGGTGAAGATCTCCCCTCAACTGACCCCTGCTTTGTCCGCCTCATCTTTGGGCACTCGGAGCTCGTCTTTGGAGGAGCTCGGGAGCAAGGGCTCCGACGCCCAATTGGCGAAACACTTTGAGAATTACCTATTGTAGGGCGACGAAGACGTAGCAGGGGTCCCAACTGAAGCTTGTGCTCGAGAGGCTGCGGAGGTAGACACGAATCATACTCCCGCGCCCACTATCTTGAGCTTGGAGCCGAAGGCCGTCGCCCCAATTCACTCGTAGCTAGGGTGCTCACGGCAGAGGTCGAGGTTCTAGCGGCAAACACACTGGAGGACCCAACGATTTTACCTCATGGTGCCTCCGAAGGTAAACTTCGAATCTTTTGCCTTGGTCAATTCCTGCAACAATTTTTACTTGTAAATGTTCACAAAATACCTTGATACTGCAGGTACTTCGAGGGGCGATGAAGCCCTAGCGGCGCACGAATCCCCAACTTCTTCTGGGGTTGTGGTTCCGATGGACACCTCGACTCCACTAGATGCCCCGGCCCTGGTGGCAGGGGTCGTTTGTGCCGACGCGGCTCTGGTGGCCGAAGCCATCCTGCTGATGTGGCTCCAGTGGCTGGGGCCATTCCTACCGATGTGGCTCCAGCCGAAGGGGTTGCCGCCGAAAGAGGATCTACCTCGGCCGGAGTCGAGCCGCTTGTCTTCGTGCCGGGGAGGGGCAAAAGCATGTCGAGCCTCGGACTCCCTCCCGACCCAACGACGACTCCCTCTTCCAACGAGCCTTCGTCTAGCAACTCGGAGGAAGAAGCCACGGCAGATGATCGCCAAGCTTTGTATTGGCTTCCTCTACTGGCTCCATTTTTGGAGCAACGGACGGGCCTCCGGGCTCTCCTGGAGCCTTTGGCGGAGAAAAGCCAGGGCATTGCCAACTCCGACTTGGTCTCTGTTCTGAGCGAAGCTAGGGCCCCGGGGCTCAACATGGCCCTCGAA
The DNA here is from genome assembly GCA_019279435.1 of Zizania palustris. Lineage (NCBI taxonomy): Eukaryota > Viridiplantae > Streptophyta > Magnoliopsida > Poales > Poaceae > Zizania > Zizania palustris. The sequence goes on along the minus strand of JAAALK010000080.1, from coordinate 63,396,827 downwards.
AGGGCTGCCCTTCAGGTATAAAAAGTACCGTAAATATTTTCAATTAGTAAATATAAACACTTGGTACTTACTTGTTCTTTTTGCAGCAAATTGTCCTTGCTAGAGCGGCAGCGACTTCCAATGAAGTTGCAACCAATCAACTCAAATGGAAGGTTACCACCGTCCAAGCCGCGCTCAAGGGATCCAAAGAGAGAGCACTTCGGTTGGAGGAAGAAGTCCTCGAAGAACGGAGGGCTAGAGCCGAAGCCGACGAAGCTCTCCAACTCACAAGGCATGATAGCGACGCACTCCGGACTTCAGCCCAAGAAGCTGAAGCTGAGTGCTTAGTGCTCCGGGCGGAGGTTGAGAAGCTCGGCAGGCGGCGGCTACTTCGAGCACCCAGCTGGTAGAGCTCCAAGGCTCTCTCAAGCAAGCGATGGCTCAGAAGAGCTCCTTGCTGTCCCAGATGGCCGAAGTGTCTGCTACCGCTGCGGGGTTGGAGGCGGCAGAGAAGAAGAATGCCGAATGTAGCAGAACGTACCTTGGACGCCCTTCAGGGTACCTTGGAATATTTTGGCACTATGTGCCCTTCGTCTTCTGCCGTGGCCAATGAGTCCCTCGACCGGAAGCTGAAGATGATCCAAGTGGCAACGTCGCTGATGATGAGCTCCGGCGTCCGGTACAGAGAGATCTCCAGACAGTGCGCTGGGATTGGAGTCCTCCGTCACCTTGAAGCCCTTTAGATCCCTATCACTCCGGTCGGGGGTTCGACACCCGGAAGCTTTGCCTCCGAGGACTTGTTGCATCCTTCGCCCAATGTAGCCTCAGCCTGGGAAGTTTTCCGGTCAACCTGGAAGACGGACCACAAGGCTGCAGCTAAAGCTTGGATCGACGAAGCCCGTTGGTGGAAGCAAGCACAGACAAGGCCGCCGCTTCTAGCCTCGCCAGCTCCGACACCTCCTGCTCCACCAACCGACCCGCAGGTCTAGCTCATAGGACAATTATGTATAAGAAATCTTGTAAGGTCCTTTGCATTAATGAAAAGTTTATAAATGAAGAGCTTGCTTGGTTGTTTTGTTCTTTTAGGTTCTGTTGTGCCCTTCGGACCCTGACTTAAAAATATTGGAATTTAACGAAGGGCTCCAAAAGAAGTGGTCAACCCTCGAGAGCTTAAGGCCTTACCGCCGCTCTCGCTTCTCTGTTCCTCACGGAGATAAAGGGGAGGTAACCCTCGAGGTTTTTCAAGATGTCTTAGCTTATATCAAGGAAGAGGAAAAAGAGAAAGCATCTTCATCCTCCGGACATATGGATTGGTCTGACTCAGAGTATCAAGCCGAAGACCCTGCGAAGACTAACTCCGAAAGACACTTAATAGGCATATTTTACCTTTTCGTAGAGTTCTTCGAGCATAGGTTCATATTTATTATTTTCGCTAGTTGCGCAGGCTCTTGTACTAGTCGCTTAGGACATTAAAAGTGTCTCGTTGGCCGAAGCCTTGAAACCTTATTGCTTGGTCACCTTCGACTCTTTTACAGGTGCTTCGGACCTGAAGGCCAGAAATCTATTCTTTTAAAGTCCTTAGACTCTTCTACGGATCCTAACAAGCCGGAGCCTAGAATCCGTAGGCTGGCCACCTTCGACTGTTGTACAGATACTTCGTAACCCGGAGGCCGAAAATCTGTTCTTTTAAAGTCCATATACTCTTCTACGGATCCTAACAAGTCGGAGCCTGGAATCCGTGGGCTGGCCACCTTCGGCTCTTGTACAGATACTTCGAACCTGGAGGCCGGAAATCCGTTCTTTTAAAGTCCTTAGACTCTTCTACGGATCCTAACAAGCCGGAGCCTGGAATCCGTAGGCTGGCCACCTTCGGCTGTTGTACAGATACTTCGAACCCGGAGGCCGGAAATCTATTCTTTTAAAGTCCTTAGACTCTTCTACGGATCCTAACAAGCCGGAGCCTAGAATCCATAGGCTGGCCACCTTCTTCTCTTGTACTGATACTTCGAACCCGGAGGCCAGAAATTTGTTCTTTTAAAGTCCTTAGACTCTTCTATGGATCCTAACAAGCTGGAGCCTGGAATCCGTAGGCTGGCAGCAAAGTCCTTGAACCCATGGTTCGCAGGCTGTTTCCTAGGTCCTTAGAAAGATTCTTGAATCCGCAAGCATCATCGTCCTCCTGATGCGTCCACCAGGAGTAAGGGATATTCGAAGAGCAAACAAGATTCAACCCTCCACTTTATTTAGAAAAGGAATTTTTACAAGTGATTACAAGGAGCCCCTAAGCGTAGTAACGCTTAAGGTGCTCCGCATGCCATGCATGTTTCAATTCTTCCCCTTCTAAATTAGCTAATTTAAACGATCCGGGGCGTCCTGAGCGTAGGATAATATATGGTCCTTCCCATTTATTTCCTAGCTTCCCCAGGGCTATTACACTTCGCAAAACTAAATGACTTGGTCTGAGCTCGTTCAGCTTGATCTTTGGGTCATACCATGTTTTTGTTTGGTCTTGGTACTTCATCAGATTGGTGACAGCTCAAAGCCTTATTTCTTTTGACAATTCTAGCGAAGTGTTTCTTTCATCTTCATCTCCGGGCTGCACTACACGAAGGGATCCACCCCTAAGCTCCGTAGGAGTCATGGCCTCATCTCCGAATAGTAGCCTAAATGGGGTAAAGCCTGTGGACCTGGTTTTAGTGGTTTGAATGGACCACAAGATCTTGGGAAGCTCTTCGACCCATAGCCCCTTAGCCAACTTGACAATCCATTGATTCATACCAGAGAGAATTTTCCCGTTGGCTCGCTCGACGGCTCTGTTGGACTATGGATGGCGCACTGCTGTGAAGCATAACTTAATGCCCAGTCCTTCACAAAATTCTTTGAATGTGTCAGCTTGGAACTGGGTTCCATTATCCACCGTTAGCTCCCTTGGCACTCCGAACCTACATATAATATTTTGCCAGAAAATGTTTTGCACATTCCTTGAAGTGATAGCAGTCAAAGGTTCTGCTTCAACCCACATTGAAAAATATACGATTGCTACCACAGCAAACTTCAAGCTGCCTTTGGCCATTGGAAAAGGGCCTATGAGGTCCATTCCCCACCAAGCCATTGTCCATACTGGGGTAATAACTTGAAGTGGAACTAGCGGACGGTGGCTTCGCCTTCCCATCCACTGGCAGCCTTTGCATGTTCGAATCTACTCCTCCGCATCTCTTACAATTGTCGGCCAGTAGAGCCCCTGCCGAAGTGTCTTGCCTGCTAGGGCACGAGGGGCTAGGTGGCTTCCGCATAAACCTTCGTGAATGTCCCAAAGTAAGTCTTGGCCTTCGGGTTGGGAGATGCATCGGAGCAGAGGAGAAAACACTCCGGCTTTGTACAATATTCCGTTGACAAGCTTATAATTTCGAGCCCTTGCTTGCAATCTTCGGACATCCGGACCCTTTGAAGAATCTACGCCACCTTGCAAGATATCCATTATCGGAGCTCGCCAATCTGTAGCTGGAATGCAAAGTACTTCTGCGGAGGGTAATTGATTGACTGCAAGCTTGACTAGTTCTTCATAGAAAGCACCCTCCGGGAGGTCCAATTCTCCGGCTGTAGCTTTTGCTAGAATATCTGCGAGTTGATTATCTACTCGAGGGATACTTCGAACAGAAAATCCTTTGAATGCTGCTTCAGTCTTGCGGATTTCTTCGAGGTATTGCGCTAGATGCGGGTTCTTTGCTTGAAAACTCTTGTCAACGTGTCTCATGACGACTTGGGAATCTGTTTTAATTATTATCCTTGCTGCTCCAAGTGCCTTTGCCTTTCGGAGGCCTAGCAGGACCCCTTCGTATTCTGCGATATTATTGGTGGTCTTAAAGTTGAGCCTCGCAGAATACATGGCCTTTTGCCCTGACGGTGATATGATGACCGCTCCAGCTCTGTCACTAGATGCCTGATAAGCTTCGTCAAAAAATATTGTCCATAAACCTTCAGAGGGCTCCTCCGAAGCCCAAACTGTAGATGGCATCCAGTCTGCTACGAAGTCGGCTATGATTTGGGATTTGATAGTTGTTCTAGCCGTGAAGGAAATTCCGAAGGGGGCTAGCTCGACAGCCCATTTTCCAATCATACCCGTAGAATCTTTGCTTTGGAGCATATCACCAAGAGGGCACGAGGTAGGAACGATTAGGTTATGCGCCAGAAAGTAATGCCTTAGCTTCCACGAGGCCATCACCAGGGCATAAGCAAATTTTTCGAGCTCGGAGTATCTTATCTTAGCTCCGGACAAAGCTTCTGAAACAAAATAAACTGGTTCTGGACCAGCTTTCCCTTAAGCTCAACTTCCCTGACCAGTACTGCACTTACTGTGGAGCCTGTTGCTGCTAGATAAAGGAGGTATGCCTTTTTATCATCGAAGCTCTTCTGGCACTTTGGAGTCCAGTTGAAACATTCAGACCCCTTTAGGGATTTGAAAATTGGAAGGCTTCGTTCTGCAGACCTGGCCAGGAATCTACTAAGAGCTGCAAGTCTTCCTGCTAGCTTCTAGACTTTCTTCAAATTTTCTGGGTGGCATTCTTTGTAGTGCGCTTATCTGCGTTGGGCTAGCTTCGATTCCTCTGCTCGAAACTAAGTACACTAGCAGTTTCCCTGCTTGCGCCCCGAATATACACTTTTCAGGATTGAGGCGTACTCCACATGCTTGGAGGCTCTCAAACGTTTCAGCTAGGTCTAGACTATGCTGGTGCTTTTGAGCATTCTTTATTACAATGTCATCCATATAGGCTTCGACATTCCGGCCTATTTGCTGACCTAGAGCCTTAGCTGTTAAACGTGAAAAAGTGGCTCCGGCATTCCGCAAGCCAAAAGGCATTCTTACATAACAAAATACTCCAGACGGAGTTATAAAACTTGTCTTGGCTTCATCTTCACGCTTTAGCCAGACTTGATGATACCCAGAGTAAGCATCGAGGAAGCTTAGAAATTCAGAGCCGGCTGTGGAATCCACCAGCTGGTCTATTCGGGGCATAGGGTAGGGGTCTCGCGGGCATGCTTTATTTAATGAAGTAAAGTCAATACACATGCGCCACTTGCTCGAGTCCTTCTTCCTTACAAAGATGGGGTTTTCCAACCATTCGGTATGGGCTACCTCCCTGATGATGCCAGCCCTTAACAAATTTTCTACTTCGGTCTTGGCGAGGCTTGCCCTTTCTACTGGCCTAGCCTTCATCCTAGGTATTCACCCCGAAGGGTTAACACCGACTTGCAGTCCTTCATGTCATGGCTTCTATTATCACCACGCACGCAGCAGAAAAAACTCTAGCGCCTGCCAGGTACTCTTTCTTGAGGTTTTGGTGCTCCAACCCTGAAGCTTTGCACCTGCTGAAAATTGGCAGGCGCCTTCAAAATGGAGGGTGCGATGCTTAGCACCTCCGAACGGAAATGTTTCTTTCCTCGCCTGTGGTCGCCGAAGCGATTGTCTTGAGGGGGTTGCAGTGAAGCTGAGGCTTCGGGCTCCATCTTCACTTCTCAGAGGGCTGGTGCAGGTGCCACGGCTCGTCAAAGGCTTCTCGAAGTATGCCATTAGCCATGCCACGGATGACATGGGCTTCCGATGGAGCTTGCTGAGGAGGTCAGCGGTTTAGCACCCCTTCACGGGCGGCGTCGACTACCAAATAGGTAGATAAGCCCTTGATCTGCGACTTGGTGAGGGCGAAGCGCGTGAGGTATTCCCGGAGTGTTTCCCCTGCTCGCTACTTTACTTGGAACAAGCTCCCTGTCGACATCGGAGCCACAAAGGTACCTTGGACATTACTCACAAACTTCCTCTTCAACTGCTCCCAAGACCTGATCGATCATGGCTTCAAGGACCAGAACCATTGGAGAGCCACACCTTCGAGAGCGAGGGGGAAGCACTTCGCCATAGTGTTGCGCACCCCTCCGCTTGCTTCTATTGCTAGGGCGTATGAGCGAGCAAATTCTCTGGGGTCTAACCCGCCGGAGTACTTGTGCAACTTCGAGGCCTTGAACCTATGATCGAAAGGCACCCTTTGCAAGTCCGAATGCAGCGGAGACTCATCATTGAAGGATGCGAGCACCACCATCTTGGGGCCCTTTTGGAGTCTCGGTGGAGGCTTGGGAGCGGAGGCGATCAACAGCCTCTTGCCTCCATCTAGCCACTTCCTCCTGAAGCCGGGCTATTTGAGTAGCTTTGGCACCAGGAAGGTCTTTGTCTTCGTCGGAGGGTAGCTCCGGGTCTTGGGAACTGACATAATCAGTTTGGAGCACCGTAGGAGGAGCTCGAGGGCCTCTAGGCACTCGACGCCCAGCGACACCCTTGGGAATCGTTGGAACAGCTGGGTGTCCGGCTCCGTTGATCCGAGGGGACCTTCGGAGACGACCCGAGGCTTGGATTCGCTTCGGAGGCATGGCTAGCAACGGAGAGGTCCAAAGACCGAAGACTTCGATGGGTCTTGGAAGGTGAGGGAAGGCCTTCGAACAGCACTAGGAAGCACCTTACCGAAGGGTGCGCAGAATCTTGGCACTCCGAGGCTCCCTCTGTAAGTGTTCTTCGAAGTGTAGTCAGTAGTAGAGAACAAGCTTCTAGAACTTGGATCCCCATGGATGGTGCCAACTGTGGGCGTAAAAGATTACGCTAACAGGTTCTCTGAGATCAAGAACAGACAAATAGTGAGTTCGTGTTTAAGAACTATCTCAAGCCTCTAAATGGATAATAGCTTAAGTAGTCTGAATATGTGTATTAGAATAGCTGAGTATTCGATCCTTGTTACAGGGTAAGGAGTGGGGTATTTATAGGCAAAAACGGCTAAGGAAAAGACTTATTTGCCCCTCTATTACAACCGACATAGTGGAAACTGTTCGGTACCTCGAACAGGGTTAAAATGGTAAAATCTACCCGAGGTAAGTAGATAAGCCAAACGTATTATCAATCCTGTCGTTTGGCTCCGAAGCCTCATATCTCGCGGAGGGTTCCTTTGGATTGTAGATTGAAGCACCCTTCGGCTTGACGACTCCTCCACCTTAGAGTATGAACCCATCAGCTCAGAAGCTGGTAAGTCTTTTTGAACTGTTAACCTCTAAGTCCTGAAAGTGAAGCATTTTCCCCCAACAGTAATCTCTATTCGCTAAAGTCTTGTGTATAGCAATATCGGTCTGCTAAAGACGGTATTGCCGAGGCCATCGAAGACTTTAGCGAAGTAGAAAAATTAGGACAAGGTTTTGCATCGGCCGATCCTTTATAGGAAATTGACATAGGCGATGGTAGCATCCCAAGGCCGACTTTTCTAAACCAACATTTACAGCCTGATGAAAAGGCTGAAGTAATAAAGTTGCTTCGGTCGTACATCGATTGCTTCACATGGGAATATAGGGAGATGCCTGGATTAAGCCGCGAGCTCGTGGAGCATCGGCTACCTATCAAAACCGGATTTAGGCCTTATAAACAACCTCCTCGTCGCTTTAATTTGGTCGTCTATGACCGAGTTAAAGAAGAAGTGGAGTGATTACTCAAGGATGAGTTTATTAGGCCATGCAGGTATGCTGAATGGGTCGTTAACATTGTGCCTGTAGAAAAGAAAGGGAGCGGCAAAATACGAGTTTGTATTGATTTCAGGGATCTGAACAAGGCCACTCCGAAGGATGAGTACCCCATGCCGATAGCCAACATGCTAATCAACGATGCTTCAAGACAAAAGGTACTAAGTTTTCTTGATGGCAATGCTAGTTATAATCAAATTTTTATGGCCGAAGATGATGTCTACAAGACAACCTTTCGATGCCCTCGTTTTGTTGGCTTGTTCGTGTGGGTCGTTATGACTTTTGGTTTAAAGAATGCTGGTGCTACATATCAACTTGCTATGAACTTGATCTTTTATTACTTGTTAGGAGTTATGTTAGAAGTTTACATAGATGATGTTGTAGTCACATCAGATGCTATGGAAAACCATTTAGCCGATTTGAAGGTTGCTTTTTATAGGATGCGACAGTATGGCTTGAAAATGAACCCACTCAAATGTGCTTTTGGCGTGTCGACGGGCAAGTTCTTAGGGTTCATGATTAACGAAAGAGGTATAGAAATTTATCTTAAGAGGCTTGAGAAGATTAGAAACTTTGCAGCGCCGACATGTTAGAAAGTTGTGCAAAAGTTGATAGGCAAGATGAATTATTTGCATCGATTTATATCTAACTTGTTTGACAAGATTTATGCCTTTGCCTCTAAACTCCGGCTAAAGAATGAAGCCGAGTTTACTTGTGGGCAAATCAGCAAAGCGCCTTTGAAAAAATTAAAATGTGCTTATCATCACCACCCATGGTAAGAGCACCAAAAGCCAGAATTCCATTTCGGCTGTACATTGCCACCGAAGATAGTGTAATTGGGGCCGTACTGACCCAGGAGGTGGAGGGAAGAGAGTACATCATCACATTCTTTAGCTGCCGCCTGCTAGACACCGAAACAAGCTACACATTTGTGGAGCATTTATGTTTATCACTTTATTACGCTATCTTCAGTCACTATCTTCTTCCTACTACATGTATTGTCACTTGACAAACCGATGTCATAAAATACATGTTGGAAAATACGATTCTAAGTGGAAGAATCGGAAAGTGGGCTTACGCTTTGATAGAGTATGATTTGGCCTATGAACATCTAAGAACTATGAAAGGCCAAATTATTGCTAACTTCATAGTTGAAATCCACATGGACGTCAATTGGGGTGACGATATTTCTCTAATTGAGGTAGTACCATGGACACTTTATTTTGATGGTTTAGCTTGCAAGAATGGCCAAGGTATTGTAGTGGTCCTCATATCACCTAATGGAATGCGCTTTGAGACCTCGACCCATTTAGAATTTCCCTATACTAATAACCAAGCTGAATATGAGGCTCTATTTCTAGAACTCGAATTGCTAGAATTTATAGGTGCTAAACATGTCCATGCATATGGTGATTCTTTGTTAGTAGTACAACAAGTAGCCAAAAGTGCTCAATGTTTTAATGGCTTGCTAAATAGTTACTTGGATAAATGTTTAGACATAATTGCTACTTTTGATGACTTCAAGATTTCTCACGTGTCAAGAGAAGACAATTCAATTGTGAATGATTTGGCTCAGCAAGCATCTGCCTATCAAGTGAGGAGAGGTAAATTTGCTATACAGGAAAAACCAATGTTTGGCCTTATTGCCGAAGCCACAAGCTTTAAGCAGGCGCGAGGTCTGCCAAACTCTATGGGTCGGACCCCTCCAGCCAATGGAGGGTGTCATATATCGGAGCCCTCATGCCAGAACACTCCATCTGCTGAAGGCTAATTGCTCTCAGCCCAGAAGTTTGGCACGTTGCCTTCTAGCGAAGTCCGCACAATGGCTTTTGAATCCTTCAGGCTTCGTGATCAAAGCCTACAGGCAACGTGAGTCTCTGGCTTCGGTAGCATAGGTCTCTAGGCTTTGATTCTTTGCTTCTGAGCAGCAGCTATCGTGACAGGGTGTAGGCATAGAATGTTGTGTCGAAGCGACCAAGTAGTACTACAAGATTTGGTAGCTTTTTGTCTGGGGCTCCGAAAGTTTTTCTTTGCATATCTTCGTTGTGTGATTTCAGTGCACAATTTTTTTTCGAGGCAGTGCGTCGAGGTTCGAGGATACCTCACAGCAGGCTTCGTAATCGAAGGTGAGGTCCGTAGTTTTCATCATAGCTTTTGGCTTCGGGACTGTACTTTTCAAAGCAGGCTTCGACAACTACTACATCAGGCTTCAGCACTGCACAGGCTTCATCAAGTTTCGAACAGGAGACATATTTTGAACAATAACCTTTCATCTCTTTTTACGTGCACTTAAGTGAAATACCTGTGATGATTTACCTTCATGAAGCTTGAAATAACCATGTTTTAAAAGCTCTCTTAATCTGCCTTTAAACACTGTATTGGTGTCTCTTTGTTTAGAACACCGGTTGTTTTTAGTATAGATCATTTTAGGTTCTATTGATCTGTTTACTTTTCACTGCTAAGTCTGTTGAGGTGAGTTGGGTGTTGGGAGCAGGCCATTGATTCGAAAGAATTTTTTAGGCACCAATTCACCCCCCCTCTGGTCGCTACTTTCGGTCCTACAGTCTCTAGAACATGACTCATAATGAGGTAACTAATTTCATCTTGAATCACATTATACATAGATTTGATATTCCCCAAACACTGACTACAGATCAAGGTACTTCATTTATTGCTAAAGAAGTGAGAGACTTTACCGAATTTGTGGTATTAAGTTGATAAACTCTTCACCGTACCATGCTCAGGACAATGGTAGGTCGAGTCTAGTAACAAAACTGTAATTAAGCTCATTAAGAAGAAAATTGAAGAGTTTCCTAAAAGGTGGCATGAAGTGCTTTCTGAGGTATTATGGGCTTGTAGAGTTGCAAAGCATGGTGCTACCAAAGTCAGTCCATATGACTTAGCATATGGACAAAAAGTCGTTCTGTTAGTGGAGGTAGATTTTGGCTCATTAAGATTTGTTAAGCAAGACGACTTATCGGTCTATGAATATGAAACTCTTTTGAAGGATAATTTGGAAGAAGTGATCGATAAGAGGTTAAGGGCTATATAGGCTATAGAAAAAGATAAGAGGAGAGTAGCTAGAGCCTACAACAAAAGAGTTAAAGAAAAATCGTTTCAAGTTAGTGACTTGGTTTGGAAGAAAATTTTCCCCTTAGGCACTAAAAGCCCCAAATTTTGTAAATGGTCACCTAGTAGGGAAGGTGTTTTAAAGGTAGCTAAAATTGCTCCTAGTAATGCATACTTGTTAGAGTCTCTACAAGGAGAGCGATTTCGGAGAGCTTTAAATGGTAGGTATTTGAAAAGGTACTTCCCAAGTGTGTGGCAAAGCGCTTGAAGTGTCAACAGGCCGATATGGAGTATATTGTCCTTATCCCATTGTGCTTTTTAGCTCACTAAGTTTTCTAAAAGGCAGGGGGCATGTGTGATAGCTAAAAATGGCAATAATGGTCGAAATTGTCGAAATAGTCGTAGAGTTGGAAGTTTATGCTCCTGAAGGCAACCACCATCTTCTCCCCTCCGAGTACAGTAAAGGTCGTCGACTGGCATGAAGCTTTGTGAAGGGCTGCGAAGATCTCTGCTCTCCCAGCGCACCCTTCGGCTCGCATTGCCCATTCGAAGATAGCCAAGCGAGCAATCGCATTGGGGGAAAGTTGAGGTAGGGTGACATGAAACATTCTTAGTACCTCGGTTAGGAAATCCACCGCCGGGAGTCCCAAACCAGCTTCAAAGAAAGCCTTGAATACCACCACCTCTCTGGCGCGTGGAGCGGGGATCACCTCCCTCCTAGGCTGGCACACCTTTACTCTGGGCCCTATCATTCCCGCGATTGCTGCGGCCATCGACTTCTTCGAGCAAGATGATGCCCCCAAGCTATATGATTTGTCTGTATACTTGGCAATCATAGGATGGAGGTCATGATCACCGGTTGGACGAGGATTATCTGAAGGCCCCGCCGCCGCAGCTGCTGCCATCGCCTACTGCCAAGCCAAGGTCGAAGCAAGAACGAGGACTTTGTGACTAGTCTTCGCCATCGGAGAAAAAAGAGTGTTTGAGAATGTGCGCTCAGGAACAAGAAAGGTGATGTGTGAAAACACTTGGTAAAGTATTCGAAGTTCACTTTTACTTTCCTATTTATAGAGCTCTAAATTCTTTGAACTATACAATATAGTGTGCCGTTTGGTTGCCTTGTTACAGTTTCAATGCCATCATAACTTGTAGGAATGTTTCACGAAATGTTACAACCGATGGAGACAGAATGATCGATAGCCTTCTCAGAGAGTAACGGTTCTATTTCGGAGTATAACGGCTCTAAAGACTAACGGCTATATTGGCTCCACAAGGGATCCATCTCTGAAGCCATCTTCATGAATGTCTACGCACGGAATTTGGTCCGAAGACCTTCCACTTCCGAATGTTTCTAAGGATGGTAAAGTTTTTCAAGCTCCTTTCTAAATTCTAAGCATGAAATTATTTCTTGCGTATACTGCCCTCTTCACTACATAGGCCATTTGGAGAGAAGTATTCTAGGGGCTAATGTCGGGAGAAAATATTTCATCCTCTAGAAGTCAAGGAGACTTCTATATCAATTCAAACAGAAGAGACAATGTGTAAGGCTTTACCTTCAGAGATAAATACAGCATCAAGACTTCACAGTATTCAGAGCCCTTTGCAGCGGAGGCCTCCGTCAAGACTTCGACATGATGGAGCCTTCTGAAGTCCCTTCACCAGAAGGGATATTGCCAGCAAGGATGGAAGATTTATCTTCTCACTGATTAGACTAGTCTTTTACTCTTTTAACACTATGAAGAATATTAAACAATATCTTCTTATTCGGTTGTAATTAGAGGGTAAAGAAGTCTTTTCCCTTTGTATTCGGTCTATAAATAGCCCACTTCACTCTGTAAAGGGTATCAAATACCCAGATATTCAATACACACTTTGAATTATCTCAAGCTATTATCCTTCTCAGAGGCTTGGAATAGTTTTCTTAAACAAACATTTTGTTTGTTAAACACTTTGGTTCTTTAAACCTGTTAGCGTAATATTTTACACCAACAATAATAAAGAAATTTTGTTCCTACATATTGCGTTCCACAGGTTTTGACCTCTAGACCGTTCTAGCATCATTTTCACGACCCGCTTTGGCTCAGCTACAACATGATTTACTGTCTGCCTCCGCTTGGGTTTCACGGTCATGATCCACTCTAACCCAGCCTTTGCTGAGATGTATCCGTTCTAGTCTCGACACCACGATCCTCTCTTGCTCGGCTACAACGTGATTTACCGATTGCCTACACTTTGGCATTGAGGTCACGATCCGCTCTGACTCAACCTTTGCTGAGATGAACATTTACCACCACTCTAGGCGAATAACTATGACCCGCTCTAGCTCATCTATTTTCGGATTGAAGAGATGTCATATTCCTCTTCGTCTGAACTCTCGAAGTTCAAAGCCTGGTTGACACTCGAGCATCTATGAGTCAATCACTCTAACTAAAGCAACCACGATCCGCTCTAGCATAGTCATTGTGAGGGTAACTCATTTTCCTAGGTACTCTAAATAGCGCTATGTTTCACCAACTGCTAATAATCGCCCTTAGCCGGACATGATGCTAACAGTTCTAAACAACATGCAGGTGGCCTAAGCTCCTTACATTACACAGACCTTAGCTACATCGATTAAGATGGGCCATGTTTTGAATGCAATAAGACAAGAAAGCAAAGGCTGAGAATGAAGAAATCTTTATTACATTATGATGAGATGTACATGTACAATGATTTCTTCTATTCTATTTTTATCTGCTCAGCAGCATCCAGCCTCCACGAGGATGTTTCGCAGGGCTTTTTAAGGACTAGGAAGACCTCTGTCGATACCCCGAGGAAGAAGAGAATTTGGGAGGATCCCCGGCTAAGAGCACTAGTGCACCAAGCAAGCCATCGGGTCGAGGGAGATGGTCCCTCCTCCAAGGGGATGAACGGAGGGAGCCTTGGTGAGCTTTTTATCTACTTAGCAAGGTCTCATCGGCCCCATTGTCCTCTGCGCTTCTCTGAACTTGATGAAGCAGCGTCGTGCCGAACGCAGGAGATTCCGATGAGGACGACGATATAAGGTCACCACATGGGCTCGCCCCGCCCAACAGGTGCTGGGAGGTCCTTCATAAGGTCACCGCATGGGCTTGTAGTCCCACTTTCAAGACACTGATCATCTTCAAGAAGGAAAGAATGATCAAGACTCCAGCAAAGATGGTTGATGAAGAAGTCAACAAGTGAAAATTCACTTACCCAAAGTCTACAAGTTCTTGATAACCCTTCAAAAAACTGTCGCACCACGCCATCAAAAGGGTTGAGCTTTCTGATGAAGAGAGGATTCAAGGCAGAGAAAATGATCTACGCCATTATCTGGGATAAATTGAAGCCAAAGTGCCTTATTTATTAGCCCAAAAGCAGGTAGGGAGGCGAACCGCCAGGGCGCAATTTAAAGCGGAACTCCGTTGATGACGCATTGAAGGTCACTCCACTAGTCACCGTATCGTGACAGTCAATATCCCCTACCATGTAGTAAGGATTCAGCGCCTGACGCACCTGTAACCTGAGCGCCATTTATTGCTTCGCCATGATTTTCACCATAGGACTCCGCCAAGCGGAATTCACGGGATTTAACAATCCCACCACCGTCGCGACTTGTGGCCGCCAAGATAAGTCTCCAATTCTCTATACTTCAAATTTCAATTTGATACATCTTTCAAATTTGGATTTTGTTTACTTGTGAGCACGATTATCAAAGCAGTAGTTGTTTTCTCTCACACTGTATCCATGATCCGCTCTGGCTGTGTTGCAGAGGGCCCCTCTGCTTCGGAGTGCTTAACAATTTTGCGGATCTTAAGAATTCCCCTTGGGACCTAGCACGATCTTCCTACTATGTATCGATGATCAGCTCTGGCTGAGTCAGTGAAGACCTCTCCGGAATGCTTAACGATTACCCTCTTTTGGAAATCTCCTCTACGGGATTTTGCGATCACTCACTCTATATCCACAATCATCTCTAGCTGAATTAGGTCGATCAGATTCAAGAAGAGTTTCCTCTATCGACTTGTTCCTGTGGTTCACGCGGCCTATAACAGTGCGGTTCAAAAAAGTGTGTATATGGCATGCGTTATCCCTACGCTAGCGAGCTGGCACCATGGCCAAATGATCACAACCAATCGGATAGCATATAATGATATTAAAAGTGATCAAGCAGCATCAAATTACATGTATTGAAAATACGTCACACATATTTTTGTCACTCGGTAGGAACAGGAGGAGCAGGAGGATAATACTCAATGTTAGTAGTTACGGCGTCAGCCACTTCCTCGACCTCGGCATAAGCTCGCTGGTTGTTGGCTTCGCTATAATGCACTAGCCACCCCGCCTAGACGAGATCCAGTCCATTGGTTGGGAACAACACCCAGACGCTGCCCATCACGTGAGTAGCTGTCATCTTTGCAAAGTCCCGAGTCGACTGCTTCTGCCGAACTTCAGCACCATCCAGCCGAGCAAATGACTCGCTCGTCCACAACTGAGTGCTCGGGGGCTCATCATAAACCATTTGGATCATCTCCTCCACGCATGTCCGATGGGCATCTAGCTGCCTCTATGTGCTCGCCAATCATCGCTCCAGGTCTTCAAACTAGCCGGTCATCCGATAATGGATCCCTACAGAGCAAAACATAATTCTCAAGACAAAAATTGATGGAATTATCCATGGAAGAAAAAGCTCTATGAAGAAGTCCATACTTTTATACTCACCGCGCCATTTCTGGGCTGAAGCCTTAGACTTGGTGAGCTGCTTCTTTAGCTTCTCCAATTTGGCAGAGACAACATCCCTCTCGGCTGCCACAACATCCACCGAATGCTGCACCTGGCCAACAGCCATCTCCTTCTTCGCCGAGGGGGAGCAAGCCTCCTTACTCTTCCTCTTCCTATTGGTTGTGCCGCCATCCGACCTAGCGTGCTTCTGCTCGACAGAGCAAGGGTGCTCTGGTAGTGGAGCCAGAGAGATGAAGGCGGCCCGACCCTGCACAAGGTCACATTCAAGACCTATAGATTGATCGCAACTTCTGCTAGTGAGGAAATAGGAGGAAACAACATTACCTACGGCCGGGGATAATTGAGATGGAAGGGGCGGTAGTGGGTGGAGCTTTGGACGTCGACCTTGCTGTTGAAGACGCTTTGCACCCTCGCCACCACCTCCTCCAATGGAAACACTTCAGCCGACTCCCTGGTCAGATTGTCGAGCATTGAGAACTCATACTCAGGGTAGAGCTACTGCTTTAGTGGCGCTTCTAGACGAAGAAAGAAGCTGAGAACGGCTTGGAAGCCCATGAGATTCCTCTCTCGAAGATGACAGATCAAGATCACCAACTCATGGACTTGCCCCTACTCCTTGACTGGGCATCGGTCAGTCTAGGTAGAAGACACCAGTGGCACTTGGTCAATCTCTAGAGAAAGGGATGGATTGTGGGTGGCCACATAAAACTAACCCGACTGCATCCATTGGAGTCCTGGATGCCCTTGCCAAAGGTTTCAAACTGAACAGTCGCCGGGCTTTGCAATAGCAAACCACGCAGTTGTAGTGCAGGAAACTTTTGCGAGGTGTCAGAAGAATAGAAGACGAAGAAAATGATGGAGTACTACTTCAAAGTGCAATGGGGAAAGTTACTTATAACTTTCCTCTCGACGGTTCCCCTTCCCGAAGCATCACGATTTCCAAAGTGGACATTTCAGAGAATAACCTTTTCACCGTCAATCTTGTTGGCACGGTTCCCAGGGATCTTTTGGAAGGTCCTCATTCGTGTTCCAAAAGATGAAGCAAGCAAAAAGCAAGTTAAGCGACACCACTAACAGCTGTCTCTGATCCCCATGCGGTTACTTCTGCCCACAGGAGGGCGTGTAGTTTCGAAATCAACTACTCCAACGGTAAACTCCCCCGAAGAAGATGATTTGAGAGTGAATCCCATTCTCCGAAGGAACTTCAGACTCAAGGGTTGCACTTGGTAGGTGCACCTGGGCGGGGCACCGATCAAAGGCATGTTTATATCAAGGGTACTTGGAGCTCTTCCTGCCCACTTCGAGCAAGGCGCACACCGACAAGAGCCCGGGGGCTGTTGTCTGGTACATGCTCCAGGGTACCACACCGAGTGGTTTCACTAGGAGAAAATGTGCCCGAGTGGTGAGACGCCAACGGTCGGCATGGGGCTATCCGCCGAATGGTTATCGCCAATAAACGGCGACGATTACCCTAAATATTGATGTCTCTATGGCAGTCATTAGCGCCATTTAGAGGCAGTTATGTGGCTGTTTCCGCTGGCTATCAATGTCATGATTATTCTTGTAACTCCCTAGTCCTTGTCACATAAAAGGATTAGGGGGGCCTTAGAAGGGCATGTTGGGATGACATCCTAAGATCCCAGCACGCACAGTGCAACACTTAGATCGACATTGATAGATTGATTCATACAGACACCCCCATTCATCCATACACAAATAGGAGTAGGGTTATTATCTTTCGAGAGGCCCGAACCTATCTAAAAACTCTCTCGTGTCTGTCTCCTTGTTGTTTCTGTCCGTATCCAGCCCTATTCGGTTGGGGTAACCATCGAATCCATAGTCACGAATCCTCCCCTCTACCGACAACAAATCACAGTATGAGTACCCCCTATGGGCTTGTCGTTACCACACAACGACGATGTAATAGTTGCTAGTGCGGAGTATCTGTTTGGAGCCCTAAGAGGGAAACATACTCGTGCGAAGTGTTCTGGTGCGAAGTCTGCTTGAAGGCACCTCACGTGCGGAGCTTGCACTATCTTTGCAGAGTTGTGTTTTTGGGTTTGCAGGTGTGAGCGAAGTCTTCTTGTCTTCGACCTCCGAAACAGACCTCCGAAGGGTGTGGTCGAAACATGTTTTGCAGGAGACAGTATTTAAAACAGAAGGCTAGTTTAGCCTAAAATTTTAAAAGCTCCCATTCGCCCCCCCTCTAGTCTCCCATTTCGGTCCAACTGTCATCAACCTCTTGACACATTGTAAAGCATATTAAAATATTGTTTATCGCTAGGTATAGAGGCTTATAACTAGATTAGAAAAACATATCAAATTGATAAAAGTTTGACATTCTTTCAACCGTGAATAGCATCGAGATATGTCAGAAAGCATATTAAATAACCATCAATCGAAGGTGATATGGAGTTAAACACGCTTTGAAGCATAAATATCCCTAAGACACATTTTAAAGTGTATCAAACAATTGTTGGAGAGCTAGCATGCAACAAACTATCACGCTACATTGCCATCTTTGACTAAATACATCAGGATAAGTATAAGTTACCGTATTAGTGGCAAATAATGAAAAAGTCCACACTCCCCCCGATGCAAAAGGAACAAAAATCGTAATATTTTCAACTATTTTGAATTTAAAAATTTTATACAGTCAAAATACAACATATATTATTCAATTTAATTTTTTTGCATTTTTATAGGTTGGTTTGCTATATTTAATTTATTAATTGTGTTACTAGTATTTAAATTGAAATAGGTGAAATTTGTTCTACAAGTGTCTGAAATAATTAACCAAAATTTATAGAAAAATTATATTCATGTTTTTGAGTCTATTTTTTATTATTATAAACTAAATTTTAAAACATTATGAAAAATCTAGGTTACGACACTCTATTGGCAACATGGAGCTTTATAATTTTTTAATTCTAAAAAAATAATGTGAAGTCTAAAAAATACGAGACTTCGCATGGTGTTATGATATTATACGTATATACTGTGATAAAAATTTAAAAATGTTTCGACAAATTTTTAATGTTGCGGTTGTCGATATCCGCGCCTCCTATTCTGTCCATCGCCGGTGTAGACGTAGTAGCCGTAGTAGATGTACCGGTGGCCGATGTAGACGTACTCATCATGTTGGCGTAGCTTTCTTCCCCAGCGGAGTCGCCAAAAAGTGTGTTGACACGGAAACATGCCCCAACACTTGGGTCAGTCCGGCAATCCAAAGGTGCACGGATACTTAGGGATAGGCCTAAGCGTGACGTAGCACCCACGCCGCGTTCCAACTACCCTTAATATTGATAAGGGGGGTGGAGTCACCAGGCAACCACATTACACAAAATAACCCGATTAGCCGAAAGAAATAAGTTGAACAGGGTAAAATACAGCAAACCAGTCGGAGCTCTCCTGGTTCGGAGTCTAACGCGAAGGGTGCGCCGAAGGGTACCTTCGGCGTCTGGTGCGAAGTACTCCACCGAAGGGTGCTTCGGCGTTTGGACTGATCCGGCCGAGGGTGAACTCCGAACGGATCTGAACACGGTGATCACCTCCGAACAGTAGGGTCCAGCGTGCGATCTCCGATACAGTGAATTACAGAGCAGTGACACAAAGGCCACACGCAGGTGCAACTTCGTCTGGTATGGAGTGTAGCCGGGGCGAAGCCTATCACGACGAAGTATGCTGGCGAAGTCTGTTTTCGAAGCCTGCGGTCTCATCGAAGGGCGTCCTGGGGACCTCCGGAACCAATCTCTCAGCTTCGAACACCTCCGGCGAAGGGGCTCCGAATGTGCGAACCTACAACAGGGATGATGTGAAGTATCAATTCGGCCTTAGGACCGAATTTGCGAGGTATTGCACAGGTGGCGAAGGTAGCAATCTATTACGCAGATTAGCGGATACTTCATAGGCGAAGTAACAAGGTGATTGCAATCTGTTACGTAGATTAACGGGGACTTCACGGGCGAAGTACCAAGTCTTACCACTATTCCGTAGTGGCGAACGGAGGGCTTCCAGGCAAACCCACGAAGAGGTACAGGAAAGTAAAGGTAAAAGTAAAGGTACGATCAAAGCAGGGCTTTGGTTTGGTTTGTGTTAGGGGGGGTGTTCTCCACGCCGGCCAGACCTCTCTGTTTATAGAGGGTTAACTCTAATCTAATATACTATTAATCCGGCTTCGGTCAACTCTATCTCTACCGAAGTGGGCTTCGGTCAGGCCCGCCAAGGCCTATTGCTCGGGCCAAAGCTTCGGTAGCGCGGGCTTCGGCCAGGCCCATCGAGGCTTGTTCCTCGGGCCGAAGCTTCGGTAGCGTGGGCTTCGGCCAGGCCCGTTGTGGGTTGTTCCTTGGGCCGAATCTTCGACAGCGTTGGCTTCGGCCAGGCCCGTCGAGGCTTGCTTTTGAGCCGAAGTTTCGGTAGAGGGGGCTTCAGAAGGACTCCGAAGCTCCGGCAGCGTGGGCCTCCGAAGCTTCGGCGGCGTGGGCCTCCGAAGGCTTCCCAGCCGAAGCCCATGGGCTATATGGAGGCTTTCGGAGCCCATAGCTTGATGGGCTTCGGCCCTGTAAGGCTTCGGACAGACCCTGTACTTGTGTATTTCTGACCCAAATCACCAAAAATTGATATTTTGTTAATCTAGCCATTAATGCCATTTTCTGCTATCAACAGTCATTTACTACAATAATATAATAACTGATTCTATATTTATCTCTGTCTTCTTCATCTCTATTGGCTCCTTCATATTCGACAACGTATAACAACACGGACAGACTTCTTTGACCAACATTTGACTGGACTCCTTTGACTTTTATTGAGCGTGCGGTACTCCTAATGGGCCTAGTCTTTACCAAATCTTAGCGTCAACACATGTCCCCCGATTTTAGAGCACAAGTATAGCTAATGCTTCAAAATTATCAGTCATTAAAGCCCTCTACACCAGGTCTTTTCAAAGTCTCTTCAAATTCTCCATTAGTAGCTGAAACCTTTCGTCTTTTGGTGCCTTCTGATCTTGCAGTATATATTTTAGAGTACTACCTTCATGTCGTATAAGCTCTTCATCTTTTTCCTTGCCTTTTCTTCTTCGGCCATGAATGATTGTGATGGATGTCGCTTGGTCTGATGAATCTACATTCCTTTATGGCGGTATCGAACTAGGCGTCATTCCACACAGTTTAGCATTGGTATCTTTAAACAAAATAACTTAAGATTTTTCTCTTCCAATCCCAGACTTATGAAAAATTCGGCATTTCGAAAATTGTACGCATGATTGTACCTTTTGCTGAACATTGTAGATGGTCCCACCAAATCCGTCGAGATCATATTGACCCAACTCTTGAGGTGTCTCCCCCATTCTATAAGTATTAGTCGGCTTCTCCTTTTTTCTTCTATACTTTCTGCATACACATAACACTCTCTGCCCTTCTTAGTCCTTGAGCTCATCGTCAATGCCTCCCGCACTACTTTCCGGCAACCATACTCCATCTCTTTCGTATCCTTCGTAGGTCTAGATACCCGCGAACATGTATCTTTCCTCAACTTCTGGTTGGAAAGATTTTTCTTTTGCGGATCCACCCCAGCTAGGTCACACTTCCCATATACAATTCCTGGTCGAGGAGCTTACTGGGAACAAAAACATAACTATCGACCGATACCTTCATGCGGCCACCTACCACCTTCTTCACTAGGTACCAGCCAAGTTATCGGCTAATCAACCGGTCGGCCAATTTGGCAGTCCTTGGTGGTTCCTGCACTTTGTCTTAATGTCCATAAAGCCAATGTTTTCAACAATCCCCCTTTCTTTGATGAAATTCCCTTCTAACTACCTTGAATCGGTTGATCCAGTTTATCGCCAATGTTTATCTTTAGGTGAGGCAAATTAGCTTCGCCTTATAATAGTTCTGTAATTGAACTCCACTAGTCGATGTTCGGTATGCATAGGACCTCTACAGGAGGGAGTTGGGGCACCAAAGGGGAGGGAAGCTCTTCATAAATAGCCCCTTCTAGAATATCTATAGCTCCTACTGCAACTTTTGCTAAGATATCAGCTTGTGCATTGTCGGCTCTTTGGATGCTTCGAACAGAGATCCCTGTAAATGCTGCTTCAATCTTGCGGATTTCTTCTAGATATTTAGCATGTTGCATATGCTGAACATGGAAACTTTCATCAATGTGCCCTGCAACAATTTGGGAATCTGTTTTTATAACAACTCTTGTAGCACCAAGGGCATGTGCCTTGCGAAGACCTAGCAAAATTCCTTCATACTCCGCAATATTATTGTTGCACTTAAAGTTGAACCTTGTGGACTACATTGCTTTCTATCTTGAAGGTGAAATAATCACCGCTCCGGCACCTGCTCCAAATGCTTGAAAAGCTCCATTGGAGTATATGGTCCATATTCCTTCACTTGATCCTTCCGGAGCCCATACTGCAAACGGAGTCCATTCTGCTACAAAATCAGCCACTACTTGTGACTTTATTGTTGTTCTTGCTACAAAGGAGATGTCGAAGGGTGCTAGCTCAATGACCCATTTTCCAATTCTCCCTGTAGAGTCCTTACTTCAGAGCATATCTCCGAGAGGATAAGAAGTTGGTATAGTTACATTATGTGCCAAAAAATAATGACGTAATTTCCTCAAAGCCATTACCAGAGAATAAGTGAATTTTTCCAACTCGGACTATCTGGTTTTCGCTCTAGATAAGGATTTTGATACAAAATATATTGGATTTTGTACCAACTTCCGAATGAAATCCATTTCTCGAACAAGGACCGCACTGATAGTGGAGCCCGTAGCTGCAAGATAGAGGAGAAGAGTTTCATCTATGATGGGCACAGTGAGCATTGAAAGGTTGCTGACATAATCTTTAATATCATCAAAACTTTTCTAGCACTCCGGTGTCCATCCAAATCTTCGGACCCTTTCAAGGCTTTGAATATTGGGAGGCTCCGCTCGGTAGACGTTGCCAAAAATCTACTAAGGGCTGCGAGGAGTAAGACAAGCTTCTGAACTATGCTTCAAATTTTCCAGCGGAGCCATTCTCTGCAATGCACTTATTTGTGTCGGGCTAGCTTCGATCCTCCTGTTCGAAACTAAATATCCTAACAATTTTCCGGCTTGAGCCCCGAAGATACATTTTTTGGGGTTGAGGCGAACTCCACATGCTCGGAGGCTCTCAAAAATTTCTACTAAGTCCAGACTATGCTGGTGCTTTAAAGCATTGTTTATTACAATGTCATGCATATAGTCTTCGACATTGCGGCCTATTTGGTGACCTAGAGCCTTAGAAATTAATCTTGAAAACATTGCCCCAACATTTCTTAAGCCGAAGGGCATTCTTACAAAGCAAAAGTCTCCCGAAGGAGTTAAAAAGGTTGTTTTGGCTTTGTCTTCGCGTTTTAACCATATTTGATGATATCTTGAGTACGCATCGAGGAAGCTCAAAAGCTTGGAGCCAGTAGTGGAGTCGACTAATTGATCAATGTGGGGCATGGCGTAGGGGACACGTGGGCATGCTTTATTCAGGTATGTGAAGTCAATGCACATGCACCACTTGCTGGAGGCCTTATTCTTGACGAAGACTGGGTTGGCTAACCACTCCGTTGAGTCACCTCTCTAATGATCCCGGCCTTCAACAAATTTTCCACTTATGCTTTAGCAAGGTTCACCCTCTCTGTTGACAATTTGTGGAGCCCCTAGAGAGTAGGTTGTGCTAAATGATACTTCGGTCAACTCCAGGTGAGAAACCAAGTTGAAATGTGCCTTGGTTTCAAGTCTGTGATGAGTGATTGACAAGTTTCGTTCTTTGGGCGAAGGGGTCCCTCCAAAGGGGTTCAAAGATGTTTCCAAAGGTTGCGGATTTAGCTAGTTGCAGTTGTGTAGTAGAGTGTGTTTGTCGGAGCGGTCCGGTAGAGCATGATGACTGGGTAGTACCGAAGGGCTCGGTACTTTCAGCGGTGCACCGGAGTATGTACCGAAGGTTGTTTCCCGGAGAGGTCTCCGAGGTACTGGAAACACTTGTCTGCTTGTTGGTGGTGCACAGGTGGCTTCAGAGGCGACGGATGGTTCACAACGAGTGAACCTAGATAATGTGGGAGGCATGGTGCAAGGCGAGTGGGGAGCTCGATCACGAAGGTTGCGTGGAGTCGAGGTCGGTCCTCGGGTTAAGGTGCACCAAGTGAAGGCAAAAAGTGCGGAGGGTGGCTCCGGCTAATGGTACCCTGAGGCGAAGACCTCGGAGGCGAGGCACTTTGAAGTGTCCTCCGGAAGGAGTGACTTCGGAGTATGGTGCACGAAGTCCTCAGCATTCACGCAAGGCGTTCGAAGTATGCTCCGGAGGGAGGCACTCCAAGGGACACCTGACGAAGGTCTCGGAAGTAAAGGTGCATCAAAGGCATGGTCCGGATAAGGGTCTTCATAGAAGTGTGCTCGGTGCTGAGACACTGTGAAGGGGTGCTTATGGAAATGCTTCATGCAGAGGCCTTGGACGGAGGGACTTCGAAAGGTGGTGAAAGTACTCTGAAGGTGGAGCTTTGGAGTATGGCTGACTTGAGGTACTTCGGCCATGCATGGCTTCGGTACACAGACTGACAGAGTTGGAGCTGGGAGTAGCTCCGAAGCCATGGTGGTCCACTCCGGAGGTGATTGTGCGAAGTCTCAAGAGCCTTGACGGCTTCGGCTCAAAACCATCACTATATCGAAAGCTGACTTCGGTGAAGCGAAGGCCTACGGGTTCAGGCTTGTCACCAAAACTACTGCACACCTCACGTGCGAAGGGGGCTTTAGAACACTCCAAATGTACAAAGGCTGATCATGTCGACTCTGCAAAAGCTAATGTTGTCTCCTCTACAAAGCTGAGAAAGGAAGCCTCAAGAAAAGTAGACTACCATCTGTACCCCCTTGTCTTGCTGAGACAAAAACAGTGTAAACCCTAGGGGTAGAGTATTCTATTCACAGGGCTGAATAGTGCCTATAAATAGTGAAGGCTGGCTAGGTCTAGGTAACACTTTGAGCACCCATTTATAGAACTTCAGAGCTAGCCGCCACACCCATGTACTCAGTCCTGTGAGTATTTTTGTGTTCCCTATTCATGCAATGAAATTTTCATTATGTTCTTTTGCTGCTTGAACTTGTATCCCTGTTTTACTCTGCATGTATTGATTTATCGCAGCTCCACTTCGTTCTGTTCAACCCAGAGTTTTTGCTCTGTTTCTTTTCTAGCGAAGTGTGTGCAATGTGTGTGTATCTCTCACTGTGAGTTCACTCTGTGTAAACTAGAGACAAGTTCTCTTTTTACTAGCGAAGCACTGAGTGAAGCTAGGATCAAAGCTTGTTTTCCTTCCTCTATCGAAGTCCTCAGCGCAGTCTGTTCTGTTTACTGTTTCCCCTTCAAAATATGAAGCATAGTCCCAGTTGCTAGTGCTGAGTATCTATTCGAAGTCCACAGAGAGAAACCTTCTTCTGCGAAGTGTGTAGTGCAAAGCCTACTCGAAGACATCTAGTGTGCGAAGACTGCACTATCCTAGCAAATTTGTGTTTTTGGGTTTGTGGGTGTGAGCGAAGTCTTCTTGACTTTGAAATTCTGCTCTTTGTGAAGCCTAGTTTTGGAGCTACAAAATACCTCTGAACCATACCTTCGAATGGTGTGGTCGAAGTCTGTTCCATAGGAGATTGTTTGAAATTAGAAGGCTATTTTAGTCTAAAATTTTAAAAGCTCCCTTTCACCCCCCTCTGGTCGCCCTTTCAGTCCAACAATTGGTATTAGAGCGGGTTAAGATCACCAGTTGACCTTAATCGTTTTTATGATCTTTTGGCGACATGGACAGTGTTAGTAAAATACCTCTGTTCGATAGGTCTGACTTTGCATACTGGAAGGTGCACATGGAGGCTTACTTGCTAAGCCAAGGAAATGCGGCTTGGGAGATTGTGGACACACAAAACTCCATCCCTATAACCTGCACCACTCAGATAGAAAATATCAGTATAATTATAACTCCAAAGCTAGAAACATATTGTTCATTGGTTTGAGTCGGAGTGAGTTTGATAGGGTTCAACACCTAAGGACAGCTAGGGAGATTTGGACTACACTCACTATTTTTCATGAGGGCTCTACACAGATTAAGGCTAGGCGCCAAAGCACATACAATCAAAACTATCAGTTGTTTCTGCAAGCGCCTGGTGAATATATAGATGCCATGTTTTCTCGCTTTCATGCTATAGTGAGTAACTTGCGGTCCAATTGGACGCTTGCTTACAATGACCATGATAGGTCTATCAAGCTTCTCTATGGTTTTGATCGTAGCATATGGGAAGTGAAGATATCCAGCATTGAGGAGTCCATATATTATGACACATTGACCTGTGACGAGCTCTTCAGCAAGCTGAAGTCCATAGAGATTGCCAAGGCATCTCTTGAAGTGCACAAAAACTCTTTGCCACAGCCATTGGCACTAGTTTCTAGCTCCAGCCGTGGCACCACTACAGAACCAAGCACATCTAGTATGTGTGTTCTTGTTGGTGGTTTTTCTTTGTCCTCCCTAGTCACCATTACTAAGGAGCAGGTGGATACTCTGGATGACGAAGAGCTTGCTCTCATTGCCATAAGGTTCACCCGTTTTCACAATGAGAGACGGGATCAGAGGAGAAGTGGCTTAGTGGTTGTTTTGAGTGTGGTGACACTTCTCACATCAAGGCCAACTGTCCTAAGCTTAAGAGGAGAGATGAGAGTGAGCGCCCCAAATACCACAAGAATTAGAGGAAACCCTTTGTGAAGGGCCAACGCGGCAAAGTGGCTAAGAGAGTAGCCAAGGCCGCTTCCAGAACATTTGTTGATGCACTCAGTGACATCGACACTTCCTCGACTAAGGAGTCGATCTCTAACGAAGAGGAAGAGTCCCCAAGAAAGGAGGAGAAGAAGGAGAAGAAGGCAAGGGATTTCACCGGCCTTTGGTTCATGGCGACAGCAGTCACAGCGGCGATGAGCTTGACTCATCTGAGGTACCTCTATCCTATGACCAGCTCTCAATTAAGGTAGATGAAATAAATGAAGTAGTTCTTGGTCAAGATAGATTACTTGTTCAGGCTGCTAGAGATAGAAAAGACCTTAAACTTAGGCTAGAATTTGTTTCTACTGATTATGCCATGCTTATGTCTAAGATTGATGATGTTGAATGTGAATCTTGCACTGTGGTCATGGGTGAGCTTGCTTAGTTGTGTTTTGTGCATGCTCAAATTGTTGATTAGCTTGATACTGCATAGAAGCAGCTTTTGGTGGTGGAGTCTAGACCTATTTCTTCTGATGCTTGTTCAAATTGTCCATTATTGATTAATAGCATTAATTTAATAGACAAGCATGATAGGGAGTTAGAGGCTAGTATGGAGAGTGCTGGGTGTTCTTAAGATGTGCAGCCTGCTTGTCCCACCTGCATCACCCTTAAGGACCAACTCAGTTTTGCTAGAGGGCAAGCTAAAAACCTTATGACTGAAAATGAATACCATCTTTTTGTAGTTAACAAATGCACAGAGGGAGATGGTAGGATGGATTTTCTCTTGGCCAAGACTAAGATGTGTGCTGATAGGGCAGGGTTAGCTCTAGGATTGGGTTTTGAGAGGATTCCTTTAGATAGTGAGAATAAAACTGTTTTTACCACACCCACTACCTTAGAGAAAGAAAGAGCCTAGTTCGACACTCCAACAGCTAAAAAGCCTACCCAACTCCAAACAAAACCACCGCTCCTACCAAGAAAATTCCTCCCAAGAAGAACTCTCTGATAAAACCTAAGGATCCTGTGAGGATTGCTCCTATGACCAATGAGAGTGCCCCTAGGAGAGTGTTTCATTTGGTTGGATTTTGTTATTGTCGCATCAGGAATGAGTGACGTTCTCAGACGTTGAGGTTCCAAGACATGCATTACTCACCT
The DNA here is from genome assembly GCA_019279435.1 of Zizania palustris. Lineage (NCBI taxonomy): Eukaryota > Viridiplantae > Streptophyta > Magnoliopsida > Poales > Poaceae > Zizania > Zizania palustris. The sequence continues at coordinate 63,369,582 of JAAALK010000080.1, read as the reverse complement.
CTAGGTATGAATGAGTCTGAGTTTTACTCACGTCCTGTTTACGAGGCTCCTCGATCTTCTCGGAGTAGCTTTGCCCCTCGTGGTGTTCATCATATTTCCTATGGTGCTAGACCTCATGTTAGTGGCTTTGCACCTCGACAGGGTGGGAGACCTCATCATGCATATGGGTTGCATCATGTAGGTAGACCTCACACTTTGCATCACTCCAATTTACATGTGCGTAGACTACTTTTATTGTGACTACTGCTCGTATCACTCAGTCCTAGATGCCTACTTTTATTATTCTCTCGAGGCTTGGAAGGCAAGTGGATCATGGACACCGGTTGTTCATGCCATATGACTAGGAATGCAGCATGGTTCTCTAGCCTCACCACAACCAAGCAAAATGAACAAATCACCATCGGCAACAACCGAAGAAGTATAGTGAAAGGTAAAGGTGTGGTAAGAATCAACTCGAACTTCACTCTCATAAAAGATGTTGCTTTGGTAGAAAATTTGGGATACAATTTGCTTTTTGTATCTCAATTGCTTGATGAGGGCTTCGAAGTGTGATTCCATTGCGATACTTTGCAAGTACTCAATTCTGATGGCGTTGTGGTCTGTAAGATTTATAGAGTTGGGAGAGTCTTTGGAGCTGATTTTTCTGAGTCATCTAGTTCTTTTCACTGCCTTATTGCTCATTTGACTTCTGAGCTTTGGAAGTGGCATATGAGACTAGGGCATATGAGCTTTTAGTTTCTCGCTCGGTTGAGTGCCCTAGGTCTGATCGAGGATTGCCCAAGCTCAAATTTGAGAAAAATTTAGTTTGTCCTCCTTGTCGACATGGGAAAATGATTGTCGCTTCGCACTCGCCAGTCACTATGCTGATGACTGAACAACCCGAAGAACATCTCCATATGGACACTATAGGTCCTTCTCAGGTCAGTTCTTTAGGTGGCAAGTGGTATGTACTAGTAATTGTTGACGATTTTTCTCGCTACTCTTGGGTCTTCTTCTTAGCCAGCAAGAATGAAGTGTTTTTGACACTTTCAGAGATTGGCTTTGATACTTTTCACTGAACTGCCTGATGCATTAAATTCATTCGAAGTGATAATGGCACTGAGTTCAAGAACAATCTCTTTGTTGACTTTGCATGGAGCATGGCATAGAACATCAATTCTCTGCTCCGTGGGTTTCTCGACAAAACGGTGTTGTGAGAGAAAGAACTGCACTTTGGTTCAGATGGCTAGGACACTGCTCGATGAGCACAGGACCCCTAGAAAATTCTGAGCTGAGGCCATGAACACTGCTTGTTACATCTCAAACCGAATTTTCTTGCGCTCAATTTTGAACTTGACTTCTTATGAGCTACGTTTTGGGAGATAGCCTAAAGTTACTCATCTTCAAGTTTTTAGCTGTCGATGTTTATCCTAAAACGTGGAAATTTGGACAAATTGAGCCGCGCTCTTCTGATGAGATTTTCTTGGGTTACACTACTCACTATCATTCTTATCGTGTTTTCAATTTTGAAACTAACACTGTCATCGAGTCATGTGATGTGACCTTTGATGAATCAACCCCATGTGTTAGTTCTTCTTTTGAACAGGCCAATGAACACGATATGGAGCAAACCATCTTCGAAGATGAAGATCCTGGAGATTTTGAGGACGAACTTCTACTACCCTCGACATCGATCCCTGAAGCCGACCCTGCTTCGATCACTTCGGCAAGAGGCCCCGAAGCTACAACCTCAACATCGATCATCTTCGACTATTCACCGGCACAAGTTGAGGGGGAAACTACATCCCGCTGCGAGGCTCCTCATCATATTCAAAGGATGCATCCTCCTGCATAGATTATTGGTGAGATTGATCAAAGGGTAACATGTTCTCATGCTCATGCCGTTGATTCTGCTTTTGTTGCTTCTTTTGAGCCCTTAGATGTGATTCATGCACTTTCTGATTCTAGTTGGATCAATGCCATGCACGAGGAACTTGAAACTTTTGAGAGAAACCAAGTCTGGACTCTTCTAGATCCTCCACCTAATGTTCATTTTATTGGAACTAAATTGATTTTCAAAAACAAGCAAGGCGAAGATGGATCTGTAGTTAGAAACAAAGCTAGACTTGTGGCTCAGGTTATTCTCAGTTAGAAGGGATTGATTTTACTGAAACTTTTGCACCTGTTGCTCGTCTGAGGCCATTAGGATTTTACTTGCATTTGCGGCATCCCGTGGTTTCAAACTTTATCAAATGGATGTTAAGAGTGCTTTTCTTAATGGCTTCATAGGCGAAGACGTTTATGTGAAACAACCAACTCGATTTGAAAACCCAAAATATCCACATAAAGTCCTTAATCTTCATAAGGTTCTTTATGGACTCAAGCAGGCCCCTCAGGTATGGTATAATAGACTTAAGTATTTTTTGCTTGAGCTAGGTATTTGATGGAATCTGTCGATAAAACCCTGTTCACTCTCAAGCATGGCAAAGATTTCCTCCTAGTTTAGATTTACGTTGACGATATCATCTTTGGTGGCTCTTCTCATGCTTTGGTTGCGAGTTTGTAGAAACTATGAGCAGGGAGTTCGAGATGTCCATGATAGGGCAAACTAACATTTTTTCCTTGGTTTGCAAATCACACAAAGCAAATAAGGTACCTTCCTCCTCAAACGAAGTACACCAAGGACCTGCTCAAGAAGTTCGACCATGGCTGATGCGAGCCCTCTCCACTCCAATGGCTAAATCTGTAGCATTGGACCCTGATGAGGATGGAGAAGCTGTAGATCAGAAGGAGTTCCGAAGCATGACCGACTCTCTCCTCTACTTGACTGCTACGAGGCCAGACATACACTTCGCTGTGTGTCTGTGCGCTCGTTTTTAGGTATCTCAAGCATACTCTTGAATTTTGCATTTAGTATTCTACATCTTCCTCTTTGTGTCTTTGTGTTATTCAGATGCGGATTTTGCTGGGTGTAGAATTTATAGGAAGAGTACCTCTCGTATTGTCATTTTCTGGGTACTTCTCTGGGTTTGCTGGTCTTCCTGTAAATAGTCTAGCATTGCGCAATTTACGGCTGAGGCCGAATATGTTGCTGCAGCTAGCTGTTGCTCACAGATTTTGTGGATGGTTTCCACTTTGCGTGATTTCAGGATAGATTATAAGGGTGTTCCACTGTTTTGTGATAACACTAGCGCTATTTTCATTGCAAACAACCCGGTTCAACATTCCAGAACCAAACACATTGATGTGAGGTATCATTTTCTCAGAGATCACAATGAGAAGGGTGATATTGAACTTCAGTATGTTGATACCCAGAACCAGCTTGCCGACATTTTCACCTAAACCACTTGATGCATCTTGATTGCTTACTTGCATGGGGAACTTGGTATTTGTCAACCTTACGACATTTTTGAGGGGGGGGGCATGATTTCAATTACCTTGTATTGGCTTCCTCATGATGACTTGGTGATACACTTAGTTGTTGTTATATGCCTTTGCGTGATTGTCTTTCTCATTATGCTGTCAGCTAGAGTTAATATATCTAATTTCATAATGAGCATGCTTTAATTTACAAAACTCTAAATTTGATCACCGCTTAGTCTTGTGTCCGGCATGTGTTATACAGAACTGCTCTAGTTGTCTTTATCTGCCTGGTAGCTAGAATCCTTTTCTATAGATGCACAAATGCAACTTGAAAATTATATGCTATTCCTGAAATCATTCAACAAATGTTACACAACAAAAATCAATAGACAGGACTTATGTGCTAAAAATTAAATATCTAGGTGGGTTTGCTTGTCACACTACTTTATTCTAGACTGCTTACCATAGCACCTTAGTATGAACTAGGATAACTTAGTGTCTACCAAAATCATTGTCTTAAGCTTCTGATGGTCTGTGTTGATCTAGGCTTGGCCTGATTGGAAAGTATAAGGTGGATGAACAAATAACCCCTGGCACTATCAAAGAATTGCAAAGTCTAAATCACTTGCTCAATCAGGCTGCTGAATGCACCATGAAAATTGGAACTTGCTCTCCTGGGTAGAAATTGCTAGCTTCTGCAAGTTCTTGTTTCACTTGTCTAGGTGACTAGTCTGAGTGGTGATGATTTTTTCTTTTCAACAATTGACAAATTCATCCCTCAAATATTGAATCTGGAATATATTTACTAGAGCTGAGCATTTGAGCCTGATAGTCTGTTTTGGCATATTTTGCACTATATGTTGTCATATTCTTCATCATCTTGAAGCCTTGCATTTTCTGCTCCTTGATTCTTGCATTGCCAAAGGGGGAGAAAAATACTTGGTTTGCCTACCTAAGGGGGAGGACAAGTGATTGAAGCTCAAAGGGGGAGAAAATTTTTAATGTCAAAAGGAGGAATTATTGCCAAATGGCCTTTCATTACTCAAGTCGATTGAAATTCATTAATCAAGTGACATGTTTTGGCTCTTTTCTGAGTTTTTATGGTCACTTTTGTGCCTAAAAATTTCAAATTCTTCTGAACTGAATTTAGTTGTTAATGCACTCATCAAGGGGGAGATGAGAAACCAAGTTGAAATGTGCGTTGGTTTTCAAGTCTGTGCTGAGTGATTGACAAGTTTCCTTCTCTAGGCAAAGGGCTCCCTCCGAAGGGGTTCAGAGGTGTTTTTCCCGAATGGTGCGGATTTAGCTGGCTGCAATTGTGCTGCAGAGTGTGTGTGTTGGAGGGGTCCTGCAGAGCACGATGACTTAGTGGTACCGAAGGTGGCTTCAGATGTGACGAACGGTTCGTCGCGAGTGAACCTGGATGAAGTAGGAGGCTGGTACCAGGCGAGTAGGGAGCTCGGTCATGAATGCTACGTGGGGTCGAGGTCGGTCCTCGGGTCAAGGTGCACCAAGCGAAGGCAGAAAATGCAGGGGTGGCTCCGGCTGAAGGTACCCGAGGTGAAGACCTCGGAGGCGAGGGCACTTCGAAGTGTGCTTCGGAAGGAGTGACTTCAGCCTATGGTGCACGAAGTCCTCAACATTGAGGCAAGGCGTTTGAAGTTTGCTCCAGAGGGAGGCACTCGAAAGGACACCTGACGAAGGTCTCCGAAGTCAAGGTGCATCGAAGACATGGTGCCACTAAGGGTCTTCGTAGAAGTGTGCTCGGGGCTGAGACACTACGAAGGGGTGCTTATGCATATGCTTCATGCGGAGGCCTTGGATGGAGGGACTTCGAACGGTGGCGAAGGTACTCCGAAGGTGCGGCTTCATAGTATGGCTGACTTAGGTACTTCGGCCATTGCATGGCTTCGGTACACCGATTGACAGAGTCGAGCTGGGAGTAGCTGCGAAGCCGTGTGGTCCACTCCAAAGGGGATGGTGCGAAGGCTCAAGAGCCTTGATGGCTTCGGATCAAAACCGTTACTGTATCGAAGGCTGACTTAGGTAAAGGAAAGGCCTACGGGTTCAGGCTGTCATCGAAGCTACTGCACACCTCGTGTGCGACGGGGCTTCAGAAGACTCCAAATGTGCAAGGTTGATCGTGTCAGCTCCGCAAAAGTTGATGTTGTCTCCTTTGCGAAGGTGACAATGGAAGCTTCTAGAAAAGTAGACTACCATCTGTACCCTCTTGTCTTGCTGAGACAACAAACAGTGTAAACCCTAGGGGTAGAGTCATCTATTCATACGGCTGAATAGTGCCTATAAATAGTGAACGCTGGCTAGGTCTAGGTAACACTTTGAGCAGCCCTTTCTAGAACTCCAGAGCTAGCCGCCACATCCCATGTACTCAGTCCTGTGAGTCTTTTTGTGTTCCCTATTCATGCAATGAAATTTTCATTCTGTTCTTTTGCTGCTTGAACTTGTATCCCTGTTTACTCTGCATGTGTTGATTTCTGTGAGCTCCACTTCGTTCTGTTCAACCTAGAGTTTTTGCTCTATTTATTTTCTAGCGAAGTGTGTGCAATGTTTGTGTATCTCTCACTGTGAGTTTGCTATGTGTAAACTTGAGACAAGTTCTCTGTTTACAAGCAAAGCACTGATTGAAGCTAGGATCGAAGATTTGTTTTCCTTCCTCTGTCGAATGTCCTAAGCGCAGTCTGTTTTGTTTATTGTTTCCCCTTCAAAATACGAAGCCTAGTACCAATTGCTAGTGCTGAGTATTCGTTCGAAGCCCACAGAGAGAAACCTTCTTCTACGAAGTGTGTAGTGCGAAGCCTGCTCGAAGACATCTAGTGTGCGAAGCCTCCACTATCGTAGCAGAGCTGTCGTTTTTGGGTTTGTGGGTGTGAGCGAAGTCTTCTTGACTTCGAACTTCTGCTCTTTGCGAAGCCTAGTTTTGGAGCTGCAAAATACCTCCGAACCAGGACCTTCGAAGGGTGTGTTCGAAGTCTGTTCCGTAGGAGATTGTTTTGAAATCAGAAGGCTATTTTTAGCCTAAAATTTTAAAAGCTCCCATTCACCCCCCTCTAGTCACCCTTTTCGGTCCAACACCAAGAATATCTTCATCGGACCAGGCAAAGACATCCAATTTTCTCTAACTAATTCTTCTAACGTACGGGTAGCAATTTCTAGAGGCAATTCCTGCCAAACTAGATGGGATAGGTCTTTGCGTCCTTGACAATGATCTTCGTTACAATTCACCTTCGGGTCTTGGCTAGGGGAGGATATCTTTGAGAATTCACTTGACACAAGGATATTGTCTGAATGGTCTTGCACATTATTTATTTGTCTAGGATCAAGAGATGGACCATGGTCATATTCTGCCCTTCGTTCTGCAACTTGGTTGCCGAAGACCGTAATGAACTCCTCCTTACGTGGGCATATTCAGGCATAGATAATTATGATGCACCACGACTTCTGAATTCATTTAACATGCCCCTTTCTAAAGATGACATTAATAGGCATAGGGGGCATCAACTACGTCGGAAAATCACCTCCTCCGTTCTAGCCAGGAGACTCTCTCTCCGAAGGCAACCTTGAGACCTATTTGGCCGAGGGCAATCGAGAGGAGGGTCTACAAAGCCTTGAAGCAGACGAGCTGCAGGGAGGATATGTTTTTGCAGGATGCACTAACTGGTTGAAGGCCTTGAACAAAGATAATATCCGTAGAGCTTCCACCATCAACCAGGCACTCTCCAAACTTCTGTTCCTGCAATATCAATAGTGATAACAAGGGGGTCCGCATGAGGAAATTTATACGCACTCATCAACTGCAGAAAATATATAAGCACGTGAGACCACTCGGGCATTTCAACAGCGACAAGGAGGTCCAATATGCCCTACTCACGAACATACTTCCTCATTTGCCCTTTGTGACATGCTGCTCGGGTTTCCTCCTCCGGAGATGGGAAGAACACTCTTTTTCCGCGGTCTTGTGTATCTTCTTGCTTCGGAGGTGGCAAACACTAGCCACCGAAGGCTGCCTTGGGCTTCGAAGCTGTCTACACGTCCGACGGTCTGTACTAGGCTTTGGACGTGCCTCAGGAGTGGCTCGGTTAGTATTGCCTCGACCATGAGCTCCTTCGAGCTACTCGCTCCTCAGGGTAAGTATAACTTACATGCATCGGTAGCATGGCTTCGATTCTCAGCTTGGAAACTACAAAAGAAGGCTTGGCCTTTGCCAGCCGGCCTCACTGGCGGCCTCCAGCCATTGACCCTTTATCCCGAAGCTTGTGGATTCTTAGGCAGGAATTTCGACGAAGAGGGGGCAATGTTCAAGACTTCGGAACGAGGATGCTTTCACCCTCTTTGGCTATCATTGCGATTATTCTCGAAGAGGGATATTTGTTAAGAACTTGGGGGCTTTGGCTCAATCATGACTTCTTGGAGGAAGAAGTCGATGAAGACGAAGTGGTTTCTTCGAAGCCATCCTTCTTCAGACCTAGCATAATCTTCAAAATAGGCATCAGTTGCGCTATTGAAGATATATGCTTCCGATGAAGTGGTCGAGGAGGGCCGCATTTGTAACACCTTCGCGCGGCGCATCAACGACGAACGACATGGAAAACCCCTTTATCTGAGACTTCGTATGAGCAAGTGCTTGAAAATTGTTGCAACGTTTCTCGAGGTTGCTGCTTCACCTGAAAAAGACTCCCGGTGGACATAGGGGGCACGAAGGTCCCTTGGAAGTTATTCTACGAACTTCATCCTCAAATACTCCCAATATTTAATTGATCCTGGTTTTAAAGACCAGAACCACGTAGAGCGACTCCTTCGAGCACCAAGGGGAAGCATTTTGCCATTGTATCTTCAAACCCCTCCGCTAGCCTCGATTGCTAAAGCATACGAGCGGAAAAAATTCTCCAGGGTCTTCTCTCCAGAATACTTACAAAGCTTCGAAGTCCTAGATTTGGGGTCAAAGCGCACCATCTGTAAGTCTGGATGTAACGGAGATTCATTATCAAAAGAAGCATTCTCAGTGCTTCTTATAATCTCAGAGGCTTCGCGATAAAAGGCAAGATCATCATCTTGAGGCACCTCCGGGAAGCGGGGATAGCATGAGGGCGAAGCCTGTCCACAGCTTTCATCTCTCCACCTTGTCACATCAGCATGAAGACAGGCCATCTGGGTCACCATGTCATCAGGACGGTCTTTATTTCTTCCAAAGGGGACCTTCGGGTCTTGAGAACTGAAAAAGTCAATTCAGAGCACAGTTAGAGCCACAGGAGGGCTAAGTCGGTTTGAACCATGGACGGAGTCTCAAGAGGGGCTTCGTATGCTTGAGGAAGAGTGTTTGTGTTGGGAGTTTCAGGTGGGGGGCCACGGAGGGTGCTCCGACTTCGACGTTGTTCGAAAATCTCAACCCAAAGGTCCGAGAAGACCTCCGGAGGGGACTAGTTCCTAGGCTCCACTTAGGAGGGATGGCTCTAGGAAAGGATTGGTAGAGAACGAAGTTTTGTACTAGGTTCTTCAAAGACGGTGCCAACTATTGGCGTAAAAGATTACGCTAACATGTTTAGGAAACTAAGTATCTGATAAACGAAGTGTTTGTTTAAGTAAACTACTCCAAGCCTCGGAGATGGAAAATAACTTGAGATAGTTCGAAGTGTGTATTGAATATCTGAGTATTTGATACCCTTTACAGAGTGAAGAGGGGTATTTATAGACCGAATACATGGGAAAAGACTTATTTACCATCTAATTACAATCGACTAAGAAGATACTATTTAGTATTCTTCGTAGGGGTAAAGTGTAAAGGCTAGTCTAATTAGTGAGAAGATAAATCTTCTATCCTTGCTGGCATCGAGAGACTTGTTGCGTCGAAGCCTTGGTGGAGGCCTCCATTGTTTAAGGCTTCGAACCAACAGGCGCCTTATTGCCTTAATGGTATTCGTGGATCAAAGTTCCTAACTTTGTTTCTTTTGCTTGTGTCGACATGAAAATGTCCTTGGCTTTTTGAGGATGTAATATTTCCCCCCAATAGTTATGCATTTGAAACCTTCCATCATCTCTTGGCACCGTTTGTGATACTCTTTTAGCACATCATCTTTCACTCATATTCACTTGACATGTTTCTCATCACTAGCAAGAAATCTCCCAAGATTACTACCGTAACGGTGCCAACATCCTCCAACAGCTGCAACCCTTTTAATACTGCTTTGTATTTGGCTTGGTTATTAGTGTAGAAGGGCCTGATTGTGTACGCAAACTCAAATGATAACACCGAGGAGAAATGATTACCAGTCCTACACCACACCATGTCGACACCCTGATCCGTCAAAGAATAATGTCCATGGTGCTGGCTCGACATAAGTTACTTCCTCATCTCTATGCTGGACTAAGAAATGGCTATCGCTTGCCCTTTTATCGCCTTAGCCGATTCATATCTTAGGTCAAACTCGGTAAGGTTAAGCACCCATTTTCTGATACATCCTTTTAACATCGCGGTCGATAGCATGTACTTGATGACATCGACCATGCATAGTATGGTCCATTCTGTCGATAGCAAATAATGCCTCAACTTGGTGGATGAGAAATACAAACATAGCCAGAGCTTTTCTACTACGGAGTATCAGGTTTCAGCGTCCAATAGTCTTCTTCTGAGATAGAAAATCACCCTTTCTGTTTTATCGATCTCTTGTACCAGGACCAACCCAATGGCTTTATCATCGGCCGATAGGTATAACCTGAACGAAATCTCCTTTTGTGGCAGCGTCAGTACTGGTGGTGTGCTTAAATATTCTTTGATTTCATCAAATATCTTTTTCTTCTTGTCACTCCATATGAATTCTTGGTTAGGCTTTAACTTCAGTAGTGGTGTGAATGACTCCATTCTCCTTGAAAGGTCGGATATGTATCTTCTCAGAAAGTTTATCTTCCTTATTTGTGACTACAACTTGATTTTATCGGCAGAGGGCTGAGTATTTTTGATCGCTTCAATGCTGCGCTAGCTTATCTCAATCCCTCTCTCATATACAATAAAGCCCAGATATTTTCTAGCGATACACCAAAAGTGCATTTCTCCGGGTTCATCATTAATCCATACTTCCTGGCCCTTTCCAAAACTTCGGCCACGTGGTTTTGAGTATCGCTTGATTTTATCACAACGTCATCTATTTATATCTCCACTAATATGCTGATCAGATCATGGAATATGTAATTCATGGCTCTCTAGTAAGTAGCTCCAGCATTTTTTAAGCTGAAGTTCATAACCACCCATTCATAAAGCCTAATGGCACATGGCACTAGAAAGTTGTCTTGTGGATATCTTCGTCTGCCATGAATATCTGATTATAGCATGCATTTCCATCCATGAAACTGACGACTTGTGTCCCGATGCGGCATCCACCAATTGGTCCATGATTGGCATTGGGTATTCATCTTTTGGGGTCCTCTTGTTTAGATCTCTAAAGTCAACACATATCCTAAGCTTGCCACTTTTCTTCCATACGGACACGATATTTGATACCCATTCTGCATATTGGTATGGCCTTATGAATCCTGCACGTACAATCTTGTTACCTCGGCCTTGATATCTCTATATATCTTCGTCATGAATCACCGAGGTGGCTGCTTAAAGAGACGATATCCCTGCTTTATTGGGAGACGATGTTCTACAATCGATCGACTGAAACCTAGCATTTCATGATATTCCATGCAAAAAATCTCCATATTCTCATAATAACGCAATTAGTTCATCTTTTATTTCATCAGGAAGTTGAGAACTTACAAAGTTGGGCTCAGTATATCATTGGGTCAGATATCTACCTCCTATAGTTAATCAGATGTAGTGAAGCCTGACTGAGTTTACCCTCTACATCATCGATGGTATCTTCATAGTGTGAGCTTGGGCTATTCATTACTAACTGGTTTGACTCCGTCGCTTGACACCTCGAGCAAATCATCATCCCAGGTTTTACCTGATAGATAATTGACTCCTTCCATTTCACATACCGATAAATCTGCTATTACCACGTTAACTGATTTATCGATGTCGATAATTTCCACTATATCGCTGACCCACTGTATGAGGCTTTGATGCATTGTTTACGGGACACAACAATTGTCATGAATTAAATTGTGCCCCAGTAGTAAGCTGTAGGATCATTTTCCCTATATGATGACGAACGTGGTCGACACTATTTTACTTCCAACCGTTAATTCTACATCAGCACCCCCATCATTTCTGAAGAGTTACCACTGAAGTCCCTCAGCACCATATTGGTTTATGAGGTCCTCCGACCATTTTTCTAGCTTCTGAAAGGTGTCGTATGGCATCAAGTTGATGGTTTCTCCTCCGTCTATCATCATTTTGGACATCGGTTTACCATTGACTAGTCCCATAAATAAAGAGGTTTTAGGTGCCGTTGCCGAGGGACATCTAGTTCATCGAATGTCACCGACTGGGGCATCAGCACCAACTAAGCCTTCATCATTAGTATCAGGAGATCCCCAATATTCCACAGGAAGAAAGAACACCATGTTTACCCCTGTGTCTCTCTGATCATCATGATCGGCCTTCTCTGTAAATGGCCATTCTCTCTTGACCCTTGGACGATCAACATTAGCTTCATAATTTAGTACATTCAACTCTTTTTGCCACAACTATTGCACCCTTCTTTTCTGATTCTTCATACAAATTCCACTAAGGCACCATTGTTGCTTTCCTATCGTGGTACTGTCATTGGCCAATCAGTCATTCTCTTTGGCATTGATAGGGTCGAGCCTTTCAAGTGTCGATGGCCATGGTGGTGACATCTTCTAATGAATTCTTGTCCTTCCCTGATCATGTGACTTCGTCCTATTACTGTGGGAGCTAACATCACTCTCCACCTATCTCTGTCGTCCCCCACACTCAGGACAATTATTCAGCGATGTCAGATGGAATCCTTCATTCCAACAAAACCTAAAGAACTTACAATTCCAATGGGGCTTGAATCGTGAGTGATCTAGGTCATCTTCATTGCCTATATCTTCCTTTGACTTTATTTTGTACTTGTCAATCAGGTTCGATGAAGTTACTCGGTCCTTGCTAGTATGCATGTCCCTTTCCGTGCACGATCGCTGGCATGGTGCACATGCACCATGTTGACTGGCTTCTTCCCATCATCGAACTTCATCCAGCCTTTCTCTTCGGCTAACTGAATCTACTGCATGAACACCTTACATTGATTATTGTGGTGCGATGGGGAATTGTGCCACTTACAATACTTCTTTTTCGTTGGCTCATCGACGGTGGTATCATGTGATTGGGTGGCAGCTAGAATTGTTTCTCCTTGACCAGTAAGTCAAATATCTGTTGGCTTTACTAATGTCAAAATCATATTTCTCCTCCTTATCAGATGCTTTGACCCAAGGTCATGTGATCTTCTTTGTGTTTCTAGACCTTTCGGCTAGCCTGACTTCTTCATCAAATTCACAATCCTTGTCAGACTCGAAGGGCACACCTGAGCATATGCAACCTTCTTTTGATATTAGCCCTTCTTGCTTCATGGAATCGGGTCTCATGTGTCGATACCCTCTATACCAAGTGTGAGAGGCTCTCGAACTTCCGTGATGAAAATCTCTCCTTTATTAGATTTAGGAGTCCTTGGAATGCCAACTCGGCTAGTTGCACATCACTGAGGTTCAATCTATAGCATCTGCTTCTCACATCGTGGAACCTCCATGCATAATAATCCTCAACCAACTCATCCATCCTTTGCTTCATCTCATGTATGTCGGTGAAGAAATACTTGTGAAATTTATTTTCCAGGTCTGCCCATCCTTTGACAGAGTTCGTCGGTAACGATGAAAACCAAGCAAATGTCGATACCGACAATGATAGCAGGAATAATCAAACCTTTAGTGCTTCATCGGCCGATGCCTCTAAACACTACGTGAGGAAAACGACTACTGTGCTCAATTGTGGAGACCATGTCTTGCCCCAAGAATTTGGTGAAGTCATGCGGTATCCAAATGGCGACTAGAGGGGGCTGAATAGGCGCCTCAACAAAATTTTGTGAATTTGATGGCCTAACCTAAACCACCCAACACTCCTCTAAAAATATCTAATCAAGTTGTTTCTAATAGATCAACATCAAAACAAAATTCAGCCTCAAACAAGGTTTTTGTATAGGTCGGTGAATGAATAGTCGAACTACCCTGTCGGAGAATGGAACTCCAAAATAGACTAGCTAGTTCGACAAGTGAAACTCCGACAGATCAGTATCGATTGTTGAAACTCCAAAATATCTCAAAAACAGAAGCACACTCAGTAGCTCAGTTTAATCATTTTAGAACATGCTCTTGTCAAGAATAAATGATCAAACACACTTCTTAATGTTCACAAAATCAAGAACAATCAATTTCAGTATTCAAGTGAAGCACCACATTTTGATCAGATTTGATATCAGGACAATCCAGTGAAATAGAACAGCCCTCAAACTGTTTAAACAAAAATTCAAGATAGGAATGAGATTAATGAAGCTCAAACAAAGACTACTGCTCAACATAATTGAAACAATTAGAAAAATACATTCAGCAGCAGTCGCACACTAAAGCTATAGACTATTCTTCTCAAGAAAGATGAAATGCACTCTCGCTGAATCCTAAAACACAAATGATTTAAATTAGAAACTCCTGTTTAACAAATCTGCAACGATGAATAATTCATTTTCAATTTTTGCAAATCACTGTTCAACTCTTCACACCTTCAGCATCACTCCAGAAACATGTACTAACAAACAGATAAACTTCAAGAAACTAAATTATAACATGTAACCTCTTGTTAATTCATGAAATAGTATTTTTTCTAAAAATACTGAGTTTGGTTAAATTTAGATCATCAGAAAATTCTAGACAACAGATGACAATCCAGATTAGAAGGATATATTTTCAAGCTTTCAAATATGCTCACAGTACTTATGTACTGTTGTATTTCAGTTTCTTACTACTAAACAGTGAATGAACCAAACTGACAAAATTCAGAGATAAACAACATTGTTTCAGGACTGAAATGCTGAACCTCCAATCTTTTAGTGCAATCAGAGTATTAAAACTGAATCAAACTTATAGGATTAAGTGAGTAATTTCTAAGGATTCAAGTAAGATAGCCAATAGGTGCATTAGGATTCATTGTAGTGGCAACAAGCACTATAACAGTGAATATATATACTGAACAATTTCAGGAATAGCACTGTTAGCTTCAGAAATTACACACTTCAAATCACACTTGACAATTATATCTGCAAGAATACAAATTGTGATTCAGAATGCTATTTCAGATTTAAACTTCAATAACCAATCAATCTTGAGTAAAGCATCCAGATCTGAATATGAAAAATAAAAAACAGAGCTATATTACCAAACACTGTTCACTCACATTCTGATTTCACACAACTTCAGAGAATTGATAACAAAACAACCTGTCAATAGTGTTTTGTACTAATTCTTATAATACTAAATTCAGAGAAGAATTCAGGCTAACACACTCAAACAGTACTTGAAATTCTTTATCTCACACTGAACAGACCCGTATGGAAGAGCAGAGTGTTTTTTCCCATCATTCAATAGCCATCCAAAAACTTTACTTAAACATAAACTAGTAGTTGTTCAGAAAAATGTTAACAATCACTCAACCAAATACTCACACAAGAATTTAATTTAACTAAAAAGAAGATCAAGAAGTTTCTGCTTATGGATCTGGGTAGAAAGTTACCTGATGAAGGGTAAACAATATTGACTGAAAATTCCATGTGCAATTCCTGATTCTTCACAGATGTCTTGGAATGAACTCTCGTAAACACACACTCAAGATTAGCAGCAGTAAAACTTTGTAGACAAAACAAAAGAATCAACAAAGCAGCTCACAAGAACAAGAATTGTGGCAGCGCTAGAACCATTTCAGAACAAATGATAGGGAATAGTATTTTTGGCACGCACAGTGAACGCAGGAAACTTGATGATCTTGAACAGCAATCCTCAAAAGATCAATAGAAATCAGAGCAAAATTATGAACAAGTAGGCAGCAATAATTAAACGTTAAATTTTGGTTAATTATGAAAAATGGGCCGCTCTAACCCTGGGCATGGAGGCCTTTATATAGGCCCCATAGGATTAATGTTGGTACGTATATTTACCCTAATGCCATGGTGTATTTTCATAATTATAAATTCTAAAAAATACACAAGTTTTGACTCTAATTTATTACAACTTTAACCCTATACTTTTAATATATTTTCAGAATTTTTATAATTCCGAAATACTAAGATTTACACTTAATCTAAATTATAAACGAAAATAAATTAACTCCTAATTATTGGAATTTAAAAAACATTTAGAGATGAGATGGTTTTCAGCAAAAACTGACAAAGCCTCTAGATCATCAATGATCGTTGTCAGTCGTGAACTTGACTGCCAGCAAGTCTCTCCCGCTCTCGATCCCTCGAGCCACCTTGTCACTTGTACTGGCTTCCCTTTCGTTGACCGAACGACACCTTGTCTCAATCAACTGTATCTCGTGTCCTGCTTCGTCCCAGGCGTACATCTGAGGTCACTGTCAACTCCAAATGACCTTTTTAACCATCATTGCATTAGGACTCCCTGTCTAACTCTGATCCCTGCCATCGATAGTGAAAAGTATCTCACACCCTTGCACACACGAAACAAGCATAGACACACACACTTCCAAGAAACCTATACATGAACATCATAGCCAACTTCGTCAAATCACTCATCATAAACTTCAAACATAGTGAAACCTCACTGGTTTCTCAATCTCACCCTTGATGAGTGCATTGACAATCCAAGATGAAGAAGATTAAAAAAAAGTTTAGCACGCAAGTGACCATGAAAGCTCTAGATAGAGCAAGAAAAGCATGTCACTTGAAAAAGGATGACAGAACAAACCTCAAGGACAAAGCACCCTCAAAAAACTCAATTAGGCAACAAAGTTTCAACAAAATACATGAACTCTCCCCCTTAGCAATGCAGACATCAAGATAGCCCATGAGTTGTGAGAGTAAAGTGTCAGGTAATGCTTCTGGAATATGATTAAGTCCAATTACACCTTACAAACAAGCATTGCGCCTCACAAGTTGTCCTAACCAATTGTATGACAATCTCGAATGTTACATCTAATTAACAGTAAGAGCAATCATTTTCAAGTTTTAGCAAATAAAAGCATCACTACTCAGACTAGGCTACTAGACATGGCAAGGTAAGAGATGCAAAAGCTAATCACATACTAACCAGATAAGCACATTCCACTACAAGGAGCTGCAGCAAACTTGATATGCAAGAAAATTAAATGTTTTATTCTTTATTTAATTGCCAGGGGTTATTTGCAAGTCAACCTTATGCTAACCGACCAAGCCAAGCCTAGGTTGAAACCATCAGAAGCTTAAGGCATTGGTCATGGTATACACTTCAATGTCCCAGTTCATACCAAAGTGCAATGCTAAGCAGTCTAGAACAAAGTAGTACAACAATGCAAGCCCACCTAGATCTTTTCATTTTTATCATAAGATATTTTTGTTTCATTTTCATTTTTCATCATTCATCATTTTGATTTTTCATTTTTCATCATTTTTTTAATTGTGAGGATAAAATGATCAAGTTGTGTATTAGCATCCAAGTGAAAAGGACAAAGCTATCAGGTATGTAATGAATAGCAAATGAATCCTAGCCTATTCATGCTAGTTTCCAGATAAGTAGTGACCATTTCAGATTTTCACAAATAAAATCCATGCTCAAGACAGGTAGTAGATGTATTCAATCCAAGATAATCACTAGAAGTATAAGATAGTATTGTAAAAGGCATAATAAAGCATGTACATGTAAAAGCAATTAATCAAATACAGAAGCATATGCAAAGTACAAACTCCCCTAACATGATGCCATAAGGATGACAAATGTCAAGCTCTCCTGTCAAAATGCAAAACAGAAGCATCTGAGAGCTTATGAAAATATCTGCAAGTGATTTTGGGTATCAACAAAGCGCAAATCGATATCATCCCTTCTGATTGTGCATCTCTTAAGAAATGATAACACACGTTAATGTGTTTGGTCCTAGAATGTTGTACTGGGTTGTTTGCTAAGCTAACTCGTACTTGTGTTGTCACAAAACAGTGGAACACCTTTAAAATCCAACCCAATAGTCCCACAAAGTCGAAACCATCCACACAATATGTGCGCATACAGCTAGCGGCATCTACATATTCAGCCTCGGTTGTAAACTATGCCATGCTAGAATATTGCGAAAAGACCACACACAAGAGAATAACCTAGAAAGTGACAAGTCCTAGACATACTCTTGCGATCAATATGACATCCAGCAAAGTCAGCGTCAAAAAATCTCTCAGCATAATGAGATGATGCACAATACCAAATGCCAAATTCAAGAGTGTGCTTGAGATACCTTAGAATGCGCTTGACAGCTTGATGATGTGAAGCCCTTGGAGAAGCCTAATAATGAGCGCATAGACACACAACAAAGTTTATGTCCGGCCTCGTAGACATCAAGTAGAGGAGGGAGCCGATCATGCTCCGGAACTCCTTTCGGTCCCCTTCTTCTCCATCTTCATCTGGATCAAGTGCAACTGATGTACCCATTGGGGTAGCAAGTGGTTTTGCATCTATCATGTCAAAAGCATTTTAGTAGGTCTTTAGTGTATTTTGCCTGATGTACAAAAGTTTCTTGTTTGCTTTGCTTTTTTGCAACCTAAGGAAAAAAGTTAGCTCGCCCATCATTGACATTTCGGATTCCCAACTCATGGTTCAAAAAACTCAGCCACAAGAGTATGAGAAGAACCACCAAAGATTATGACATCAACATAGATCTGAACAAGTAAGAAATCATTGCCATACATGAGAGTGAATAAGGTCTTATCAACAGAGCTCATTTTGTACCCGTGCTTAATCAAGAAGGTCCTAAGGCGGTTGTACCAAGCCCTAGGAGCTTGCTTGAGCCCATATAAAGATTTGTGAAGTTTAAAGAATCTATGAGGGTACTTGGGAGGTTAAATCCAAGAGGCTGCTTGACGTACACATCTTCTCCTATGAAGCCATTAAGAAAGGTGCTTTTACATCCATTTGAAAAAGTTAAAACCATGAGATGATGCAAAAGCCAAGCAAGATCCTATATGGCCTCAATCGGTCTACAACGCTGCGAGAGCAAGCAATGTTTCTTCTCCAAAATCAACCCCCTCGACTTGAGTAGACCCTTGAGCCACAAGTCTAGCCTCGTTCTTATTATAGCCCCATCCTCCCCTTGTTTGGTTTGAAAATCCATTTGTTCCTATGATATATATGTTAGGGGGTGGATCAACAAGAATCCAAACTTGATTTCTATCAAAATTTTCAAGCTCTCATGCATGGCGTTGATCCAACTTGCATCAGACAAAGCATGACTCATATATAATGGTTCAAAATTTGCGACAAAGCAGAATCAATGAAGTGAGAAGGAGATTGGGTTACTCTTTTATTTATCTCGCTGATGATCTGTTCCGGAGGATGCATCTCTGAATGCGAAGTGGTGCTTCTCTTTACGACAGAATCTCCCCCTCAACTCCTGCTGAAGTTTGCTCCATGCTTTAGGAAGTAGGTCTTCGGTCCTCTTGTTGATGTAGATGAAGCTTCTAGAGATGCCGTAGAGGGAGGTAGTGGTACAACATCATGATCTTCACCATTTGATGGTTCCTCTTCCTCAAAAATCATTTCATTCATATCGCGCTTCACTCGCAAGTTCAAAAACAGGAATAACACATGGAGATGTTCATCAAATGACACATCACAAGATTCAACTATACTGTTAGATTCAAGATTGAAACACGATAAGAGTGACCATGCAAGGAATAGCCCAGAACAATTACATCAGATGCGCATGATTCAAATTTGTCCAGGTTACCTCGCTTTAGGATGAAGCACGGCATCCAAATACTCTTAAGTGAGTGACCTTGGGCTTCATCCCAAAACAAAGTTCATAATATGTCACATTCAATAAAGAGCGCAAAAAGATCCTATTGGAGATGTAGCATGCTATACTCATGGCTTCTGCCCAAAATTTTGTAGGAGTCCTATGCTCGTTGAGCATCATCCTAGCCATCTCCACAAGTGTGAGATTTTTCCTCTCAACAACACGTTTTGTTGAGGGACTCTCGGTGCAGAAAACTGATGTTCAAGCCAAAAATCTACAAACTAGATGTTCCTGAACTCGGTGCCATTGTCACTTCGAATGGGTTTCATTGCACCGAGGAGTTCATTGAATCGCCTCAATGCTAATCTGCGAAAGTGTATAAACACTTCATCCTCGCTTACAAGAAAGAAACCCAAGAGTAACAAGAGTAGTCGTCAACAACAACAAGAATGTACCATTTTCCGCCTAAAGATCTAACCCAGGATGGACCTACAGTATCCATATGTAGAAGCTCTCCAGGTCGCTCAGTCATCACCATGTTTATGGGTGAATGAGAAGTGGCAACCATTTTTCAAGACGACAAGCAGCACAAATCAGGTTCTTCTCAAATTTTAGCTTGGTCAATCCTCGGATGAGTCTTAGGGCACTCAATCGAGCGAGAAGTCAAAGCTCATGTGCCCTAGTATCCTATGGCCCATCCAAAGCTCAGACGAAGGTTTAGCTAAAATGCAATAAGAAGACCCAAATGATTCAGAAATCAGCTCCAAACACTCTCCTACTCTCAAGATTTTGCAAATGAAAGTGACAGAATCAGCACATAAGAGGCATCATGACCAAAGTGAACCTCAAAACCCTCATCAAGCAATTGAGAGACAGAAAGTAAGTTATAGCTCAAGTCCTTGACCAATGCAACATTAGAGAGAGTGAAGTTTTCATTGATTCTAATCATACCTTGGCCTTTCACTCTACTTTTGTGATTGTTTCCAAAAGTGATGTGTTCTTGCTACCTGGTTAAGGTGAAGCTGGAGAACCATAATGACTTTCCGGTCATGTGTCGCGAAACCGGAATCAATAATCCCCTTGTTCTTCAGGCTTCCATGCCTTCCCTACATAGAGACAGAAGACCTCGAGTACTCAGTGTTGGGGTCAGTGATAAAATGTTTAGGTATCTAGAACTAAACAACTCGAGAGTTAGGCAAAATAGAAGACTATGTAGGATGAGAATCATAATGAAAGTGATGTCTTCTTGCAAAGTGTTTGAGTTCTCCTAAACAGACTTGGACTAAACCTCTAACACATGGTCTACACATATGAAGCATGATGTAAACCATGATGGGTATAGTCACTCATATAATCATGAGAGCCCTCAAATCAGAATAGAACGATAATCATACTCATGCAAATCAGACGATGAATAATACAAATCATGAAAGTTTATAGCATGAGCACGACATTCATCCTTGATACAAACGATAACAAAAACCAAATCAAATGACCTACACGATGACAATAAGAGTAATGAAAAACTTTCTTGTGTGTAGGTTCATATGTTTCTGGAGCAAACCTCATAGTTTTTCTTGGTTTTGCTTGGAGTCTGTCTTGGGTGGTGGAATGATTATCCTTCTAAGTTGGGTAGGATTTTTGGCTTTCTGAGTGGTGTCTAACTGGGCTTTCTCTTTCTCAATGGTAGTAGCTAGACTGAACACAGTCTTGCTTGGGGCATTTGGTGTAGTTCTCTCATAACCCAACCCTAGAGCTAACACTGCCCTGTGAGCACACATTTTAGTTTTATCCAAAAGCAAATCCATTTACCCTTCCCTTCGGTACACTTATCCACAATGGAAAGAAGATAATCATCTCACACTAAGTTTTTCGACTTGCTCTTTAGCGAAGTTAGTTGTCCATGTTGGCGGTAAAAGATTACGCTACCGTTTAGTGAAACTGTATGTGTGACAAACGAAGTGTTTGTGAAAGGGCCTATCTCAAGCCTCCGTATAGGATAATAGCTTGAAGTAGTTCGAAGTTATGTATTGAATATCTGAGTATTCGATACCGCTTACATAGTGAGAAGGTATTTATAGACCAAATAATAAATGAAAGAACCCTTTACCTCTAATTACAACCGACTAAGATGATAATGTTGAATACTCTTCATAGGGGTAAAAAGATAAAATACTAATTTAATCAGAAAGAAGATAAACATCTAGCCTTGCTGGCAACACTCCTTCGGGTGTAAGGACTTCGGCTAGGACTTCGTTATGCTGAAGCCTAATAGACGGTCTTCGCTGTATAGCCCTCCAATACTTCTCTCCAAATTGCCTATACAATAAGAGGGCAGTTACGCAAGAAACAATTGCATACTTAGGATGCAAGAACTTAGTTAATTTTACCACTCTTTTAAGCATTCGGAGGTCCAGAATCTTAGGACCAACTTCTATGCGAAGGTGCGTGTCGAAGCGGCTCAGGAGATAGATCCTTGCGAAGCTGAAATAACTGTTAGGCTTACAGAAATAGTCGTTGCCTTTTTTAAAGGCTACAATGTCGCTTCGTTTCTGGAGGCGTAATTTTCTCATGAAGAGCTATAGTGAATCTTAACGGTAAAGAAGATGGAACGGCGCATATGAACGGTACACTGCAACTGCAAATTCACACTATAAATAAGAGAGCAAGGGTGAGTTTTGGATACTTTACCAACTGCTTCTGCATTTCCCGTTTCTGCTTCCTGAGCCCAAACTCCAACTTCATCTTCTCCAATGGCGAAAACTAGCCACAAAGTTCCCGTTCTTGCTTCGTTGTTGGCTAGGCAACAGACGATGGCGACAGCAGCAGCAGCAGCAGAGTCTTCGGATAATCCTTGCCCAGCCGGTTCTCATGATCTCCCAGCATTGGCCAAATATACGGAACAGTCATACAGTTTGGGGCCTTCAACTTGCTCGAAGAAGTCCATCGCAGCAGCGACTGCTAGGAAGACAGGTCTTGGATTCAAGATTCGCTCGGCCGGAAGAGAAGTGATTCCTACGCCGTGAGGCGGAGAGGTAGTTGTATTCGAAGCATTCTTCGAAGCAGGATTAGGCTTCCAGCAGTGGATTTCCTCTCCGAGGTATTGAGGTTGTTCCATGTCACCTTGCCTCAACATTCCCCCAATGCTATCGCTCGCCTAGCCATCTTCCAATGGGTGATGCGAGCCGAAGGTTGTGCTGGGATATCTGAGATCTTTGCAGTGCTTCACAAAGCTTCCTTCCAACCGAAGACTTACACTAGAGCCGGAGGAGAGAAGATGGTGGTTGTCGTCAACAACATCAATTTCTGGCTTCGCGGATAATATCAAGACCGGTTCCCGGTGATGGCCATCAACACCAGATGGTATATGGATTGGATTCTTCGCTGGTTCTATGCCGAGGGTAGTGGCGGACAATGTCTTGGCCGGACCTCTGGAAGACATATTCTATCAGAGGGAGGCGAAAGTCCAACCAGACCCAAGCCAACTCGAAGCTTGCCTCATACTGCTACAATCCATAAGTCATCGCATGAGCATGCGTGACTTAGCAGAGGAGTTCATCAGACTCTGGATTCCGCCCTTGATGGCTAGTTGGCCGATCAACTTCGAAGAGAACCCGGAGGGTGGACTCCGAGAGATCCCTTCAAGTGATGTAGGTAAACTTGTACATCCTGTAAAATGTTTTTGTGCGTAGTATTGGTTCTATAAAAATGATTTAACCGAAAGGAAGTCTTATCTTTCGGCTCCATGCACCACGCTAACTCTGGAACAAATTGTCCAAACTTCGGAGAAGATCCTCGAGGCTCCTACACCCGTTGAAAGGAGTGGACGGTGAAATTGGTTGGCAGTTGGGAGCAATTCAACCGAGTATGAAGTGTACTCAGAGTTGAATCTCCCATTCTTCCGGACTGGATTAGCTCCAACCAAGCCCCGAAGAAAAGGAAAGGAAAGCTCGGAAACCAAAGGCACTGGTGATGAGGACATCACTTCACATGATACACACATGCACCACCATGATACACATGCACCAGGACATCACTTCACATGATACACACATGCACCACCATGATACACACATGCACCAGGACATCACTTCACATGATACACACATGCACCACCATGATACACACATGCACCATCAACCTACAATTCAATTACAAGGACCAATCACACGCGCCCGTGCCCGTCGCTTGAACCATGAGGTTAATTCTTTCTTTAGCAACTATGTTAATAGTTGTTTGGATGGGATGCTACTGAATACTAGTGATATTTTGTTGCTTAGGAACATGAGAGATAGAATAGGAGAGTTGGAGTTGAAGACGGAGTCGCATGGATGATTTGAAGTCAAGAATTCGCTGGTTCGGACTACATCAACCACCATGCACCAAAATGGGCATAACTTCCTCATACAAAGTCCGATTGGCGCGTTCTTGAACTTTTTGGAAAGCTAAGGAGAAGACGGATCTTTTGGCGTTAGTTTCGCCTCATTTGGAGTCTCGAGTCGTCCCGTGTGACTGAAACAGTCCTGCGTGACAGAATTGGGCCGAGTTGGACCTTGTACTGAGTTGGAGGCCGTGTTGGCCGATTGTCCGAGTCATGTGCGCCTCCTACAGGCTTCCCACGCTCTATATACTCACGACAACCGTCTTTAGGGTTAGGTTTGCTTTGTTTGCATCTACACTTGTGTGTTTAGATCCCGCTCCTGCACCGGACCGATTGGCTGCTGCATCAGCGTTTGTGAAACCTCTCCTCATCATAGTTCATCTGTGATTTGGCATTTGACTTGTGTTATTCCTGTTCTTGCTTGTGTTCTTGGGTTCGCTTGCAGGAACTAGCCTTCGTGGCGAGGTCAATCGCGCCCTGCGTGGTTGATAACTGACGGAGACGGTGCTGTAGCGATTGCAAGGTTTTGATCCGCCGGACCGGAGCCTTGGATCGTCAACGTCGAGATTCTCCACCAATCCAAGTTATCCTTACCTAGCGGAAGATCGGGACCAATCCCCTATTAACTGGCTCCTGCCAAGTCTCGAACTTCGCCTTCGGAGTCATCTGAAGATGAAGCAGACAGAGTAATGGTGGAGGAATTTGAAGATCTACTATTAGGGATGAAGGGTCTCGAATGGGAACTGAAAACCCCATTCAAGACGATGTGGTGGCGGCGCCTGCCATCGAAGGCAACCCCGAACAGGCAGAGACTGAGGACGTCCTGCTTGGCCAAGTAAATGCTCCTGTTATGGGAGAAGGCGGAGTTGAGACTATGGATGCCCAAGTCTTGCCTCCGGACGAAGTGAGAGTTGTAGTGGTCGAAGATGTCTCGGCAGCTATTCCTTCGGTTCGAAGCCCGGAGTCCGACGAGAACTTTGGCTAGATGTTCGAGCCCACGAGCAGTCGAGTGCTCACCGACAATAAAATGTCGGAGGTAAACTTCAGCAGAATACATTTTCTTCTTCCCTCTTTTTTTGTGTCCTGCCAAATTTAAGCAATATCATATACCTTTGGTTTTTCAGGATCGGATCCGATGGAGGTGACTCCCGCTACGCAGGTTGTGCCGGAGGCTGTTGTATCTCTGAAGCCAGCTCCTGCATTAACTTTGAAGATGGGTCCTAGAAAAGGTAGAGGTAAAGGTGGGCATTTGCCTGCTCTTGTTCTAGGGTGGACTCCATCAGGATCCACGGACGGAGGTCAATCCATGGAGGCCTCCGAAGATGCTTCGCTGTGTTCCGGCCCATCTCCAAATGAAGATGATCAAGTGCCTTGTCTTGGCTCCCCCTCTTAGCTCCTTTTTTGGAGCAGAGAATAGGACTTTGGACTTTGCTAGAGCCTTTCGCTCAGGCTAGTGGCGAAGTTAGGGAGACTAACTTGGTTTCTATTCTTGGAGAAGCGGAGGGGTCAGAGCTAGATGCGGCTTTGGAACGAGCAGCCTACCAGGTATGAAGTATCTACAAAAATAGGATTAGTTCGAACATATGTACACAATTTACTTGCATTGTTCTTTTTCTTCCTTCATAGCAAGTAGTTCTAGCTCGAGTTGCGGCTATATCACATGAGCGAGAAAACAACTGGCTCAAGGAGAAAGTAACAGCTCTTCAAGGGAGTCTTGTTAGCTCCGAGATTCGGACTTCGAGCTTGGAAGAAATGGTAGCCGCGGAAAGAAATGCTAGGACTATCTTGGAGGCTGCCAAAAATGAGCTCGAGGTTGAGTGGGTTGTTCTTTGGGCCGAGGTGGAAAGGCTACAGGGAGAGCAGGCTGTTGCAGGAGCCAAAATGGTCAAGCTTCGAGAGGAGCAACTGAATTTGATGGAGGAGGCCAAAAAACTGCTCGGACAGAAGAATTCTTTGATGACGGAGGTAGCTAGACTTTTATCTCTGATAGATGAGCTGACTTTGTCAAACAAGACTTTGTCTGAAGAGAAGATAAAGTGCGAGGAGGTGGCTTCGGAGACCATGAATGCCCTTCGGCGGGTCTTGGAGTACTTCGGCACTTCTTGCACATCTTCTTTGACTGGCAATGACTCTGTGCTATGGAGGTTGAAGATGATCCAAGCAGCGGCGAAGACTATGAAGGCAGTGGGTACTCGGTACGGAGAGATCTCTGGCCAAGTAGCTGCTCTTTTGGTACTTTGTTACTATGAAGATCTTGGGTTATCTGTTTCACCAAAGCCCAAAGCAGCCCCCATCAATTTTGGTGACGACCGACTCCTGATTCCTTCTGTCGATGTAGCTGCGGCTTGGGAGGCCTTTCAACCATCTTGGATAGCTGAAGGCCGATCGACTATAAAGACATGGATTGATGAAGGTCTCCGTCAAAAACAAGCGCGGTTGCAGCCTTCAAGCAACAAACCTCCTTCAGACCCGAAGGTTTAGTTCTCCTTAGGGCCCCACTTATGTAAAACTTATGCTTTATTCTCTTTTGAATGAAAAGACTCATTTGGAAATGTTTTAGGCTTCCCAATCTTTTTTGGATGAGCTCAAAGTGTTAGAGATTAACGAAGAACTCCGCCTACAATGGGCCACCTTTGAAGCTTTAAGGCCTCATAGGCGTCCTCGATTTTCAATTCCTCGAGGAAGTTCTGGGGAGGTTATACCCGTTATATATAAAGAAGTATTATCTTATATTAAAAAGGAGGAAAAGGAAGTTGGTATAGAAACTTCATCTTCAGAGGACGTTAAATGGTCCAAAGAAGCAAATGCTGATGAAGAGCAAGTAGAAAAGAGTCCTCAATGACTTCGAAGCTGGGAGAGGAGCCCCCAACGACTTCGGACCTATGTTGAACTTCAGCAAGAACAGAAAGACTTCCGAGCTTCAAAACAACGGAAGAGAGTTAAACGTAAAGTTTTAAAGACTCCGGGATCTAATACAACTCGCCCTCAAAGTCAAGCTAATTTTGAAAGAAGCTCTGGGGATTGAAGAGGTCTTCGTTTCCTTCTTGGCATAGACAAAGTTCTTTCATGATGTAATGCAATCTATTTAAATAGTATAAAATAGAAAGTTTCAAAATTGTCTCACTACTTCCTAGCCCCTCTTTGGGGGTAAGCACCTCCGAAATTTGATCGAAGGTGGTTACGCACAACGAAGATAACGTTAGATAGGAGTACAATTTTGGAGGTTCGAAGCCCCTTATCATATTAAAGAGTAATTAAGGATTGAGTCCAAAAATGGTCACTAAAGACCTCAAAAATATCTTCTACTCTACTAATTTTGAGTCTGAAAACTGGTAACTTAGTACTCTTTTTCGAATGTGGTCACTTCAGACTCTTTTTTACAGATGTTTTCAAGCTAATTGCTCGGAGTCTATTTTGTTTGGTCTCCTTCGACTATTTTTATGGATGTTATCAAACCAGTGGTTCAGAATCCACTTTTTTGTGGTCTCCTTGGACTCTTTTTACGGATGCTTTCAAGCTGGAGCTTGGAAACCGTATTATTTGGTCTCTTTGGACTCTTTTTACGGATTCTTTCACGCCGGTGGCTTGGAATCTGTTTTTTGTGACTTTCCCATCTGGTCAGAAGCTTCGAAGTCCGTAACATTGGCTCAAATGAATGACACTTTCGTTCGCAATCAACTCTGTTCTTCTAGTGCATCCACTAGATGTAGGTAATGTTTGAGAAGTAGGCATTATACGAACAATGAGCTTTATTTATTCAGAAAGTGTTTACAAATGATTACAAGGAACCCTATGCAAAATATCACTTAAGGTGCTCCGCATGCCAGGCATGCTTTAATTCTTCACCTTCTAAATTAGTTAACATAAAAGAACTAGGGCGTCCTGAACGAAGGATGATATATGGACCTTCCCATTTATTTCCTAATTTCCCTGGTGCTATAATGCTTCGCAAAACTAAATGACCTGGTTTAAGTTCATTAAGTTTAATCTTCGGGTCATACGAAGTCTTCGTCTGATGTTGATACTTGTCAGATTTGCAATAGCTCAAAGCCTTGTTTCTTCCGTTAAATCTAGCGAAGCTTGTCTTTCATCTTCTTTTCATGTTCGATGGCGCGAAGAGATCCTCCTTTAAGCTCCGTCGGCATCATGGCTTCATTTCCGAATAGTAATCTAAAAGGAGTAAAACCTGTGGACCTTGCTTGAGTTGTCCGAATGGACCATAAAATCTTCGAGAGCTCTTCGGTCCATAGTCCCTTTGCCAATCCTAATATCCTTCGATTCAGGCCTGATAAAATGTTACCGTTAGCTCGCTCGACGGCTCCATTATATTGAGGATGACGAATAGCTGCAAAACACATTTCTATGCCAAGACCTTCTGATGCGTCACGGGGTCCCGATCTTCACGACGTAGGATCGATCTTCAGATAACTAGCTATAGAATAGCCGGATAACTTGCTGCAAGCAGCGATAACTAGTGCAACCTGGCAAATAAAACTCGAAGCCAACCACCGTCTTTAACCGGCAACCTGAATCGAGGATTCGCCCAACCACACTCTCAAAGAACCAACCAACACAGCCTACAATCAATCAAGGAGGACCTTGAAGGGAGTAGGAGCACCAATTGGGAGCGGATGAAGCCGCCGCTTCTGTAATCCCGCGAAGGAAATCACAAGAGCAAAGGAAGGTAGAGATATCTCTCTGAATTTGTTAGCACGCAGCTAAACAAGGGGTTCTGTATTCAATAATCAAAGGTTGTCCATTACAATGGTGCTAGGGGGTATTTATACAAGGAGTAGACCTTGAAGATAGGTGCGAACATGAAAAGAAAAGACTAGGCGAACTATGTGAAAACGAATCAGCTTCTAGAGAGTTTCCGCGTGGCTGTTGGTCTTCTGAGCGGTCTTCGGTATTTCAGCAATAACTCATCCTTGGAAGCTTCAATTCACGAACGGTTTGATTCCTTGGAAAGGTGACTTGATAAGATTTCACACCATGTATAATATGCACCATGTAACTTGGTAGAATGATGCAGTTTTAATACGAGAACATTGACTTCATGCAGACTGTTGACCTTCGGACCAGCAAGCACTAAAACTGGTCGGACGCCTTCATGCAAACATCAAATTGGTCGGGGTTAGATTCATTGGAAACTAGACTTCAAGATTTTTCCAAAAAGTGCTCATTTGCCATCATAGCTTTTGTAAATCAAAAGTTATGATTATTTCTTTGAGAAGATTCTGCAGGACTGGCTTGGTTCCAGCATGATTCTTCTATGTGTCCATTTCCTTGTGAGTTCTTGTCATCCTTCTTGGTAAACCTGAGCATTAGCAATGTACACGACTTAGGTAGTATATAACTCTCATTAATAGTAAAATGAATTTCACAAAGTAGCGCGTGCACCTCGTGTTGAAGCTTCTTAGCTCGACTGCGTGTAATTGGTCCATCAAAAACATGTATTGGAGTCGCTGTGGTTGAAGTGGTCGGTGTAGAGGTTGGAGTGGTCGGCGTGGTCATATCATCCTCCCCCTCTTAAAAAGGAGTCATCCTCGACTCTAAAATGTCTTCACTTGTGAATGCTGATAGGTCAGCAACATTGAAGGAGTTGCTTACGCCATAGCTTGGTGGAAGGTCAATCTTGTATGCATTATCGTTGATCTTGGCAAGAACACGAAATGGACCATCCCCTCGTGGCATCAGCTTGGACTTGCGCTTATCAGGAAAGCGATCTTTACGCAAGTGAATCCACACCAAATCGCCTGGTTCAAACGACACCTTCTTTCTATGCTTGTTCATACTTGCAGCCTTACGTGTCGCCTTTAGCTCGATTGCTTCTTTTGTTTTCTCATGTATCTTCTTGACATATGCAGCACGCTTGGAGGCTTCCATATTGGTTCTCTCCTGTAATGGCAAAGGCAACAAACCTATCGGAGCAATGGGTTTGAACCCATAAACAATTTCAAAAGGACACAAGTTAGTGGTAGAATGTACTGCCCTGTTATAAGCAAACTCCACATGAGGCAAGCAGTCCTCCCAATCTTTCAGGTTCTTTTTCACCATGGTTCGCAGCAACATTGACAGGGTTTGATTCACCACTTCAGTTTGTCCGTCGGTTTGAGGATGACAAGTGGTCGAGAATAGAAGCTTGGTCCCTATCTTGGACCACAATGTTTTCCAGAAGTAGCTCACAAACTTGACATCACGATCAGATACAATGGTCTTAGGCACCCCATGCAACCTCACAATTTCCCTGAAAAATAAATTAGCAACATGTGAAGCATCGTCGCTCTTGTTACAAGGGATAAAATGAGCCATCTTTGAAAATCTATCAACCACAACAAAAACAGAATCTTTTCCTCTCTGAGTTCTAGGCAATCCCAGAACAAAATCCATACTTATGTCTTCCCAAGGAATTTTAGGAGCAGGTAGAGGAGTGTATAAACCATGAGGGTTCAGTTTAGACTTAGCTTTGTGACAAGTGATGCAACGCTCCACGAACCGGATGACGTCTCTCCTCATCTTGGGCCAATAGAAGTGATCACCTAGCAGCTCATAGGTTTTCTTTTGTCCAAAATGACCTGTCAATCCTCCTCCATGGGACTCCTGCAATAAAAGCAATCTAACCGAAGAATTTGGAACACAAAGCTTGTTAGCCCTAAACAAAAATCCATCATGTATATGATACTTTTCCCAACCTTTTCCATCTTTACAATGAGTGTATGGTTCTGAAAATTCAGGGTCATCATTATACATGTCTTTTAAACTTTCAAGACCTATAATCTTCACCTCAAGTTGGTTTAGCAAAACGATTTTTCTAGACAAAGCATCAGCAACCACATTGTCCTTACCTTTCTTATACTTCACAATATATGGAAATGTCTCGATGAACTCAACCCATTTGGCATGGCGTCGGTTTAGTTTTGCTTGGCCTTTCAAATACTTTAAAGCTTCATGATCGGAATGGATAACAAACTCTTTTGGCCATAAATAATGCTGCCATGTTTCAAGTACATGCCCCAAGGCATACAATTCTTTATCATATACAGAATAATTCAATTGAGCACCTCCCAACTTTTCACTAAAATACGCAACAGGTTTGCCTTGCTGCATTAAAACCCCTCCTATGCCAATTCCACTGGCATCACATTCTACTTCAAAAGTTTTAGTGAAATCAGGAAGAACAAGCAATGGTGCTTCAGTTAAGCGTTTCTTTAATTCTTGAAAAGCATTTTCTTGTGAACTTCCCCATTTAAATTCAACACCTTTCTTTGTTAATTCATTTAAGGGAGTAGCAATGGTACTAAAATCTTTAACAAATATCCTATAAAATCCAGCTAGACCATGAAAGCTTCTTATTTGACTTACATTCGTTGGAGTTGGCCAATCCTTGATGGCTTTCACCTTGGTTTCATCCACTTCAATTCCTTTTCCTGAAACAACAAAGCCAAGGAACACAACATGGTCTGTGCAAAAACTGCACTTCTCAAGGTTAGCAAATAATTTCTCCTTTCGGAGCTCATCTAGGACTTGTCGAATATGATTCATGTGCGTTTCAAAAGACTTGCTGTAAATTAAGATATCATCAAAATAAACAACCACAAATTTTCCAATGAAGGCTCTCAAAACATGGTTCATCAATCTCATAAAAGTACATGGAGCATTAGTCAAACCAAAAGGCATAACTAGCCATTCGTACAGCCCAAATTTTGTTTTAAAAGCAGTTTTCCATTCATCTCCAGCTTTCATTCTTATTTGATGGTACCCACTTTTCAAATCAATTTTAGTGAATATTATGGAACCACTTAATTCATCAAGCATGTCTTCTAATCGAGGAATAGGATGGCGATAGCGAATAGTGATGTTATTTATGGCTCTACAATCAACGCACATCCTCCAAGAACCATCTTTTTTTGGTACTAAAATAACAGGAACAGCACAAGGACTTAAGCTTTCACGAACATAACCTTTATCGAGAAGTTCTTGTACTTGCCTTTGTATCTCCTTTGTTTCTTCAGGATTGGTGCGGTATGGTGGTCGATTTGGAAGAGCAGCCCCCGGAATAAGATCGATCTGATGTTCAATCCCACGTACAGGAGGTAATCCATTCGGGGTTTCCTTTGGAAAAACGTCCTCATATTCCTGCAAAAGATGAGACACCATACTAGGAAAAGAGGTGTTATCGTTAGCTGACACTAAAATGTCTTTGCACACAATTAGAAAGAGTACTTGATCTGGGTTGTTACTTACTTCTCTCATCTCAGATTTTGTGGCTAACATGACTAAATTTTTTTCTTCTTCTTTCTTTTGATCTCTCAATTTTTTTTTCATATTGGGCTGGTGGCTCTCACTCTCTGATTTGTGGAAGGCACTCGAATTCTTTTTCTCTTCCTTTCCGTTCTCATCTCTCACACTAGAGCTCTTTTGCAAATGCTCAGCAAGAATTTGCTGTGGTGTCATAGGTTTGAGTACAAACTTCCTCCCCTTCAAATCTAGAGTGTACTGATTTGTTCTCCCGCAATGCTGAGTATATCGATCATATTGCCATGGCCTCCCGAGTAGTATGTGACATACGGACATAGGTACCACATCACACTCTACCGTGTCAACATATTCACCAATCTTGAAGGGAACTTTTACTTTGTATCCAATCTTGATGTCACCGGAATCATTCAGCCATTGGACATGATATGGATGAGGATGTCGCAGAAGTTTCAGATCAAGCTTGTCAACCATCTCACGACTAGCAAGATTATGACAGCTTCCTCCATCAATGATCATCTTCACTACCTTATCTTGAACTTTGGCTCTTGTCTGAAATAAATTATGCCGCTGGCCGTTCTCAGCTTCCTTCATCTGAACACTCAATATTGGTGCCACCACAAGAGCAGCACCTTGCTCAAAATCACAGCCGGTATGTTCCTCTTCTTCATGGGCTTCTTCTTCTATATCTTCCTCTTCACTGGCTGATTCGTACTCTCCATTATCATGTACAATGATCACTCTATTATTTGGACACTCTCTAGCAACATGTCCACGACCTCCACACTTGAAACACTGAATCCCACTGCTCTTGGATGTAGAACCCACTGAAGTGGAGGCGGAAGCTGCTGGTTTGGAACTCGTGCTCGGGGCAGCAGAGTTCTTCCCACTAAAATTACTTTGAGCATTAGAACGTGAGCCTCCAAATGGACCTTTCGCAGCTGATGGTGTAGCAGTAAACTTGGAATTTAACTTGCTTCCTCCAGACATAGTCCTCGTACCAAAAGGCAAAGACTTACTGCTCTTGGTATCTTGCTGCAGTTGGCATTCAGCTTTGGTGGCTTGATGTACCAAATCAATAAGACGACTGTACGACTGAAACTCCACAATGCGTTGAATATTTCGATGCAACCCAGCCATGAATCGTGTCATAGTTTGTTCTTCATCTTCATATATGTTGGCTCTAATCATAGCCTTCTCCATCTCTTTATAATATTCTTCAACAGAATAACTTCCTTGTTTCAAATTCTGCAGTTTATCAAAAAGATCACGCCGATAATGCTACGGCACGAAACGTCTTCTCATTTCACATTTCATCTCTGCCCATGTGGCAATAGGATGTTCTCCATCTTCTTCACGATCTTGGAGAAGTTGCTCCCACCAAATCAGAGCATATCCTTCAAACTCTAGAGATGTCATAGCCAACTTCTTCTCTTCTGTATAATTATGCAAGCGAAAGATCTTGTCGACCTTCAACTCCCAAGTGAAATAAGCTTCAGGATCAGATCCTCCATCAAATTTTAGAATGGTAAATTTCAGTTTACCAAGCCTCTCTTCACGATGGCCTCCTCTACGATGTTGGCGATCATGAAGGGAATGATTATCATCATTTTCAGATTCAGATTCTTCAGTGTCTTGATTTCTTCGATTCCAGCCCCTCCCTCTTCCATGTGCAGCACTTCGGTTCCTCCGTCCTCTTCTTCCTCCTCTTCCATCACTATCATCACCTTCTTCACCATGGTTGCTTGCTCCATCATTAGGTGGACGACGTCCCCTAATTTCATTTAGTATGGTTTGAAAATCTTGGGCCAACCGATCTTGTCTCTCTTCTAGACTTTGCTGGAATTCATTAAATTGTGCCATGGTGACACAATCATTGATCTCAACGCCGTCACCCATCTTTCTATAAAATTAGTGACAACAAAGGAACAAGAGTATATGTGGAAGAAAAATATATGTGGGATCTCTCAATATCACTTCTCTTACCAACCAAGGCTCAGTGAAGTTCCTGCGGGTTACAGAGAAACAAAATGTGTGGTGGTACCGAGAGCGATGGTTAAGCGAATACAAGACCAAAGAGTACCGATTACGATGGCTTTTATGTGGAGCTTGGTGGGGATTATAAACAAGGAATGCAATCTGGATTCTAGTAGTTGTAAAGTTAAGTAACAATCCAAACTAGAGGTTCCCTGCTTAGTGCTGATCTCAAAATGCTAAAGATGTAAATGGATCACATACACGTGCAAAGAAAATCTCAGATTGATGCAAACAAGGAGTATGATTGGGATGCAAGTGTTGCAATCAAACCCAACCAAAATTTTGTACCAACAAAAGATAGCGATCTGGTTGCACAACTTGAAACACAAACTTTCAGCAATTGTGCTCTCAAACGAACTGATCTTTAAACTTTTCTTTCACAATTTTTTTTTCAACTTTCCTTTCTTTTTTTTGAACTTTTCTTTCTTTTACCTTTCTTTTTTTTATAGAACTGAACACAATGACCAGATATATAAGAGGTTCAAAGGACACATGATGGAAAATGATCAGCAACTAAAACAAAGACTCTAATGGACTGAAAATTAACTGAACTCACTAAAATAACAGATTGAAACAAAGGGCTAAACAATATATATGTATATTTTTGGCTTTTGGTGGATAGGACGAACAAAATATATGTAGCTAAGGGTAAAGAATCCTACCGTGGAAACCGATCAGCTCTGATACCAGATGATGCGTCACGGGGTCCCGATCTTCACGACGTAGGATCGATCTTCGGATAACTAGCTATAGAATAGCCGGATAACTTGCTGCAAGCAGCGATAACTAGTGCAACCTGGCAAATAAAACTCGAAGCCAACCACCGTCTTTAACCGGCAACCTGAATCGAGGATTCGCCCAACCACACTCTCAAAGAACCAACCAACACAACCTACAATCAATCAAGGAGGACCTTGAAGGGAGTAGGAGCACCAATTGGGAGCGGATGAAGCCGCCGCTTCTGTAATCCCACGAAGGAAATCACAAGAGCAAAGGAAGGTAGAGATCTCTCTCTGAATTTGTTAGCACGCAGCTAAACAAGGGGTTCTGTATTCAATAATCAAAGGTTGTCCATTACAATGGTGCTAGGGGGTATTTATACAAGGAGTAGACCTTGAAGATAGGTGCGAACATGAAAAGAAAAGACTAGGCGAACTATGTGAAAACGAATCAGCTTCTGGAGAGTTTCCGCGTGGCTGTTGGTCTTTTGAGCGGTCTTCGGTATTTCAGCAATAACTCCTCCTTGGAAGCTTCAATTCACGAACGGTTTAATTCCTTGGAAAGGTGACTTGATAAGCTTTCACACCATGTATAATATGCACCATGTAACTTGGTAGAATGATGCAGTTTTAATACGAGGACATTGACTATCGAGGCACTCCGAACCTGCATATAATATTCTGCCAGAAGAATTTTTGTACATTTTTTGAAGTGATAGCTGTGAGCGGTTTTGCTTCGACCCACTTGGAAAAATATTCAATTGCTACAACCGCAAATTTTAAAATCCCTTTTGCCATTGGAAAGGGGCCAATGAGATCCATGCCCCATTTGGCCATGGGACAAACTGGAGCACTAACTTGAAGAGGTGTTGGCGGACGATGACTTCGTCTTCCCATCCATTGACAACCTTGGCAAGTGCGGACCAAGGCCTCCGCATCAGCTACTATTTTAGGCCAATAAAGCCCCTAGCGAAGTGTTTTTCCTGCCAAAGCTCGAGGGGCAAGATGGCTACCACAAAATACTTTATGAATTTCTCGGAGTATATCTTGGCCTTTAGCTCGAGAAATACATCGGAGTAGGGGGAACATATTCTGGCCTTGTAAAGAATATTGTTCATAATGTGATAATTCCAGACTCTCAATTGGAATCTTGAAAGCTTCGGTCCTTCAGGTAAGGTGGCTTTGCCTTGCAGTAATTCCATAATTGAACTTCGCCAGTCGGTGTTCGGAATGCAAAGGACCTCCGCAGGAGGGAGTTGGGGCACCAAAGGAGAAGTAAGCTCTTCATAAAAAGCCCCTTCCCGAATATCTATGGCTCTAGCTGCAGCTTTTTCCAGGATATCAGCTTGTGCATTGTCAACTCTTGGTATACATCGGACAGAAATCCCTTTGAATGTTGCTTCAATCTAACGGATCTCTTCTAGATATTTAGCAAGTTGCGGATGCCTGGCATGAAAACTTTTATCAACATGCCCTGCTACAATTTAAGAATCTGTTTTTATAACAACTCTTGTAGCACCAAGACCATGCGCCTTGTGAAGACCTAGCAAAATTCCTTCGTACTCCGCAATATTATTGGTTGACTTGAAATTGAGTCTTATAGAGTGCATTTCTCTTTGTCCCGAAGGTGAAATTATCATTGCTCCAATGCCTGCTCCGAACGCTTGAAAATCTTCATCGGAGTATATGGTCCATATTGCCTCGCTTGATTTTTCTAGAACCCAGACATCAGATGGAGTCCATTCTGCTACAAAATCTAATACCACTTGTGACTTTATTGTTGTCCTTGCTACAAAGGAGATGCCGAAGGGTGCTAGCTCAACGACCCATTTTCCTATCCTCCCTGTAGAATCTTTGCTTCGAAGCATATCTCCCAAGGGATAAGAAGTTGGTACAATTACATTATGTGCTAAGAAATAATGTCACAGTATTCTTGAAGCCATCACCGGAGCATAAGTGAATTTTTCTAGTTCGAAGTATCTTGTTTTTGCTCCGGATAAAGCTTCCGATACAAAATATACTGGATTTTGTACCAACTTCTAATTGAAATCCACTTCTCGAACAAGGATTGTAGTGACAGCGGAGCCCATAGATGCAAGATAAAGAAGAAGGTTTTCATCTGTCATGGGCATAGTGAGTGTTGCAAGGTTGTTGAGATAATATTTAAAATTTCAAAACTTTTTTGGCACTCTGGTGTCCATGCAAAATCTTCGGACCCTATCAATGCTTTGAATATGGGGAGGCTTCGCTCTGCGGACCTTGCCAGAAATCTGTTGAGTGCTGCAAGGCCTCCAGTAAGCTTTTGAACCTGTTTTAAATTTTCTGGTGGAGCCATTCTTTGCAGTGCAGTTATTTGAGTTGGGATAGATTCGATTCCCCTGCTCGAAACTAGATACACTAACAGTTTTCTAGCTTGAGCCCCGAAGATAGATTTATCGGGGTTGAGGTGAACTCCACATGCTCGGAGGCTCTCAAATGTTTCTGCTAAGTCTAGACTATGCTGGTGCTTTAAAACACTCTTTATTACAATGTCATCCATATAGGCTTCGACATTACGGCCTATTTGGTGACCTAGAGCCTTAGAAATTAATCTTGAAAAAGTTGCCCTGGCATTTCTTAATCCGAAGGGCATTCTTACAAAGCAAAAGACTCCCGAAGGAGTTACAAAGCTTATTTTGATTTCATCTTCACGCTTTAACCATATTTGATGATATCTGGAACACGCGTCGAGGAAACTCAATAGCTCCAAACCAGTAGTGGAGTCAACTAATTGATCAATGTAGGGGCATGGGGTAGGGGTCACGTGGGCATGCTTTATTCAAGGATGTAAAATCAATGCACATGCGCCATTTTGAAAAGTCCTTCTTGACGAAGACTGGGTTGGCTAACCACTCCGTATGAGCCACTTCTCTTATAATCCTAGCCTTTAACAATTTTTAACTTCTGTCTTAATAAGGCTTGCCCTCTCTGCTGATAATTTTCGGAGCCCCTACCGAATAGGCTGAAACCTCGTATTCACAAGTAAACTGTGCTCAATGATATTTCGGTTAACTCCCGGAATGTCTTCATCAGACCAAGCAAAGACATCCAAATTCTCTCTAACTACTTCTTCCAGTGAAGTAGCGATTTCTGAAGGCAATTCTTTGCCAAACTATAAGGGATAGTCTTTACCATCCTTTACAATAATCTTCGTTATAATTTCTGCTTCGGTGCTTGCCCTTGGAAAGGATATCTTCGAAGATTCACTTGATCTAGCGATATCCTCCGATTGGTCTTGCACATTATTCACTTGTCTTGGATCAAGAAGTGGGCCATGGCCGTACTCTGCCCTTCGTGCAGAGGCTTGATCACCATGTCACTTCGGCTTCAAGATTGGCCATCTAGGTTGCCACATCATCAAGGCGGTCTTCATTTCTTCCGGAAGGAGGTTCCGCATCTTGAGAACTGAACAAGACAGTTCGGAGTACAGTCGGAGCTATAGGAGAGGCTCCGTCGATTCGAAGCATAGACGAAGTCCCTGGAGGGGCTTTGTATGTTTGACGAAGAGTATTCATTTCGGGAGTGTGAGGTGGGGGAACTACAGATGGTCCTCCAACCTCAACAGTATTCAAAGATCGCACTCTAGAGGTCCGAGGGGACCTCCGAAGGGGACTACCACCTAAGCTCTGTTTAGGAGGCATGGCTCTAGAAAGAAATTGGTAGAGAACGAAGTTTTCGTACTAGGTTCCCCACGGACGGCGCCAACTATTGGTTTAAAAGATTACGCTAACAGGTTTAGGAAATTGTATGTGTGACAAACGAAGTGTTTGTGAAAGCGGACTATCTCAAGCCTCCGTATAGGATAATAGCTCAAAGTAGTTCGAAGTTATGTATTGAATATCTGAGTATTCGATACCCTTTACATAGTGAAGAAGGGTATTTATAGTCCAAATAATAATGGAAAAGACTCCTTTACCCTCTAATTACAACCGACGATGAAGATATTGTTGAATACTCTTCATAGGGGTAAAAAGGTAAAAGACTAATTTAATCAGGAAGAAGATAAATCTTCTATCCTTGCTAGCAACACTCCTTCGGGTGTAAGGACTTTGGGAGACTTCGTTATGCTAAAGCCTTAATGGAGGTCTTCGTTGTATAATACTCTAAATACAACACAACTCCAATGCTTTTAAGACCTTCGAAGATCAAAGCTTATGACTTCACCTCTTCTACTGGTATTTATAGGGGAACGTTCTTGACCTCTAGAGGATGAAATATTTTCCCCCAATAGTAGCCCCTCGAATACTTCTCTCCAAATTGCCTATACAATAACAGGGCAGTATACGCAAGAAAAAATTGCATACTTAGGATCAATAACTTAGCGAATTTTACCACTGTTTGAAGCATTCGAAGGTCCGGAATCTTCGGACCAACTTCTATGCGAAGGTGCGTGTCGAAGTCGCTTCGGAGATAGATCCTTGCGAAGCTGAAATAACCATTAGGCTTACAGAAATAGCCGTTACCTTATTTAAAGGCTACACTGTCGCTTCATTTCCGGAGGCGTGATTTATCGTGAAGAGCCATAATGAATCGTAACGGTAATGAAGATGGAACGACGCATATGAACGGTACACTGCAACTGCAAATTCACACTA
Source organism: Zizania palustris (assembly GCA_019279435.1). Lineage (NCBI taxonomy): Eukaryota > Viridiplantae > Streptophyta > Magnoliopsida > Poales > Poaceae > Zizania > Zizania palustris. Next base: position 63,330,276 of record JAAALK010000080.1, on the reverse strand, counting down.
TAAATAAGAGAGCAAGGGTGAGTTTTGGATACTTTACCAACTGCTTCTGCATTTCCCGTTTCTGCTTCCTGAGCCCAAACTCCAACTTCATCTCCTCCAATGGCGAAAACTAGCCACAAAGTTCCCGTTCTTGCTTCGTTGTTGGCTAGGCAACAGACGATGGCGGCAGCAGCAGTGGCTTCGGATAATCCTCACCCAGCTGGTCCTCATGATCTTCTCTCAGCGTCGGCCAAATATACGGATCATTCGTATAGTTTGGGGCCTTAAAATTTCTCGAAGAAGTCCATCGCGGTAGCGACTGCTGGGAAGACGGGTCCTAGAATCAAGATTCACTAGGCCGGAAGAGAAGTGATTCCTGCGCCGCAAGCTGGAGAGGTAGTTTTGTTCGAAGCATTCTTCGAAGCAGTATTGGGGCTTCTAGCGGTGGATTTCCTCTCCGAGGTATTGAGGTTGTTCCATGTCACCTTGCCCCAACTTTCCCCCAATGCTATCATTCGCCTTGCCATCTTCGAATGGGCGATGCGAGCCGAAGGTTGTGTTGGGAGAGCTGAGATCTTCGCGGTGCTTCACAAAGCTTCTTGCCAGCCGAAGTCTTACACTGGAGCCGGAGGAGAGAAGATGGTGGTCACCTTCGACAGCATCAATTTTTGGCTTCGCGAAGAATATCAAGACCAGTTCCCGGCGAAGGCCATCAATGTTAGATGGTATACTTATTGGATTCTTTGCTGGTTCTATGCAGAGGTAGGGGAGGACATCGTCTTGGCCGAACCTCTAGAAGACATCTTCTATCGGAGGGAGTCGGAAGTCCAACCATACCCAAGCCAACTCGAGACAGGTTACCTCCAGATGAGGTGCCACTGCTAGAAGTGGAAACTAGTGCCATGGATTGTGTCAAAGAGTTCCCAATTTCAGAACGAGATGCCTTGGCGATCTCGGTGGACTTAAGCTTACTAAAAAGTTCATCGCAAGTCAAAATGTCAAAGCTCATGGACTCTTCAATACTCGAGATCTTTACGTCCCATATGCTATGATCAAGAGCATAGAGACGTTTGATCGCCCTGTCATGATCCGAGTAAGCTAACGTCCTAGTGGAGCGAAAGTTGCACACAATTCCATCAAACCATGCAAACATGGCATTTACAGATTCACCGGGGCCTTGCTCAAACATTTGGTATTCTTGATTATATGTGCTTTGCCTCCTAGCCTTAATCTAAGAAGTGCCCTCATGAAAGGTTTTCAAAGTATACCAAATCTCACGTGCAGTTCTAAGCTGCTGGACCCTATCAAACTCATTGCAACTCAGACTGATGAACAATATATTTCTTTCTTTGCTATTACGATCATACTGTAACTTCTCAGTCTCTGAAGTGCGAGTTTCAGGGATCACATATTGGGAAGCAAAAATGTCCCAAATAGCACTTCCTTGGGTTAGTAGATAAGCCTCCATGTGCACCTTCTAATAAGCATAATCTCGACCATCAAACATCGGAATCTTAGAATTCTTATCCACGTCGCATTAAGAATTACAAACCGGTTAAGGTCAACTGGTGATCTAACCTGCTCTGATACCAATTATGGGATCAAAATGATGACTATAGGTGGGGGTGAATAAGTGTCTCAACAAATTTTTTTTGAATTTGACGGCCTGACCTGAACACCAAACGCTCCTCTAAAAATATCTGATCAAGTTTGTTTCTAATAGATCATCATCGAAACAGAATTTAGCCTCAAACAAGGTTTTTGTATAGATCGGTGAATGAATAGTCGAACTACCCTGTCGGAGAATGGAACTCCGAAATAGAATATCTAGTTCGACAAGTGAACTCCGACAAATCAGTATCGATTGTTGAAACTCCGAAATAACTCAAAAAATGGAAGCACACTCAGTACCTCAGTTTAATCATTTTAGAACATGCTCTTGTCAAGAATAAATGATGAAACACACTTCTTAATGTTCACAAATTCAAGAACAATCAATTTCAATATTCAAGTGAATCACCAAATTTTGATCAGATTTGATATCAAAACAATCCAGTGAAATAGAACAACCCTCAAACTTGATTAAACAAAAATTCAGGATAGGAATGAGATTAATGAACTTCAAACAAAGACCACTGCTCAAAATAATTGAAAAAATTAGACAAATTCATACAGCAGCAGTTGCACACTTAAGCTATAGACTATTCTTTTCAAGAAAGATGAAATGCACTCTTGCTGAAATCTTGAAACACAGATGATTTAAATAATAAACTCATGTTTAACAAATCTGCAATGATGAATAATTGATTTTCAATTTTGCAAATCACTATTCAACTATTCACAACCTTCAGCATCACTCCAGAAACATGTACTAAAAACAGATAAACTTCAAGAAACTAAATTCAGAACATGTAACTTGTTAATTCATGAAACAGTATTTTGTCTGAAAATACTAAGTTTGGTAAATTTAGTTCATCAGAAAATTCTAGACAACAGATGACAATCCAGATTAGAAGGATATATTTTCAAGCTTTCAAATATGCTCACAATACTTATGTTACTGTTGTAATTTCAGTTTCAGACGTACTAAACCGGTGAATGAACCAAACTGACAAAATTCAGAGATAAACAACACTGTTTCAGACTGAAATGCTGAACCTCTAATCTTTTAGTGCAATCAGAGTGTTAAAACTGAATCAAACTGATAGGATTAAGTGAGTGATTTCTCAAGGATTCAAGTAAGTTAGCCAACAGGTGCATTATGATTCATTTCAATGGCAACAAGCACTATAACAGTGAATATATACATTGAACATTTCAGAATAGCACTGTTTAGCTTCAGAAATTACACACTTCAAATGACACTTGACAATTAGTATCTACAAGAATACAAATTGTGATTCAGAATGCTATTTCAGATTTAAACTTCAAAACCAACCAATCATGAGTAAAGGCATCTAGATCTGAATATGAAAAATCAAAACAGAGCTATATTACCAAACACTATTCACTCACATTCTGATTTCACCCAACTTCAAAGAATAGATAACAAAACAGCCTGAAAACAATGTCTTTGTACTAATTCTTAGTATACTAAATTTAGAGAAGAATTCAGGCTAACACACTCAAACAGTACTTGAAATTGTTTATCTTAGGCTGAACAGACCAGTGTGGAAGAACAGAGTATTTCTGTTCAGATCATTCAATAGTCATCCATAAACTTTACTCAAACATAAATCAGTAGTTGTTCAGAAAATGTAACAATCACTCAACCATACTCACACAAGAACATATCTTCACTAAAAAGAAGATCAAGAAGTTTCTGCTTATGGATCTGGGTAGAAAGTTACTGATGAAGGGTATACAATATTTGACTGAAAATTCCATGTGCAATTCTCGATTCTTCACAGATGGTATCTTCATAGATGTCTTGGAATAAACTCTCTTAAACACACACTCAAGATTAGCAGCAGTAAAACTTTGTAGACATACCAAAAGAATCAACAAAGCAGATCACAAGAACCCGAATTGGTGATGGCGCTAGAACCATTTCAGAACAAATTGATAAGGAATAGTATTTTCGGCACGCAATAGTGAACTCATGAAACTTGATGATCTTGAACAGCAAATCCTCAAAAGTAAAATTCTTGTTTAATTATGAAAAAATGGGCAGCTCTAACCCTTGGGCATGGAGGCCTTTATATAGGCCCACCCTAGGGTTAAAGTTGGTAGTATTTACCCTAATGCCATGGTGTATTTTCAGAATTATAAATTCTGAAAATAGACAAGTTTTGACTCCAATTTATCACAACTTTGACACTGTACTTTTAATATATTTTTAGTATTTTGACAATTCTGAAAAATACTAAAATATTACTCTTAATTTAAAATACTAAACGAAAATAAACTCCTAATTATTGGAATTTAAAAAACATTTAAAGATGAGACGATTTAGAGCAAAAAACGACAACCTCCCAGGTCATCAACGATCGTCGTCAGTTTGCGAACTTGACTGCCAGCAAGTCTCTCCGCTCTTGATCCCTCGAGTCACCTTGTCACTTGTACTGGCTTCCCTTTCGCTGACTCAAATGACACCTCGTCTTGATCAATAGTTATCCTGTGTCCGTCTTCACCTCCATGCATACATCTGAGGTCACTCTCAAATCTGACTGACATCTTCGACCATCTGGCATTAGACTCCCTGTCTAACCCTGATCCTTTGCCATCGACAGTTGATAAGTATCTCAACCCTACACACACGAGACAAGCATAGACACACACACAAACTTCCAAGAAACCCATACATGAACATCATAACCAACTTTGTCAATCACTCATCATAACATTGAACCTGTTGACAAAGAAATGTGCCCCCGCACTTGGGTCAGTTCAGCGATCAAAAAGTGTGTGATTCTTAGGGACAAGCCTAAGCGTAACACAACTAACACCTACATCATGTTCTGACTACCCTTAGCCGTGGTAAGGGGGTGGAGTCACCAGGTAATCAGATCACACATAAATAATCCAATTAGCTAAAAGAAATGTATTAAACAGAACAAGTTAGAAACTGGATGAAGCCTGACTTAGGCAGAACAAGTCAGAAACTGGATGAATCCTGACTTATTCGAAGTATTGTGTGAAGGGTGTCGTCGAAGCGTACCTTCGGTGTCTCGTGCGAAGTGTTCCGCCGAAGGGTGCCTTTGGTGTTCGAACTGATATGGCCAGAGATTGACTCTGAGCGGATCGAGCCATGACAATCACCTCTGAACAGCGGGGTTCGGCATGAACTCTCGATACAGTAAGGTACAGAATAATGACTTAGGCGCAGAGCATGAGCGTGACTTCGTCTAGTGTGGAGTACGAGCGTGGCGAAGCCTGTCATGGCGAAGTCTATCGGCGAAGCATGTTGGCGTACGGGACTTGGCCAAACCGACAACAGCGTGACGGTCTGGCACGGGCGGTCCGAGGCAGCAGTCTTACCGAAGGGTGCTCTGGCAGCCTCCGAAACCGATCTCTCAGCTCTGGACTCCTCCGGTGAAGTAGCTCCGGACATGGAAAACCTGCAACAGAGTAGATTCGAAGTACAAATTCAGCACGAGGACCGAATTCTGCTAAGTGTTGCACTAGGAGCGAAGGTAGCAATCTGTTATGTAGATTAGCGATACTTCACAGGAGAAGTAACAAGGCGATTAGCAATCTATTACATAGATTAACTATACTTCACAGGCGAAGTAACAAGGATTACCACTATTTCGAAGTGGTCATCGGAGGGCTTCCAGCCAAACCCACGAAGAATACAGAAAATAAAGGTAAAGTAAAGTACGGTTCAAAGCTAGGGCTTGTGGTTGATTTGTGTTGGGGGGTTCATGAACCGGCCTTACCCCTATATTTATAGGGCTAGACTTCTAATCTCTAAGCCTAATCTAGTAGGATTCGGTTTGATCACGCATGAAAAGACTTAGTCAAAATTGGACTAAATCTCTACCCTGACCGAAGTGGGCCTTCGGCCAGGCCCGCCGAAGCCTACTCCTCGGGCCGAAGCTTTGGCGGAGTGGGCCTCCGAAGTCCTTCAGGCCGAAGGCTATGGGGCCGACTGGAAGCTTCCGAAGCCCATAGCCTGGTGGACCTCGGCCC